>JAVMKO010000010.1:71858037-72210537 GCA_032164245.1 Sternotherus odoratus
CTCGTGTGCGAGGGCTGGTCCCTACCTGGAGGACGCACAGCCTCTGAAGTGCCCCCCAGCACATGCAGACTAGCACAGCCCAGAACACCCCCCACCTCCCCAGTGCATGCTGGGTCCAGCCTCCAGAACCCCCCCCTTCCCCGGTGCATGCTGGACCCAGCTTCCAGACCCCCCCCCCCCTTCCCCGGTGCATGCTGGACCCAGCCCCCAGAACAGCCCCGCCCCCCCCCCTTCTTCTTCTTCTTCTTCTTCTTCTTCTTCTTCCTCCTCCTCCTCCTCCTCCTCCCCGGTGCATGCTGGGCCCAGCTCCAGTTAACCCCTGCCCTGCCCATAAGGGCTGGCACAGCCCCGGCGCATGCTGGGTCCAGCCCCGAGGAGGCGCAGCCCCATTGCATGCTGGTCCGAGCGGCGAAAACGAGGGTGGCACTGCCCCGGTGCATGCTGGGCAGGCAGGCTGCGCGTGGGGGAAGGTGGGGCGGGGGACGTCGTACGCAGAGGCCAGGTGCATTGTGGGAGTAGCTGGTCCCTGCGGGACAGGTAGCGGCGGGTGGCGATCAGCAGGCGGGGCTGAGGAAATGGGACAAGTGCATCATGGGTAGTCTGAGCTGAGGAGCCAATAGGTAGGCGACTACGCCGAACTGCTTCCCATGATCCTCTACTGGCTCAGAACCAACCCGGAAGTGAGTGTGAGGGGAGGCTGGAGCCCAGCGCTGCTCTGGGAAGAGTCGAGCGAATCCTCAGGCCAGATAAGGGCAGTGGCGTCGCCGTTTCAACTGAGCATGCGCGAAGTGTGCGCTCCCGTTTATTCGCTGCCAGGAGCGGAATCGGCACGAAGTAGAGTCTGACACTACACCTGGGTTCGCCCGTGAGTAGCAGGCGGCCGATCCAATAGGAGCGTAGACGCGCGGAAGTCCCGCCCTTGCCGGAGGTGGGGGCCTTGTTGTGGGTGACGTCACGGGCGGAGGATGCGGGTGCCCCATTGGCTCGGGCTCCGCCGCCGTGCGCTGGGCTCTTAAAGGGCGACTCGAGGGGAGGCCGGGCCGGCCGGGCGGGCCCATGGCCAGCAGCCACCTCGTGAGTACGCGGCGGGACGCGCCCCTGCGCAGGGACTGCGCCGGGTTCCCCCGTCTCTGCGGCCCGCGGGTGCCCGCTGGGAGGAGGGACTAGGCCGCAGCGCCCGCGGGGCCGGCCGGCCGGCCCCAGGCCGCGAGGGGCGGGTGGCCCCAGCAAGGCGCTTCGAAGTTCTCCCGCAGTCTCGGGGCGGTCCGCCCCTCACCGCAGCGCCTGCGCGGACAGTGCGATGGGGCGGGACCCCCCGGTCAGCACTTCGCTGTGTGGGGAGCTCTGGGTGCGATGGGCTCTGCGCGACCCCCCTCACCCACAGCTGGACCAGGGCAAGGGCGGGGCTCTGTGTGATGGGGTTTGCACAAACCGCAGGACTGGAGCGGGAAGGGGGTCTGGGTGCGATGGGTACATGGTATGAAACAGGCGCTCTCAGCCTTTCCAGACTATTGTACCCCTTTCAGGAGTCTGATTTCTCTGGTGTATCACCAAGTTTCACCCCACTTCACTTCACTTTCACCTCACTTGCTTACAAATTCAGACATCAAAATACAAAAGTGTCTCAGAACACTATTACTGAAAAATGCTTACTTTCTCATTTTTAGCAAATAATAAAATCAACCAATTGGAATATAAATGTACTTGCATTTCAGTTTATAGTATAGAGAGCAGTATAAATAGTCTGTTGTCTTTATGAAATTTTATTTTGTACTGACTTTGCTAGTGCTTTTTATGTATCCTGTTTAATTATTTGTCTAGTTTTACAAGTTGATGTACCCCTGGAAGACTTTTGCATACCCCTGGTTGATAACTACTGGTATAAAATACTTGTAATTGCCTTCAACTACTGCACAGTTTTTGTACACTAAAGTGTTTTTTGTCTTGTACAGAGTGAACCTGATTAAGATGGTCATTAGGTTAGGAAACTAAAATTTCAATTTTTCATCCAGAAAAGATGAAAAGCCCATCATCCATGAATCCTCCGGTGCCTCGAATGTACAACATATGCCCCCAGACTGAGT
Source organism: Sternotherus odoratus (assembly GCA_032164245.1). NCBI lineage: Eukaryota > Metazoa > Chordata > Testudines > Kinosternidae > Sternotherus > Sternotherus odoratus. Next base: position 71,860,122 of record JAVMKO010000010.1, read on the forward strand.
TTGTCTCCATGATTTTAATTCTGACACTGAAAGAAAAACAGCTGCTTCTTTGGTCTTCTGTTTTGGAAGGGCAAAGATTGAACCATGCTGTTGAAAGTAGACTTTTAGTTTCATTATGCTTGGGGGTTGAGGTTGTTTTAATGCAGAGTTTCTCAAACTGGGGGTTGTGACCCCCTGGGGGGTCGCTGAGTGCTCCCAGAGGAGTCGTGAGCTCCTGCCGCTGCCGAAAAGCCACCAAATTGATTAGTTCCATATTTGGCGGCTTTTCGGTGGACATACCGAAAAGCATTCGGCATGTCCTCCGAAAATAGCCGCCTAATGCGGAACTAATCAATTTGACGGCTTTTGGGCGGATATACAAGGGTCCGCTGCGCCGCATCGGAAGAGAAGAAAGGGTCCCGGTTCTCAAAAGTTTGAGAACCGCTGTGAATGGAATCTGCCACTGAAAGGATATTAGAACTCTCTTATCCTGGAAGGGACCACCTGTTACTCTGTAACCTGTTGGGTTTTTTTTTTTTTATCTCCATTAGCACCAATTGTCTGAACTCAAATCTTAGGTAGTGGTAGTGAGGGAGAGGGTCCTCACAGGTGGTTGTACTAACTAAAATAAACCTTTCAGATATAGCTGCTGATTTACATTCCAATTGTGAGCACTGATTGATAGAAAAGAAGTAGCTGACTGAAGTGTTTCTTATAGTTTGCATTCATGGGATATGTAGCAAACAGAGTTTATTATAGTGCGGTTTTCAAGATTTAATAACCATCAACTTTTGTTTTGAGGGATGTGGGAAAAAAACATCCATGGAACACTCAGGCTAGGGGTGATGTCACAGACCCATTCCACAACGTAGCCTCTGTGCCTGTCTCCTTGCTTCTGTGTGTTACATTCAGCTTTTAGATTTTATACATAGAGACTTTTATAAATGTAATCAGCCCAGTGGGAGGTGATGGGGTTGAGAGAGGAAGTGGGGATTCAGCCAGGAAGGGTTTTGAGAGAAGGGTAAAGTGAAAGGGAGAGGAACTCAAATGTTACTTTTCCCCATGCTATCCTCACATGGTATCTCTTCACCTCCACATTTCCATTCCGCTCCAAAGTGGTCCCTCAGCACAACTCCTCTCTGGATCACAGATGGTTTGTCAGAATAGCTTCTCCTTGGGCCCCTCTTAGCTGATTCCACACTTTCACTTGCATCCCTGTTACCAACCGATGCTATTTCCCCCATCTTCCAAGGACCCCCTTCATGGAACCGTACTACTGTGTTTCATCTGTCCCCCAAAGCCCACTCCAGCAGCCATGCTGACCATTCTCACTGGGGATTATGTGCAGAGGAAGGCTGATGCCAGTCAGTGTTCATTTTCATAGAAAATGAAATTTCTACCTCCCCCAAAGATGTCTTTATTTATTTATTTTATTTATCTGTTTTGTTTTGGTTTTGAGTTTGTTTGTTTTTGTAATTGTTTCTTAGGGAATCAGATTTACATTGAGAGAAGACTGATGTCATGAATGAATCTGTGAATTTCTGCAGGCTAACCTTAATGTAACTTTCAGGTTATGCCAAATAAGGGAAAATAACAGTTTAAGTTCAAAAGTGCCCTGCATGTGTGATGTTAGCACAGTTTGTGTGAGAGAAATGTGGCATTTGTGGAAAGGGTGGTTGTTTACCTATAGGTACCTAAAGGAATGTGAGGGAAAACAGGATAATTTTTTTAGAGGTCTATTTTAAAGCATTTCCCCTACAAAAGAGATAATGTTTGGGAAACAACTTCTTCCCCACCTCCCAAAAAATTGCCCTCTGAAGCATTATAGTGCTGATGTTGGAAAATGAATTCAGTTATTAAAATGTGAAAGTTATTTTAGTCCTGCTTTAAATACCAATCTCAATACAACCTTAACTGCGGTTAGTGATAAATAAATGGGATCTCTATTAATCAGTAATTAGTAGCTGAAAGTCTGTTCTGTTGCACAAGTGTGATTTGTAAAACCATATTTATTTATTTTTAAAAATGGGACAGTAACAGGCTGCAAACCCTATTGATAACTGATCCTCGTAATATTCTGATCAAACAGCTCTCAACCATGTTTGTAGCTGTTTCCATTGTTTTGCACTGACAGACATTCTAGGCTTCAGGGTAGTGCTTTGGTTGTTGTATGGGTGGTTGTGTTGATTTGTGTTTGACAAGGTTATGCTGGGAGAATTGTGCAGATGGTAGGTGTGGCCGTTGGGCCAAGTAACCCACCATCTGTGCAGTATTCCTCAAACAGCCCATGAAACTGGTCCATACAGATTAGCTGTAGAGTACAGGTGGTGATCAGTGGTCTAGTACTGGTGATGTGGGATATGTGCATGGCTATACACCAGGGGTGGGGAACCTCCGGCCCGCGGGCCTTGTACTGCCCGCCAAAGCCTTCCGTCCGGCCCGCGTGTGTCCCTGGCTGGCGGCTCCCCCAGGCGCTTCCTGGCCCCTTCGCCGAACACGGAGCTGCCCCCCCCCCCCCGTGCTCCAGCCGGCAGGCGGGCGTGGCTCCGCGCTGGGGCCGGCAAGCGCCTGGGGGAGTCGCCGGCCAGGGATGCGCGTGGGCCGCCAGGCGGGGGTGGCTCGAACCTGGGGGGGCCGCCGGCACCACGGGGAGCTGACTGTCAATGGGGTGGGGGGGGGGAGGCCGGGGTGGGCGAGGTGTGGGTGCAGGAGGTAAGGAGGCTGGGCTGGGTGGGTCAGGCATGGGGGGCAGGAGGCTGGGTTGGGAGGGGGGAGGAGGTTAGCTTCGGTGGGGTGGGCCAGGCCAGGCAGGGGTGGGGGAAGAAAAGCAGTTAGATGGGAGGCTGGGCGGGGGTAAAGCAACATCACCCCCTACACCCAGGCTGATAGCGGGAGCTGACTGGGGCAGGCGGCAGGACCCCGGCTGGCAAGGGGCCAGCGGGGGAAACCCCAAAGCAGTGCAGGGCTAAGCACTCCGCTTGCCACTGCTTTGGGGTTTCCCCCGCTGGCCCCTTGCCAGCGGGGGTCTCAGCTCCCGTTGCCAGTCTGGGCTTCCTCTGGGGGGGGGGGAAGGGGGAGCGGCCTGCGGGGGGGGGGGAGGGGGAGTGGCCCCCGAAGGACATTATAAATGTCCAAATGGCCCTTGGCACAAAAAAGGTTCCCCACCCCTGCTATACACCATAGAGTTACAATTAGTAAGGTCAGAATGTCTGAGAACTTAAAAATTGGATATCAGACCATCAATCCCTTTGATTCAATGTGATGATATTCTGAACAGTGAGCCCTCAACCATTCTTATAGCTGTTTCTATCACATCAACTCTACAGACGTAACTGGCTTCTGAGTGACACGCAAAATGATAATCCTGGAATTTTATTATATATGTAAACAAACTGGAAAAAAACGGAGTTGGGCTAATTTTGTGTTAATGTAAAAGTGCTTTTGCCAGCCTAGTTTATTTTATTTGGATATAATCAATACCAGCAAAGCGCTTTTATGTTTATATAACTGAGGTGGTCAAACAGCTGCATGTGGCTCCTGAGCTGCACTTTGACAGGTAAAATGAGGCTCGCAGAGCCCCTTCCTCCCCACTAGTCTCCTCCTACGAGATGGGGAGCGGTCGGGACGGTGGTTAGGGGCTGCTTCCCTGCAGAGGGCTGGCGGGGCTAGGAGTTCAGCCCTGCAGGAAGCACCTGCTGGGGTTCAGGACTTAAGCCCTGCTCTTGTTGAAGCCCCAAGCACTGGCAGGCGCCTCCCACGAGGCTAAAGTCCCAAGCCTCATCGCCCAGCTACAAGATAGAAGCCCTGAGCTCTGGAAAGTGTGCTCAGCTCTCAACTCCTGAAAATTGTATCATATGTGGCTCAGAGGATCTGAAAGTTTGGCCACCCCCGCTATATAATCTGTATTAAAAGTATTTACTAGTATAGCTATACTGTCAATTTTTTTCTAGTGTAGACTAAGCTCTAATAATCTTAAATACTTGTAACTGTTGTACGTATAAAACTGTTCAGAAAAATGTGAGATTTTTTGTTTTAGTTTTGAGTTTAGTGTCTGTTTAAAATCCCTTACACTTAATTTTTCAGTAGACTGCTTTGTCTGTATCACTGACACATAGGCTGTCAACTTTCTTATTGATAAAAGATTTAGAGAAAACTGATCCCAAACCAGGCTAGGGTTGAAAGATGGAGCAAAATCATGAACACTGTGTTCAACATTCTAGGTTTATAAGGTCAAATAAATAGTTTAATAGGTACATACCTATATGTGTTAGAAATAACTGGTCAGAGAGTAGTGATACAGACATTTGGGTGTGGTGTAGTTTTCAAAATAAATGTGCATCCACAGCATGGTGGTGGTTTGTTTTCTTTTTCTTTCTTTTTTAGCAAACCCTGTTCTTGAGTGGCCATGGATATTACTTTCCATGTCTTACAAAAAATAACACATTTCTACACAGTTTTTTTAACTGTGACTGGATCATTGTGCTTGTTCCTCCCTCAGCTCTACCTGTATAATAGACATTGATAAAGTATCCAACTGAAGTAACAAAAATAGAGTCCATAGGTATTAGGGGAGAGATTGCAGGAACTAGATCAGGGGTGGGGAACCTTTTTCCTGCCAAGGGCCATTTGAAAATTTACAATGTCATTCGGGGGCCGCTCCTCCCCCTCCCCACAACCCCCCCCCCGCCTGGCGGCCCGCGCGCGTCCCTGGCCAGCGGCTCCCTGAGGCGCTTCCCGGCCTCTTCGCTGAGGGCGGAGCCGCCCCGGGCGGGGGCGGCTCGGCGAAGGGGCCGGGAAGTGCCTTGGGGAGCCGCCAGCCAGGGACACGCGCGGGCCGGATGGAATGCTTTGGCGGGCCGTATAAGGCCCCCGGGCCGGAGGTTCCCCACCCCTGAACTAGATAGTTATGTACAGCTTGGAAGATATTAGCTCTGTCTAAATACTTAAACAAATGTAGCACCCTCTTTATTAAACTCACTTAAGGTAATCAAAGGTTTTAAATTTCTACTTCTTTCACTTAGAACTTTCTTGGAAGAACTCTCTGAATGATTCGAACTCAGATTTATGAAATTAGAAAAACCATGCAAGTGAGAACTTGGCCCGCGGGGAGTAAGTAGGGGTGGGGCAAGCCAAGCGGTGGGTTTGGGGGGGAAGTGGGTGAGGGCGGGGCTTTTCGGCCCACAGCTAGTTTTTTTGCAGTAATATGGCCCTCACTGCTTTCCGAGTTGAGCAGGCCTGGGTTAGAGGGTAAGTAGTTGGTATACATGTTCCTACAAGTTCCCTCATTAGCAAAAATCTTTACCTGAGCTTGAAGCTGGAATCCTAGAAATTAACAGAAAATAGCATGCCAAGTATCATAGAGGTAGCCGTGTTAGTCTATATCCACAAAAACAATGAGGAGTCCGGAGGCACCTTAAAGACTAACAGATTTATTTGGGCATAAGCTTTCGTGCGTAAAAATCCCACTTCTCCATTCATCTTAAGAAATGGGTGTTTTACCCATGAAAGCTTATGCCCAAATAAATGTTAGTCGTTAAGGTGCCACCAGACTCCTTGTTTTCTTAAAAACATCATAGCTATCTATAATGTGGTTCAGTTCAGAAATGTGCAGTTGTACTGTATGGTTTGGGTTTCATGACTTCAATGTTGTACTCTTGATAAAGAGCTAAATTAATTTTGGTAGGAACAAAACATCAGTCTTTAAAAATCAGTTTCTTCTAATCTGGCACTACAAGTGCTAATATGCAGTAATCCTAATTATATGGATATTGCATGGCATCACCGAAAGCTTAACTTTAACTCCGAATTTCCTATTATAATGCTTGTTTTTGGAATAATTATTCTACCTTGTGTTGTGTTTTATCCAATATTACTGATATGTATACTCCTCCTTAACTTCACATTAACATAAATTTTATCTAGTGTTGGGCATACTATACAAAACATATTCCATGAGCTATATGGATGCTGAAAGATTGAGATAGAAAAACTAAAACAAAATGAAGATCCAGATTTGTAAGTAAAACAGTGATGTTCAAATTTCTGTGGTGAATGAATTTCATTTAAGTGCATTTTAATACCTTGCTTTCCCCCATATTCCTACAAAGCTCCCAGTTGATTTAATAATAGCAGTATCTGTTGGAAGTGTCTGCTTCAGATTTCCTATTTTCATTGATATTTCTAATCTTTAGGGTTAAAGTGCAATAACGTCAGTGCATTTAGTAACTTCTTAGGCTATGTCTACACTGCCATGTACATTGATATAACTCATGTCACTCACGGGTGTGAACAAGCCATAAGTTACACTGACCTAAGTGGTGGTGTGGACAGCGCTATCGCCACTCATTGAAGGTGGTTTAGTTAAATTGACAGGAGAACACTCCCATCAGATTAGAGCGGCTACACTAGAGACCTTACAGCGATGGACCTGCATCAATACAGCTGTGCCATTTTAACCTTTCTAGTGGAGCCATAGCCTTATTGGAACATGCTCTCGTCACTCTGGGCATGGTTACACTTGCAGATGTAGAGCGCTGGGAATTAAACCAGCCTTTGGAGATGCAGCAGGGAAAATACTGGTGGGTGTTTACACTGTACTGGCATACCACATTAGGAGCACTTGCAACGCCGTAGAGAGAAGTGTATTGTGGTAGCTATCCCAGTGTGCAAGTGGCTGCAATGTGCTTTTCAAGTGGGGCATGGGTAAAATGTGACAGGGCATGTGTTGTGTGTATGTGGGGGGAAAGAGTGGGTTTTTGGGGTGCTAAGTGTGTCAGCATGCTCTCTTGTAAGTTCAGACAGCAGCAGGCCCCATTCACTCTCACACACACACATTCACAACAGCAACATTCCACACTGATGGTTTCTTTGTCCCGGAACAGATAAGCATGCCTGCTGTCAGAAATCAGAGAGGTAGCCATGTTAGTCTGGAATAGCAGAGGCAACAAAGAGTCCTGTGGCACCTTAAAGACTAACTATAAAGTATAGAAGCATAAGCTTTCGTGGGCTAATACCCACTTCGTCGGATGCAACCACTGCTTGCATCCGACGAAGTGGGTATTAGCCCACGAAAGCTTATGTTGCTGTCAGAAAGTGAGCTTTGAAAGGGCATATCTGCATTCCTACAGCCAAAACAATGACAAGAGTGGCCACTTGACTTCGGGGGATTATGGGATGTTTCTGGAGGCCGATCACAGCACAATAATGCAACATCTTCTTCACACTGACACCCCAGGTGTTTCAGCCGGGGTGCAGCAAGCGTTACACTTCTCCTGGAGGTGGAGTACCAGGAATGCTCCAGCTGCAGAGTCTGGGCGCTCTAAGTGCCTTGCCAGTGTGGACAGGTCGGGAGTTAAGGCCCCTGGGGATGCTCTAATGCACTCTATCTCACAAGGGTAGCCAAGCCCTAAGTGATGCTTACTTTAGCCCTGTATCTTGACAGGAATTGTGCGGGCTTGTGGCATAGTGATTTACCACCTGGTGTGCTGCCGTTTGGCTAAGTGTAGTATTGCAGTGTTTTTTCTTTGTAGTCCTGTGTCCAGGTCCACTGGTGATCCCTGTGGACATGGCCCTACAGCTTGGGACATCTTTGGTCTCGCCCCTTTCGGAGTGAATTTGGGTTTTCACCCAGTAGTTCCTGAGAGCCCTTATCCAAGGCTAAAGTAGTCCTTGTGAACCCTTGTGTCTTCCCACTAGTCTTCCTGGTGAGGTTGTAGAGGAACCCAGTCCTTCCCCATTACCCTTGGTTCCAGCTCAGAGACCTGTGGAAGAAGTGGATAAGGCAGGGGTGGGCACACTTTTTGGCCCGAGGGCCACATTGGAGTTTAAAATTGCGTGGGGGGCCGGGTAGGGAAGGCTGTGTCTCCCCAAACAGCCTGCCCATGCACCAACCCCTGCCCCCTGACTGCCCCTCTCCTTGTCCCCTGATCATCACTTCCAGAGACACCCCCCCCCCAACTGCTTCCCCAGAATCCCACCCCCTATACAAGTCCCCCTGGTATTTCTTCCCTGACTGCCCCCTCCCGAGATCCCCCCCCACCCTAACCCCCCCTCGCCTCCCCCTGGGGACCCCACCACCTAACCCCCTTCCCTCACTTACCGTAGTCCTCCGGGTGCTCCTTGGGGGGGGGGGGGAGGAGGCACGGCTCCCCCCAGCCAGGGAGCGTGGGGCCCCGCAGGCTCCCCGAGCTCCCCCCAGCCAGGGAGCACGGGGCCCCGCGGCTCCCCACGCTCCACCCGGCCCCCGGCCAGGGAGTGCGGGGCCCAGCGGCTTCCCGCGCTCGGTCCTGCCCCCAGCCAAGGAGCGCGGGGCGGGCCTGGCCAGGGAGCGCAGGGGGCTGCGGCATGCCGCGCTTATCCCGGCCCCTGGCCAGAGAGTGCGGCTTCCCGTGCTCAGCTGACCCAGGAGCCATGGGGCCCAGTGGCTCCTGGCGCTCCCCACGGCTTCCGGCCCCTGGCCTGGGAGCGCAGGGGCCCGCCCCCGGCCTGAGCTCACGGCCGGATGAAAATGGCTGGTGGACCACATTTTGTAGTTTGCCCACCCCTGTGATAAGATATCTCTGATCAGACCTCTTGCTGCTCCTTCAGGCTCCTTCCTGTGTTGGCCTCAGGGGGCTTGGATGACTACTTTGTTCCTTTCTGGAGCTAAAGATGAGCGGCCCGTTTGCCTCTCTAGCCTGGGCCTTTTGAGCTGAGCTTCTCTCATTTGAAGGCTCCTCCTCCAAGATTGGTATGCCAGGCACAGCAGAGTGGGGTTGCCTGAATCCATAGCTGCTCTTTAACACACAGCAGGGCCTCAACCTAATAGACCTTCAGTATGTGATTAACTTTGGAGCATGTGTGTAGTTTCAGTGAAATCAATGGGATTGCTCACATCTCTAAAAGTTAAGCATAAACTGCAGTGGTTTGCTGGGTTAATGCCTGTGAGAATCCATTTTTACCAGTTACCTATTGTGGTGTTCTGTACAAATAAAAATTTGAATTTTATTTAATTAAGGTCCAAGGGTGATTTCTGTAGTGTGTTTACAGATTAGCTGAAGGATGACAATTCTATTTTATGACAGCTTTGAGGTTTCAAAATTTTGTTTTCCTAATGCGTTGGAAAAAAACCAAAACCTTTTGAGAGGTTCATGAAGTGGAATTGTGTTGAAACAGCAGTTTTTAGATCCAAAAGCTTAAGTTTTTATTTTCTCTCCCATCAAAAGTGACCACAAAGCCTTGGATTTCAAAATCTTTCCCAATGAAAACTTTGTTGAAACAGATAGCTCTGCAGAATGTTTTGGTTTCACCTAAATTAATGTTATAGCCAACTCTGTTGTTCACACTTCTGTTAGCTTCATTGCGTTGGGAAGTAAGTTCTTGATTTTTAAATCACTGCCATATGGAATTAAAAGAACGGTGTACCATCGGTTGATGTGGGACTTGAAAAGACCACTCAAACCCAACTCTGTCTTATGTAAATACAAATATTCATATTGTTTTCAGTACCTAGAGGCCACTTGCATAAATACTGTTTTATATGCTTGGTACAAAGTTCATATCTCAAACATAGCAGAATGGATTTTGAATGTATTTACTACAGCTTGAGGAACTATTAAATAACTGAACTTGAACCTTCATTAAATATGTGTCAGTTAATTCATCATTCTATTTCATAAGCAACATACAATAAATGTTAATGAAGTTAAGGTCAAATAGTTAATTGTGTAGGCTAATAGTTTGGTTAGCCAAATTCCTTAGTTCTGTCAAATGTTTGTCAATTTTATGTTGTCATCTTTCTATGTTAATCATTTGTCAGGATTTTCCACTTTCAGGAAATGTAAGTGGTGCCTTCATTTCTAAACTTAACTACTTGTAATAAGATAAAGATTGACTGACTGCTTGATTAGATCAAATTCACATCTGAAAAAAGCCCCTCTGCTTTGAAAGAATGTCTTCATGTTGCCTTCTGGCTCGGGGTGAGCAAACTTTTTTTGGTGTGAGAGCCACATTAGGATTCCAAAATTGTATGGAGGGCCAGGTAGGGAAGGCCCCGCCCACTATCTGACCCCCACCCGCTTCCTGCCCCTGACTGCCCCCCTCAGAATACCCAACCCATCCTGCTCCTTGTCCCCTGAATGCCCCCTGACGAAACTCCTCCCCAACCACCACTCCGGAACCCCACCCAACCCCACCGTTCTCTGTCCCCTGACTACCCTCGGAACCCCTGCCTTTTATCCAATCCCCTCGTCCCCTAACATGCCACTTACCCCCACCTCTCCCCTCTCCTGGAGCCTCAGTGTACTGTGTTGAGGAGCGGCCCTGGACAACGCTGCAGCAGCGTGGCTCTGGCGAGGCCTGAGCTCTGCTGCTTGGCTTGCTGGAGTTTGCAGCTCCACCCCCTTACCACGCCGCTCCCAGTGTCGGCCCAGGCCCCGCTGGAGCCACACCACTGCAGTGTTGTCCAGAGCCACTCCTGGACATGACACGCAGAGGCTCCGGGGCATGTAGGAACAACATGGTAAGGAGGGCGGAGCTGCAAGCTCCAGCGGGCATCAGCAGGTGCCAATCCTCCCCCCGAGCCACGCTACTGCAGCGTTGTCCAGGACCACTCCTGGACACAACACACAGAGGCTCCGGGGGATGGGGAAACAGTGTAGTAAAGGGGTGGAGCTGTGAGCTCCAGTGGGTCGCATGGCAGAAGGTCGCCCCCCGCACCCCCCTGAGCCAAGCCACTGCAATACTGTCCAGGGCCGCTCCTGAATGCAGGGCACTGAAGCTGTGGTGGGGAGGGGACAGCAGGGGAGGGGCCGGTGGTAGCCTCTCCAGCCGGGAGGTCGGGGAGCCGGGCAAAATTAGTTTGTGGGCCAAATGTGGCCTGCAGGCCGTAGTTTGCCCACCTCTGTTCTATAGTTTACCTCCTGCTGAGGGCTGAGCCCGCTGCCACTTTGGGTTCTCTCCCCAGGCTCCTGCCACCTGCCCCACTCAGCTCCCGCTGACAGCCTGGGTGCAGGGAACCCAGGCTGACAGTGGGAGCAGACTGGGGCAGGAGGCAGGACCCCGGCTGGCAAGGGGTCAGCGGGGGGCAACCCCAAAGTGGCGACTGAGCGCTCAGCATGCTGCTGCTTTGGGGTTTCCCCCACTGGCCCCTTGCCACCTGGGGTCTCAGCCTGCAGCCAGCCTGGGTGTAGGAAATCCAGGCTGGCAGCGGGCTGAGACCCCGGCTGGCAGGACCCTGGGGGGAAAGCCCAAAGCAGCAGCGGGCTGAGTGCTGAGCCCGCCGCCGCTTTGGGCTCTCTCCCCAAGCTCCTGCCACCTGCCCCACTCAGCTCCCGCTGACAGCCTGGGTGCAGGGAACCCAGGCTGACAGCGGGAGCAGACTGGGGCAGGAGGCAGGACCCCGGCTGGCAAGGGGCCAGCAGGGGGAAACCCCAAAGTGGCGACTGAGCGCTCAGTCTGCCGCTGCTTTGGGGTTTCCCCCGCTGGCCCCTTGCCAGCTGGGGTCTCAGCCTGCAGCCAGCCTGGGTGTAGGAAGCCCAGGCTGGCAGCGGGAGCTGAGACCCTAGCTAGCAGGAGCCTGTGGGGAAACTCTAAAGCAGCAGCGGGCTCAGAGCTTGGCTGCTGCAGCTTCTCAGCTCTCTGCTGCTTTAGACTTTCCCCGCAGGCTCCTGTCAGCGGAGGTCTCAGCTCCCGCTGCCAGCCTGGGCTTCCTACAGCCAGGCTGGCAGCGGGAGCTGACTGGGGCAGGCAGCAGTACCCTGGCTGGCAGGAGACTGGGGAGAGAGCCCAAAGCGGCGGCGGGTTGAGCAGTCAGCCTGCCGCCGCTTTGGGGTTTCCCCCAGTGGATCCTTGCCAGCCGGGGTCTCAATGTGCAGCCAGCCTGGGTGTAGGAAGCCCAGGCTGGCAGTGGGCTGAGACCCCGGCTGGCAGGAGCCTGGGGGGAAAGCCCAAAGCGGCGACAGGCTGAGCGCTCAGCTGGCTGCCGCTTTAGAGTTTCCCCGCAGGCTCCTGCTAGCCGGGGTCTGAGCTCCCGCTGCCAGCCTGGGCTTCCCACACCCAGGCTGTCAGCGGGAGATGAGTGGGGCAGGTGGCAGGAGCCTGGGGAGAGAGCCCAAAGCGGCGGCAGGCTCAGCACTCAGCCTGCTGCCGCTTTGGGCTTTCCCCCCAGGCTCCTGCCAGCTCGGGTCTCAGCCCGCTGTCAGCCTTTGTTTCCTACACCCAGGCTGGAAGCAGGCTGAGACCCCAGCTCGTAAGGGGCCAGTGGGAGAAGCCCCAAAGCAGCGGCAGGCTAAGACTGAGCCCGCCGCCGCTTTGGGGCTACCCGTTTAGACATCCCGGTTAATCCGCAGCCTGGTTAACCCACGCCCGGATAATCGGGAGTCTACTGTTACAGTGAATTAATAACAAAAAATAACCTGTTAATTTAATTATAAGCAAATCTTGGTTAAAAGCATTTTAAAATTAACAGGGTGTTAATTTTCGCATATGACATACGGACCTGAAATTTTGTCCCTTAAATCCGAAGTCCCTTAAATCGAGGTCTGCAAAATCGAGGGTTTACTGTAGTTCAATTATTTTGAACTTGATTAGCTTCCAAACATATAGTATATTGATTGATGAAAAAAACATTTCTCCTGTAGGGAATAATTCAAAAAAACCCTATCTTTAAACATAGGAAAATGATTCAATAATAGTGCTGATCCGTATGTGATACTCTGAACAAGACCAAATTTTAAAAAGGAGATTTAGAATAACTGAAGTGTTGTCAAGCCTCTGACATGGAGTACTTTGGCACTGGTTATATCAGCACTGTTTACGCTAGCTGCCTCCATCCTGGCTCCACTATTTTAGTACCAATGGCATATATGGTATTAGCAGATCTGAGAATCTCTCAGGAGCTAAAATCATTCTACCACTGACTCAAGTAGTACTGGGCCTATCTCTCACCTGTTACTGTGTACCTCCTTTCCCCCCCCGCCTTCAGCAATTCACTGCCCCACCAATTGACATAGTATTTTTTTTTGATGACTTCTGATGATAGTGTGGGGCACTTGTGCATATATTCCTTAAGGATGTTTCCTCTGGTGGTATCTGCCTGAGACAAAGTATCCAGAGACTCTTCCAGGGACAGATATTATGGAGACCATTGCTTTGTGCACAGACCATGGTTCCTTATCCCAGGACTACTAGGCTCTTACCCAACTATGTCCACATGGTTTTATTGAGGTTCAGAAGCCTCTTTTGGATGTAAGTGCTCCTGACATGCCTTGGACCCATAAGGACTCTCACTCTATAGCATCAATTACCCAAACTGCACCTGGTGATTTACCCAAGAAAATGCCACCTCACTGTGGATTTATTTCCTGTCATCCTTTGAGGCTGTTGTTCTGCCTATTACAACTAGATAACTTTAAGGAGTATCAGGACCTGCTTAAGAGTCTTGGACTCTTGGAGTCATGGATCTCCCTTGGAAGGGATCCAGAAACCTACCCATAGGCTGGTTGTCATCTTACAATCTCTCACATCTGGCAAAATAGCATTTTGTTAACCAGGCTGGCAGACTGCAGGCCCAGCAGCCTCTATGTCCCAGAAAGTGGACAAGAAATACCAGGTTCCATCAAGGGAGGCTAAATTCTTTTATATGCGTCCTGTACCCCCTTTGTTAGTAGTGATGGTGACTAATGAGAAGTTGTCAGCAAAATAAGACCACGCCAAAGGAACATGAGCCTAAATGATTGGCTATATTTGGCTGTAAATCATATTCATTAGTTAGTTTGGATCCTATTATGATGGACTGTTCTGTCCAGTTTCATACTCACCACCCTACTTCCCTGTTCCTTTTCAGGGTGCCATCTCATGGTAACCTATTACACCAGAGGTCTGTCTGTACTACCCGCCGGATCGGCGGGTAGCAGTTGATCCAGTGGGGGGTCAATTTATCGCATCTAGTCCAGCATGAGAAATCAACTCCTGTACTCTGCTGCCGCAAGAGGCGCAGGTGGAGTCGACGGGGGAGTGGCAGCAGTCAACTCACTGCAGTGAAGATGCCGCAGTGAGTAGATCTAAGTAGGTCAACTTCAGCTACATTATTTCTCTCCCCTCTGCCCCCAGTGTAGACCAAGCCCATGAAGTCCTGTCACTTCTTTTACTCGAAGATACAGAGAAGGTAGTTCCTCAATACCAATGTAAAAGTTTCTACAGAAAATACTACTTGGAGGAAGCAGGGGGGAGAGGGAGGAGATGGAAGACCTCCTTGTGCATAAGAAGGCTCAATGCATTCATATGCAAATTGGAGTTCAGAGACTGTCTAGATGGATATTGAATTGTGCGAGAGCCTCTTATGAAGTAGCCGAAGTGGACCTCCAGTTTCTCTCAGAGCTCATTCCACGATAGCTCAGGGAGCCTCAGCAGCACTGAGAAATGTTTCCATAGTAGACACATGTAAAATAGCCCTATACTATTCACACACATATACAAAGCATTTTGGTGTCCAGAAAGCTTCCAGATCAGATGCTGCATTCAGGGAAGGATATGTTGAAAATGACTCTATGCTTCCACCTCCATTATATTGGTCCACTACTTGGAAGTCACTATACATTGAGTATGCAGATGGACAGACCCTCAAAAGAGGGAGGAAAGTTACTTAACTCTATAGTAACTGAGCTCTCTGAGGCCATGTCTACACTACCACTCCCCTGAGCGACATAAGTTACGGTGTTATAAGTGATAATGCGCATAGCGCTATGTCCTGTGGACGTAGTTACTGCTGCTCATTGGGGGTGGATTAATTGTGTTGACGAGAGAGCTCTCTTCTGTCAGCATAGAGTGGCATCAGTACAGCTGTGCTGCTGTAAGCTCTCTAGTGTAGACATAGCTGAGATGTGTTGTCCAGATGCACATTCCACAACCTGCCTTCCATCCCCCTCCACCACGGCATCCTACCAGAACTGTGTGTTGAAGAGGAAACCAAGGGTGATTGCTGTACACTGCCCTTGTCATAGGGTGAGGACATTTCTGGTGTATGAACAGCCAAAAGGGGCACTGGTGTCCAAAAGACATCTGGGGTGCATGAACCTCATACATTAAACATGCATCTTAAAGAAATCCAGTTACTGTGCAATTAAGTAACTTTCCTTTCTTTCCTAACTTTCCTTGGCTCTTGGTTCACATTTGGAAGGTGGCTTCCAGCTATAATGAATAAAACCCTACTTAGTAAAGACAGGTTTAAAATTAGCAGCCCTTAGTCTGTATCTGTAAATAAGACGAGGAAGACTTTGTAGCAGCTTAGAGACTAACCAGTTTATTTCAGCACCTTAGAGACTAACTTAGTAAAGACAGGTTGTATTTGCAGAAGTTGTGGGCCTCACACAGATTCCACCTATTTGCCATGAATGAGTAGAGCTTTTTTCAAGCCCTCCGATATGGATGAGGAACAGCCTGCACTTCCTGAAAAACAGACATGGTGTAGTCTCTGTAGTCTAGAAAACATCTGTGTTTATCATTCCTTTCCATAACGCTGCTGCTTTAGTGAACAGACAAAGAATGTCTCTTAGCTGTTGTTACATTTTGTGTTGAATGTTTATCTCAAAAAGTGAACTTGTTTAACTGAGAGGGAGGTGAGGGTTGGGGGAGAATTCCTGTACTTTGTAGAACACCAAATTGGTGAATAGTTGTTTTAAAAATCTATATTTGGGAATGGAACCTTTTAAACCCAACCATGTGGCTGAGTGCAAGTTGGGTTTCCTTCCAAAGATCCTTCCTACTTAAATCCAGATTTATTTATTTTTTTGAACCCTGTAGAAATAGGCATTTTCAGTGTAATCACAGACTGAAATCTGTGAAATGGAAAATCTCTGATTCTGTAAGAATGCAAAATCAATTTTAAGCTTCAACAAGAAAGATTGTGATATCAAATTTGTGAGGTGTGTGTTCTGTGCCTGACTTGCTTCACAGTAGGACTTGGTTACACTTACAGCTTGACAACGGTTTTGGTATACCCGCCTTCAGATACAGCTCCAGGGATAGTGCTCCAGCGTGTCCACACTCAGAGCCACAACCGCACTGGCGTGGCCACATTTGCGGCACTTGCGGCGGCATGGGAGTGGTGCATTATGGGCAGCTATCCCAGCATTCAGCTGGGTACAATGCGCTTTTCAGATGAGGAGGGTGAGGGGGAGCGTGTTGTGTGTATGCGGAAGAAGAGGATGAGTGGATTTTTGGCATTCTGAGAGTGTCAGCAAACTCTTTGAAATGCAAAGTCTACTAATCTTCTCTCTCTCTCTCTCTCTCTCTCTCACTCAGTAAACATTTGCATTGTTGATTTGCGGAATTAAAGATGAGCTCTGAAAATGTACTTCCACACTTGGAACCAATGGGTTCAAAACAAAGACAACAGAGGCTTAATTGCCTTAAATGGCTTAGGGGCGTTTCCAGAGATCACTCAAAACGCTGTATTGTTACTACCCTTTAAACTGGAGCTAAAGTGGAGCTCCCAGTACGCTACACCTCTTAATCCTCTGGCAAGGAGGATTACCAGGACCAGTATAAATGTAGACTTATAGCGCTCTACGTGCCTCGCCAGTCTGGACGGGTAGTGAGTTATAGTGCTCCTGGTGGCTTTATAGCACTATAAAGTGCCAGTGTAATCAAGCCCTAAGTTTTATGCATTTTTTCCAACTGTCTTTTGAGGAACTCTGCCCACTGAGTTTAAAACAATGTTTAAACCTAGAGCAGTGTTTGTTTTTAGAAAAATGATAATTTCCCAATTCAGTGCAGCCAGGTTTTAATTTCAGAAAGGTTTGGCAATACTTTCATATGGCCTGCACGGCATTCTCTGCTTGATTTCACAGCCACAAGCATCCACAGCAAACATTTGACAAACTAATGGTAGTACTGACAGGAAAGCCAGCTTGAGAATAGGTTGTACTCACAGTTATGATTTTTGGGAGTTGGATATCAAAGTAGCTAAAACGATTTAGCAGTTTTCTCTGATTATTTTTCCTATCTTGATTACAAAAGTCAGGGTTCAATAGGCTTTTCTTGTGTCTGCTCCTTTGAGTGCTGTATTTGGCTATTGCTTTGTTTTGGCATTAGGATATCTCTTTGTGACCATATTTGGAATTTAACTATTGAAACCTTCCTTCTGATGGGGAGGAACTACAAGGCAGGACATGGATTAAAAAACCAAACGTGTCAAACATGGATGGGAGTGTAGAACTCCGCTCTTGCTGTTCTTATCTTTTTGTGGGCCCTGCCCTCACACCTCCCCTCCCCCTCCCCCCCTCAAAAATACCTTTTGAAAAGAAATACTACTGAAAAGTTGAGGGTTCCATGAATATCTTAAAAGGATAAAATAGTCGCTCGATAGCCAGCAAATGTAAAAATTCATCCTGTTTATATTTTCATTACAATTTTTACACTACATGTAATTTTTCCTTGTATGTTTCATTGTAGTTTAGAAAATTAATCCATGTGACGTACAAGCTTCAATGTATGTTTAGTACACAGCTGTACAATGCTACTGTTCATTGAAAGTATACAACACTTATTCACAAGATGGACCGATTTCTATAAAGAAAACAAGGAATACTTGTGGCACCTTAGAGACTAACCAGTTTATTTCAGCATAAACATTCGTGGGCTATCACCCACTTCATTGGATTATACAACACTTATTCACAAGATGGACCGATTTCTATAAAGAAAACAAGGAATACTTGTGGCACCTTAGAGACTAACCAGTTTATTTCAGCATAAACATTCGTGGGCTATCACCCACTTCATTGGATGCATTTCTCTAAGGCTCTAGTAGTTTGCAGTAAGCTTAAAGTTCAGGTTAATTCATAGCAGATACCACTTTGACATTCTGATCTGCAGGTATTAGGGCAGGGTTTCTCAAACTGGGGGTTGCGACCCCTCAGAGGGTCGCCAAGCGCTCCCCGGGGGGTCGCGAGCTCCTGCCGCCGCAACTCGCGGCGACTGGGGCTGGGGCTGCTGCGGGATCCCCGGGGGCTGGCGGCGGCTCGAGCCGCGATCCCCGGGCACTGGCTCAAGCCGAGATCCCCAGCCGCCGCCGGCTGCCCCGAGCCCCGGCGGCTGCCCCGAGCCCCAGCGGGGGCCGGGGCCGCAGCCGGGAGCCGGCCCGCGGCGGGGGCCGGGGCCGCAGCCGGGAGCCGGCCCGCGGGGGTGGGGGGCCGGGGCGCAGCCGGGAGCCTGCCCGCCACAGGGGCCGGGGCTCAGGGGGGTCCGCGCATGTGTTTCTGCCGAAGTATTGATTTCGGCGGCATTTCGGTGGACGTGGAGGGGTCACGCTGAGCCGCCGGAGCCGAAAAAGGGGTCGCGGTCTCAACGAGTTTGAGAACCGCTGTATTAGGGGATTCTTAAAGGAGAGCCCTGAAAAGACTGCATTCTTGAGTTGAATGCCTTCTAGGTACATGTCTGAATCTGCTGTTGCAGTCTTCATTGAGGCATGCTTCATTTACCCTAATGATTCATTTGACAAGTTAAGAGCTGTTATCTCTGGAATGAGTGCTCAAGCATTGTCAGGCAAAAGAGTTTCAAGTTTTGGGGAAAATTCAGGCTTGATTTGGCAATCTGCAGCGTAAAGGAGGGATCTTTAGAGCTAAACTGGGTAAAATTACTGTTTGTGAAGAGTATGACTACATTAGTGGTCCTTAAACCAATTTCCTAGCTTTTTATTTCTTTTTAATTAAACAATCACTCTTAGTCTTAAGACTATGTCTACACTACGGACCTTACAGCGATACAACTGTACTCCTGCAGCTGTGTTGCTGTAAGGTCTCCTGTGTAGCCACTGTAATGCTTACGGGGGAGAGGTCTCCTGTTGGCATAATTAAACCACCCACAATGAGCAGTGGTAGCTGTTGATGGGTGCGTGTTTCCTGACCTAGTGCTATCCACACTAGTGCTTTTGTCAATGAAACTTTTGTCAGTCAGGGATGTTGTTGTTTTTTTTCCACACCCCTGACTGACAAAAATGCTAGTGCAGACATAGCCTCAAGTGAATATTCCACCCCTCTAAGTGACATAAGTTGCACCCGTCCTAAGCAGTGGTGTGCACAGTGCAAGGTTGGTGGGAGAGCTGCAACTACTGACGAACATTGAAGGTGGATTAATTATGTTGACAAGAGAGCTCTCTCCCATTGTTAGAGTGCCTACACAGGACATCTTACACCAGCGCAGTAGTAGAGTCTACTACTCTAGTGTAGACATAGCCTTAGAAGTTCAGGCCACGTATTTTTAAGGACATGGGGATTGTAAATGAAGTGAGGGATTTTTGTCCCAATTGTTTGATTTTTGACTTTGATGTTCTATGGAGATCAGATACTGTGATGATAGTGCAGGGGCATGTAAGTACTTAGATGTGGGGGACTCACACATCACTTTTCAGCTTGACTTTTATTAGCTTGCATATGATGATACCTGTGCACTTATTGGGGCAGATCCCAAGGATATGGTGCAAAAATATATTGGCCATAATGGTGGAGCACATTACTTCCAGATGTGTGTACACTGTTGGTTTTTGGCTAGCCATGCAATTGTGAAACATCTTATTTTTCTTGTTGATAGGGTAACTGGCTTAGTGGGTATGGGGAAGCAATAGACTTCATTGATCTTAACTTTAGTAAGGCTTTTGATACAGTCCTGCGTGATACTTACATAAATAAACTAAAGAATATGGTCTAGATGAAATTACTATGAGTGCACAACTGGTTGAAAAAACATACTCCAAAAATAGTTTGCTGTCAAATTGGGAAGGATGTATCAAGTGGTGTCTCAAAGGGTTTTTTCCTTTGTCCAATACTAATCAATATTTTTATTAAAGACTTGGAAAATGGAGTAGTGTGTGCTTGCAAAATTTTCAGATGACTTCAAGCTGGAAAGCATTGCAAGGACTTTGGAGCAGGACAAGATTAGAATTCAAAATAATCTTGATGAATTGAACAATTGGTCTGAAAGCAGTAAGATGAAAATCAATAAAGATATGTGCAAAATACTATCTTAAGAAAAATTCAGCTGCACGAATAGAAAAATAACTGGATAGGCAGCATTACTACAATAAAAGCTCTAGAGATTATAGATATATATGCATCAAACAAAGTGGGTATTAGCCCACGAAAGCTTATGCTTCAGTACTTTAGTTAGTCTTTAAGGTGCCACAGGACTCTTTGTCACAGAGGTTACAGTGGATCCCAAATTGAAACTGAGTCAAAAGAATGACACTGTGTGGAAAAAAGGCAAATTACATTTTGGGACATATTAACGGGCATGTCCTGTGTAAGACATGGGTGGTAATTGCTCCACTCTCTGGTGAGGGCTCAGCTGGAGTGCAGTGTCCAGTTTCGGACACCACACTTAAAGATTTGGACAAACTGGAGAGAGTCTAGAGGAGAGCAACAAAAATAAGAAGTTTAGAAAACATGACCTGTGAGGAAAGGTTGAAAGAATTGGGCATGTTTAGTCTAGAGCGGTGGTTCTCAAACTGGGGGTCGCAACCCCTTGGGGGGTCGCCAGGTGCCCCTTGACAGGTCGCGAGCTCCTTGTGCCGCTGAAAAACCGCCGTAGTGATTACTTCCGCATTCGGCGGCTTTTCAGTGGACATGCCGAGCTATTTTGGGAGCGCTCGGCATGTCCACCAAAAATAGCCGACGAATGCAGAAGTAATCAATTTGGCGGCTTTTCAGCAGATGTACAAGGGTCTGCAGAGCACTGAAAGACCGTAAAAATGGGTCGCGGCGGGGGAAAGTTTGAGAACCCCCGGTCTAGAGAAAAGCCAGGGATGGGGAGTGGTACACAGCATAGTCTTCAAATATGCAAAAGGTTGTTATAAAGAGGATAGTGACAGGATGTGTGTCATCAATTGTTCTCCACACCCTCCAATACTGGGACAAGAATTAATTGGCTAAATTTGCAGCAAGGGAAATTTCGGTTAGCTACAAGGAAAAATGTTCTCCATGGTTATCCCTGTCATTGACGATTTCTAAGAACATGTTAAACGGGCATCTGTCAGGGTTGGTCTACTTGACCTCTTGAGGTTCGTTCCATCCCTACACTTTCATGATTCTGTGATTTAGCTGTTGTTGCAGCATAAAGTTACATTCCTATAATAATTAGATTGCAAACCAAGAGGTTGTACAAAACTCAGATCAAATAAAATTTCTAAGACCACCTGTCTAACACCAAGATGTTCAGAATACTGTGCTTTCCCCAAACATGGCTGGAAGAATTCCCAGAGTAAGAGGAATCCCTGCAAAGCATTATCGCCATGCACAGGCTTAAATAAATGATTACATCTATTTGCATGAAGAATAACCAGTTGACATATTCAAAAGCAAATGGACAGCTAATGCAGAACACTGAGAACAGAACCTATATACTCACTCTCTGAGGCAAGCAGCAACATTCTGCACTAGCTACAGCTTCTGAATAGTCTCCCAGGATAGGCCCTTAGAGCACACTACGGTACTCCATCCTGTGATTTCAAGTAAGTATGATGACTTTGGCAATGTCTGCATCAGGGAGAAAAGGTCTGTCCCCTGTCCAGCTGAAGATAGAAAAAGAAGCTTTGAGTCACACTTCTTAACTAGGAATACAGAACAGTGATGTATCCAATAAGATACTGAGACTGCAGACAGCCAAAACAGAGGTTGCAGACATTGTGTACATGTCAACTGCTAGAGATGCTTCCCTCGGTAAAATAACCTCACCAGCCTTTTGTCTGTACTGAGCCTCAGCTAAGTCACTGTTGTACTAGAACCAGGGAGAGTAGATCATGAAGCTCCAAAAAAGTTAAGATTGATCTGGTAATATTAACTCAACTACCATCCAATGCATTGGATGTGCAGTGCATTCAGTAACATCCAAGTAAAGCCGTTTTATTTAGTTTGGGAAAGAAGAGAAATTACAAAGGTAGCCACAGTAATATTGTTGGAACAAATTTAATATTTGGTTTAATTCCCTCAACTGTAGCTTTGCATTAACTCCAGTAATTATTTTAATTTCCTAGTTTTAAAAAGAAAAAGTAGGAGGTGAGGAAAAACTGAAGGAAATTTGCTTGCAAATACACAAATAGAAACTCTGTCCTGGCAGATCTTAAATTCTCTTAATCAACCAGATCACACTTAGCTCTGCATCTGTGGATTGGAGGGTGAGGGGGGATGTGAAGAATAATCTTCCCTTACGTATGATTTGTATAAAATGAGTGAGTGCAGATAGAATATAGAATAGAATCTGCATCTTCATTCCTTTTGTATAAATCTTTGTATGAAAGTACCAATTCATTGGGCCACACTTCCAGTAACTCTGTTCCAGCCTATACCTGTTCTCAGGCTCCTCCTACGCCACTCCCACTTCCTATGCTCTACACTCGTTTGTTTTGACTGCTTCCTTTGCTTTCTTCCATGCAGCCCTCTGTCTCGCAATAAATATTTACACTACTGAAGTCTCACCAGTTCTGTGAAGCATTGCAGATCTGTTTTTGTTTTGTACCTTTTTGTATGTTCTTCGGGGGAAGGACTCTGGTATATCGCATACTTGCACTTTGTACATTGTCATGCATTTATGTTGTCACCCCTCCATTTATACATTTACCTAAATGAATATGTTCAACCCTCTCTTTTCAGTATGATGCTGTTCCAATCCAGTCAAGTGTGGTTATATGTTCCTGCCCATCCCCATCAATGGTGAGGAGCCAGACAGATTCCAGCACTCCATCTGTCATTACCACCTGTGGCAGCAGACAGGGATCTAACATGGAGGGAACTGCAGCTGAATCAAGGTCTAGTTCAAACTCCCTACAGCAACATTCAGGACAACAGCCTCCACAGCCTCGAAAAAAACGACGCGAAGATTTCAAATTTGGGAAAATTCTGGGTGAAGGATCTTTCTCAACAGTGAGTAATACAGCTATTTTTCAGCTCCTTGCTATATTGGTTCAACAAAAACCTAACCATAGAGTCATAGAAAGGAAGGGCTGGAAAGGAGCTCGAGGTCATCTAGTCCGCCGCGCCCCCCACCCCTCCCACTGAGGCAGGACCCACTATATTTAGACCACCCCCAGCAGATGTTTGTCTAACCTCTTCTTAGAAACCCGCTGAGTGATATTCTACAACCTCCTCTGGTAACATATTCCACTACTTAACAATCCACATCGTTAGTTTAGATATTCGGAAATACTGTCTAACTGACCCTTGGTGCAGATGACATTGATTATTTCTTTTCCTACCATCATGGCCATTGAGAACAGTTGATCACTGTCCTCTTTATAACCGCCTCTACCTCAGTGGTTCTCAAACTGGGGGTCATGAGCTGATGTCAGGGGAGTTAAGAGCCTCTGACGCCGCAGAGAAACCGCTGAATGGAAGGCAGCGGCTTGGCGGCGGACACAGTATGCATGTCAGGTGGCTTTTTTTTAGCACACACTAAGTGCCAGTTTCGGCAGCATTTCAGTGGATGCAGAGACACGAATGGTATGTCCGCCGATATTCCGCCGAAAGTGTGAGGTTTCAATTTGGCAGCATTTCAGTGGACATACCTGGGTCACAGGACGATGCAGATTAGGAAGAAAGGGTCATGACTCCGGTAAGTTTGAGAACCACCACTCTAGCCTATTTGAAGAATGCTATGAGATCCCTCACAACTCTTCTTTTCTCAACATTCATATGTATACTTTCTTTCTTTCTTTCTTTTTTTTTTTAAACCTTTCCACAAAGGTCAGGTTTTGTAAATCTCTTGCCATTTTTGTTGCTCCCTTTGGCATGCTCTCCAGTTTGTCCACATCTTTCTTGATACGTGGAATCCAAAACTGGATAGATTCCTCTAGCCGAGGCTTCACCATTCCTGTGTAGAATGAAAGTTACTTCCCATGTTTTGAATATAAAACACATGTTAATACACCCCCGAATATAAGCCTTTTTCACAACTGCTTCACATTGTTGGCTCATGTTATATTTGTGTGCTGCTATATACCCTCAGATCCTCTTTTGTAATATTAATAGCCAATTATTCCCCATTTTGTATTTATACATTTATTTTCTCCTTCTAAAGTGTAGTACTTTGTACTTGTCTTTACTGAATTTCATCTTGTTGATTTCAGACCAATTCTCCAGTTTGTCAAGATCATTTTGAATTCTAATCCTGTTTTTTGATGTCCTTATTCCAGCATGGTGTCATTCACAAATTTTATTAACCTACTTTCTCGCTATTCTCAAAGTAGTCAATAAAAATGTTTAATAGTACCGGACCCATGACAGTCCCACTAGAAAGATCCTCCCAGTTAGTGAACCATTAATAACTACTCTGAGTATACTTTTTGACGAGTTTTGCACCCATGTTACAGCAATTTTTACCACATTTCCCTGGTTTGCTTTTCAGACTATCATATGGGACTGTGGCAAAATCCCTACTAAAATCACGGTATATCACGCCTACTGCTTCCTTCTAATGCACTAGACCAGTAACCCTGTCAGAGGAAATTAGGTTGGTCTGTCATGATTTGTCCTTGACAAATCATTTTTGGCTGTTACTTATCTCCCTATTATCCTCTTTGTGCTTACAAGCCAATGATGATTTTTTCCAGTATCTTTCCAAATATTGAAGTTATGCTGACTAGTCTATAATTCTCTGGTCCTCATCCCCTAAAGATGTGTACTATGTTTGCCCTTTTTCAGTCTTCTGGAACCTTATGTATTCTCAAAGATAATCACTAATGGTTCTGAGATTTTCAGCTAGTTCCTTTTAATACCCAAGAGTGAATTTTGTCAGAGCCTACTAATTTGAATACATCCAATTTAGCTAAATATTTTTTAACCTGTTCTTCTCCTAATGGCTTGTTTTTTCTTCCCCCCTGTTGTCAATAGTAATTGTATTAAGCAGCAGGTCACAATTGACTTTTTTTTAATGAAGGCTAATGGATATTTTGTGTCAAACACCTAGTATGACTTCCTAGATCTGGACTCACTCATTATCATTACTAATGTATAAAGAAACATTTCGTTCTTCGGGTTTTTTTCTTTCCCTTTATATTTGAATGATGATCACTTCTGACAATATTTGAGTTACTGAGCAATATGCTTAATTATTTCAGGAGCCTAATACTGGCTGTTACAATGGAAATAGTTTGACAGCCTATCGATTTACATTCTTATACTGACCACATCACTGCCTTCAGCACTCTGAGCAGGCCACATGTGAAGACCAATAGATGTTCATGTGCTTATAATTTCAGTTTTGTGAGACTACAGCAACACTTTTGTTCATTTTTGGTATATGTAAAGCTACTACCCTTTAGTTCCTACAGAAACTCCTTATGTGAGCTTTGAAATTTCAAATTTGGCATGTGAATAAAGTCATTAAGAAGTTTATTCTCAACCAAGTTTGGAAAAAACAATGGTCGAATAATTGTTGAGTGTTAACGAGGGCCAGTTTTCAATGTGCAGTAGAAAATTTCACAGAGTTTACACTTCAAGATGTGGTGTTTATGCATGATGCATCCACTTCGTGCATCCACTCTTCAACTCACATAAAAAGCGCCTTTCTGCCTTAAAGACTTGAATTTTAAGTTTTCAGAAAACATTATGTCCCCAGGTATGTTTTTAGTGGCTTAAGCACTTATGGTGTCATAAGAGGGTGGAGTTTCTCATGCTCTCTTAAATATTAAAGATTTACTTAAATCTGGTCTGAAGGATTTGAACTGGGTTAGAGATTTATGCCATTGTAAGAATTTAATGCACCTCAAAACATGATGCCACTGTAAGGATTTCAGTTAAAGTTCTTGTTCTACCTTAATTTTATTTTTATTTTTTAAAACCAAGTGTACCTACACAGGCAATGAATGGCTGCATAGGTACTCACTAAAATCTGGAAACTCTAATGTCAGAGTTCAACAGTAAATTAACTTGGCAGGATTGCACACAACAATTTGTTTCCTGATGTCAAATTAGTAATTTAATATATTACTGACTTAATTCTAGTAACGTTTATAGGAAGTGCAATGTGGCAGAATTACTGTTGCAGTTGGGATCTTAGCTTTGTGACATGTTTTCCAGTAACTTTAACAAAGCAGTGTTAAAGTTCCATTAAAGTGGTTTTTTTCATTATATAGAGCTATTATTATTATAAGTGTGTAAGTGTCAATTTGGGTACACAATAGCTAAAGTGTTTTTTAAATTGTTTTAATTCATGGCAATCTGTTGGCTTTTCTCAGTCATTGTAAACTTATCATATTTTTGTTATCAAGGTGGAATTGGCTGCAATGCAGATATTGAGAGATCAATGTAAATCCCCAATTCCGCAAGCATTTATGCATGTGTGAGTAGTTCTAGTGATCTCAGTGGGACTAATCACATGTGTAAAGTTATTAAAGTGCATTTTTGCAAGATTGAGGCTTATGTTTTATATTGTTTCTTGACTATTGGCAACTTAGCTATTCTAACACAAATATACATATATCCATTCCTCGAAATGCAAAAACCTAACTCTATACATCTGGACATGTTGATATTGAAGTATTAAGTAATAGATCTTGAAAAGAGCTGGTTTAATAGATTTCAAAAATGTTGAAATTATGATAGACCTGGGGTTGGGGACATTTTTTTGCAAAAAAAGAAACACCACCCCACTTTCTGGCCAAATATGATCATAAATAATGTAGCCTGAGGGATACATGTTGTAAAGATTGATTGTGTTATCTTAATCATTTGAATTTTTTTTATTATAAATGCAGAATTTTTAACTCTTGACTGTTTCTAATCTGACTTCTCACTGATCTCTGCTTCTGTCAACTTGAAACCTCTTGCACTCAGAAAATAGAAAAGTGAACAACCCTCCTACAGTTTTATTGAGAAGTAAACTTCCAACAAAATGCCCACTTCTACAGCAGTGTAACTCTGTTTACATAAACCTATTCAGGTGGTGTAAGACTGCTAACCTTAAAAAAAAAAAAAAAAAAAAAAAAAGTATGATACTTTCACTTAATAGCATGTATTTGAAACAAGTTAAGATGTTGGAGTATTCTACTCTAACTAAAAAAATTTTGTCATGTGAACAAGTATGGTATGACAATAGAAAATAATTTGGTGTAGATTATGTAAGAACTACGTATAGATTATATTCCTCCTAATGCATCGTAAGAAACCTAATATGAAAACTAGTTACTGGAACATTCTAGATAATCTGATGTAGCAGAGACATTCTTGCTTGTATTCAGGCAAGATGGATAGACTGTGCATTCTAGCGGTTGTTTTGTGTGTATCTGATCAAAACTCCCCTATTATGAAACTTCTTCCATACAGACTGTAAATTCACTTGCATTTCACTAACACATTCCTTCTGAAACTTTTTTTCTTTTCAAGACAATGGCTCCAAATTTTTGAAAATCCCTCCCCTCCCCCCTTCACTTCTGCTGTTTGGAACTCTTACACTCTTCTTCATCAGTGAACTGTTTTATCTTGTCAAATTGTAGGCTACACTGAAAGCCTTTCTGTTGCTTCTAACTCTTACTCTTATGGATAAATTGATTAAAGTGCTCAAGGACACTATGTAGGACACAGAAACATACTATGGTAGTTATTTATGTATTTATTTATTTTTTAAATCATATAAAAAGAAAAATAACTTCAGTAAATATTTTTGCTAAATTTGCCTGAAACACGCCTTCTTGTAGAAAGACCATCAGTGATTTAGTGTAGCATATTATGTTGTAATCCATATGATTTCCTGAAGAGGAGAATATAATCTAGTTGATTGATTACCCGACCGTGTTATTGGCCCTGGTTCAACAAAACACTTAAGCGTGTACTGAACTTTAAACACTAGCTTCAATGGGACTCAGGAACATGCTTAATTGATTCGCTGATTTAGGGCCATGATGTGGAATGTATATGGCAAAGGGGGCATTAAACATCTATTGACACAAGGATTGAGATTAATACAAAATTCAAACTCTGACTGGGAATGAAAACCAAGCTGGCATCTTTGTATATCTTTTCAATGAACCAGTTACATTGTGGGTTTTTTCCCCCTAAACCAGGTTGTCTTGGCCCGAGAATTGGCAACTTCCAGAGAATATGCCAGTAAGTAATGATTCCTTCAAGCTAAATGTTTTAGGTATAACATTGAAATAGGTATCTTTTAACTATATTCACTTTAAATTATTCTGATACCTCCTTCCCCTCTAATGAAGGGAAGGAGAGTGGGAGCAATTATTAATCAGGGAAGTTTGGCCTTTTAGAGTGTCCGTGTTCTCTAACCAGTAAATTTGAAAAACTACTTAGTCTACAACATGCCTTGTTTGGGTTCAAGTCCTCTGCATTTTCATTGTTGTTGTTCTTCGTCTTCAAGTTAAAATTCTAGAAAAACGTCATATCATAAAAGAAAATAAGGTCCCCTATGTGACCAGAGAGAGAGATGTAATGTCCCGTCTGGATCACCCTTTCTTTGTGAAACTCTACTTCACATTTCAGGATGATGAAAAGCTGTGTATCCTTTTGAATTAAATATTTATTACAAAGTGTACGAAAGTAGCAAATGAATTATTTCATTAAAACCTATAGATTTTTACAGGAATAAGAAAAACATAAAAAGAAACTGAGCAGCATTTTCTTTGGTGTGATAAACTCTTTAGCATCTAATCATTTTTGAAATAGCTACATGAATTCTTGAGTAGATATTAAACCACAAATATGTCAAGTATTTTCAAACAGGAGGTCTCCTAAGTGTATGTAACACTATTTATACATGCCAATTTAAATAGACATAGTAATATTGTCTACACCCAAAATTTCATGTCCCTTTAAATTAACACCATATGGCAGAAACTATATCTTTTAAAATATTTTTATGCCAGCAGTGTTTTTTCAAGAAGCTATTTTTGTGGTTGCTTTTTTATATAGGAGCTACCATATTGTGTTCTGCAAAACTATCAAGAGGCAGAACAGAAATAACAAACATAGGGTTGCCAACTTCCTATTGGCTGAAAACCCTGAGGCCCCCACTCCCTGCTGTACCTCTTTCCCCTGCAAGGACCTGTCCCCTACCCTTCCTCTTTTCCTAAGGCCCCACACCCTCCCTCTCCTGGCTGGATCATCTTCTCCTCACTCGCCCTACCAGGTCCAGGACTGGGACAAGAGCTGCTGTAGTCTGATGCAAAGCCTGCCTGTGCATGCGAGGCAGCCCTGGCTGTGCAGGGACAGACACGAGTTGATAACACTCCTCCCCCATGTTAACTGGACTTTTGGAGACTGCCCAGTCTTCTTTTCAACCTGACTTTCCGGTCAAAAACCAGGCACCTGGCAACTCTATCCTGAACTGTACTAACATCATTAATGCTATAATACAAATTAAAAAATTAAACTTACTGTATCTGTACTTTATAAGAGATGAACAGGGAAAACTCAGTATTCACTGTATTGACAGTGTCAAAATTATTAGGAGAAAAGATTACTAGGAGAAAAGACTAGGAGAAAATTACTAGGAGAAAAGATTTCGATACAGGAGGTAAAACAAAAACTGATTTTTTTAAAAAAAGGTTTGGCCATGTTTCTTTCTTATATTCAGTAATTTGTGTCCATTAAATAATCAGAATTGTTAAGCTTCTCTCATCTAAAATGACTTGTAGAATAATCTGAATAATGGGGCTAAGGCATTGGAGAAGTTCTGGTTGGGCCTTTTAATAGCACTTCTTAGAATTACTGTGCAAGAGACCTGACTGGTCATTGGTTAAGTGGTAAGAGGATATCCTCAGTGTCCCAAAAGGAATGTGTAGTCTTTATTCCCCATGGCATATCTCTCCAACCAAACCATTCTTAAGTTTATTTCAAGTTAATTTTATATTGGTAAGTATTCTCTCTTCAGAGCTCTGGAGTCTGAGGTCCTCTTTTTATTCATAGAATAGTTACAATACCAGGCTATGGCAAACTTCCCTTTGAGCTTTCTGCTCTGTAGTGGTGTTTTCTAGGAGTGAAAGGATAGATCTAGTCTCCTTCCAGGGCTCATTTAATCCTTCATGATATACTTGCTGAGGCTGCCAACATTAGGCAGGATGTAGTAGTCTCCTTTTGTAATGTGGACACCTGCTGACTACAAACGGGACTGAGACCAGTGCATTTTGTATAACTCTCCAAACGGCAGTCAGATGGTATGACTTTTAAGGCAAATTTTCAGCCTGGCCATAACTGAGTCTCTATTTTTGCAGGCACTAATAACTGTAGGTGAAGTTTTAATCAATTATTTAAGTGATTTAGACATATCATTAACTATGTCTCAAAACAAGAGGGTTTAAGCATCTAAATTGCCTTAATTGTGTGCTATAAAATTGAAGAGCAGTATCAGAAAATGTTGTCTTGGATTAGTACCAAAACACTTTTGAAATTAGACTCCGTATTCCTTCCATAGTTCTTATTCAATCTTCTTTTTAGTCCTCAAAATAAGTTTGTTTTAAAATGTCCTAATGATAATCCTTAACTGTATATTCAGATTTTGGACTTAGCTATGCCAAAAATGGAGAGCTTTTAAAATACATACGCAAAATTGGCTCATTTGATGAAACCTGTACCAGGTTTTATACTGCTGAAATTGTATCGGCATTAGAGTACTTGCATGGAAAGGGAATAATTCACAGGTAAGATACTTAATTGGGACCAACACATTTGCAATGGTATGTAATAAAAGAGCAGTTTTTTTTAAAATAGGCTCACTAGTGATATAGTTTAAATATATAGCTTTTGTAAACTAATATCAATGTCTTTTTGTGAACAAAAGTATTCCCTTGCTGTATTATAAATCAAAATCAAAGTAGTGTTTGTGAATAGAGCCCTGCAGCAGGGCTAGGATTCTGTGGGTCCTGCAGGACCTGTGCCATAATAGCAGCGCAGCAGTGGGTAAAATGTACTTTGTTGCAGGGAGGATTGGGTGGGCAAAAATACCAGACTCTGGTAATTTGTGCAAAAACACTAAATCTGTTGATGTGACAAAGAGTCCTGTGGCACCTTAAAGACTAACTAAAGTATTGAAGCATAAGTAGGCTGACCATATTTCCTTGTGACAAAAACGGGACAGTGGGATGGCAAAAACGGGACGGGGTTATAACTCCCTTCAGACCCCAAATATAACCCTACAATTCCCCCCCCCCCCCATATCCATAAAGTCACCAATACCCAACCCTCACATAACCACCTCCAGGCCCCCCAACAACATCCCACTACCAACCCCCCAGCCCCTTAAACCCCCACAGCCTTCCCTACACAACCCCATAGCCCCCCACTAGCAACCAATACACCCCCCCAGGCCTCCCTAACGGCCTCAAAACACAGCCCCACCCCCCACAGCCTCCCACCTCCCCCATGACCCCCCAGCTCATCCCACCCCCGCAGACCCCACCGCTGCGCCCCCCTCCCCAGCCACCACCTGCGCTGGGCTCCGTGTTTCCTCCACGTGGGGGGGGGGGGGCAAGGCACCAGGCAGCCCCTGCCCAGCCAGCAGCTCCACTCCGCCCACCGCCGTTGAGCCCCCCCTCCCCAGCCCCTACCTACACTGGGCTCAGTGTTTCCTCCACGTGGGGGGGGAGGGGTGGGGGGAACAAGGCACCAGGCAGCCCCTGCCCGGCCAGCAGCTCCCCTCCGCCCGCCGCCACTGAGCCCCCCTCCCCAGCCCCTACCTACTCTGGGCTCAGCGTTTCCTCCACGTGGGGGGGGGGGGGAGGAGGCGGGGGGAGCGATGCACCAGGCAGCCCCTGCCCGGCCAGGAGCTCCCCTCCCCATCCCCTACCTACGCTGGGCTCAGCGTTTCCTCCATGGATATGGGGGGGGGGGGGCGGGCACCAGGCAGCCCCTGCCCGGCCAGGAGCTCCATTCTGCCGTTGCGCCGGGCTCTGCTTAACTGGCTCGCACGACACATGGGGGCGGCCCAGGCAATCGCGCTGCTGCTCAGCTGCGGGCACGCGACACATGGGGGCGGCCCAGCCAATCGTGCCGCGCGGGCTCTGCAGCGGCTGCGGCGGAGGGGAGGGGGGAGCAGGCCGGGGAGGGGAAGGGACTGAAGGGCTGCGGGAGGAGGTGGGACCCGGCCGGAAATAAGCCACATCCCCTTTTTTTTACGAAAAACGGGACAAATTTGATATTTTTATTAAAAAGACGGGACGGTCAGAAAATATGTAAAAAACGGGACTGTCCCGTTCAAAACGGGACGTATGGTCAGCCTAAGCATAAGCTTTCGTGGGCTAATACCCACTTTGTCGGATGCAAGCAGTGGATCTGTTGTCAGTTTGTCATAAATAGAATTTCAACAATGTAAAGCAAGTTTTATTTTTTTTAAATAAAGGTTATAATACTTAAATTTAAGCAAGGGATAGAAAGACATTTGATTTCCATAACAGGAGTTAAAGTATTTTTTTATATGGTTTAAGCAAGATTAGTTTTATTCGTTGAGTGATAAAAATTTTCCAAATTTGTGTGTGTATATATGTGTGTATATATATAAACATGGAGGAATCTTTCTGTCTTGCGGGGATTTGTGGGATCTACGGCTTTTGTGGGTGGAGTGGGATAAAATGAAAGAAACAGTGTGGGAATGGTAGTGGATATTGCAGGATGGGAGCGGGATTTAAACAGTCCTGGGCAGGGCTCTGTTTGTGAATTACAGTGTTCAGGAGACTATATATAAACAAAAGTAAAACTGACTTATTCCAGTTTTTACATTTTGCATTTCTACTCCGCTTGGATAAAGAGTAGAAATGGTGAAAAGACAATTTAGGGTATGTCTACACAGCAACTGGACATCCATGACTGGCCTGTGCCAGCCAACTCAGATTTGCAGGGTTCAGGCTGTGGGGATGTTTCATTGCTATTTAGACTTCTAGGCTCAGGCTGGAGCCTGAGCTTTGGGGGACACAGAGAGAGAGAGACACCCCCAGAGTCCCAAGAGAATAATTACAATCTTGTTGTTTGGATGAGAATATTCTGTCATCTATATAAAATTGGTTTGCTAACTAGAAATAGATTGTACCCCTATTTGACACTATAACCAAACGGGCAGGGTGGTTGGAAGTAGAGATTGTACTATAGAATCTAAAGTTGAGAAGAGACCTGTCTATTCCAAAGGTTCCCAAATGGTGGTTCCTGGAACACTTGTTTAGGGTCTTTGGAAACCATGATTTGAGGACTTCAATAGTTCAGACATAGGTTAGGGGTCTACTACAGGAGTGGGTGGGTGAGATTCTGTGGCCTGCATTGTGCAGGAGGTCTAGATCAGTGGTCCCCAACCTTTTTTGCGGCACGGACCGGATTTCTTTTTTCTTTGCCGCCGCGGACCGGCTGTATGTCCGCCGAAAACACTCCGAAAAGTGAAACTGCGGCTTTTCGGGGGACACTTCCGGGAACGCGTCCGCGGCCCGGTAGCGATCGATCCACGGCCCGGTACCGGTCCGCGGCCCGGGGGTTGGGGACCACTGGTCTAGATGATCATAATGGTCCCTTCTGACGTTAAAGTCTGAGAGCTGTCTGATTATATGATGCTTGGCTCCCCTTGTTTCCAGTTATGTTAAAAAAGCTAAAAATACATTTTCTAATATTTTTGCATAGAAACAGTTATGAATGGTAGGTGGGAGGAAATTGGTCCATGCATTCTGAGAGAGAGAGTGTCCATGAAACATTAGGATGGAATAAACACTATAAGAGAGTTCAGGGCATCACAGTTTCCCTGCCAGTAATATATGTTGTACAGGAGGGAGATTTCACAATGGTCAAAAAAACAATGCTATTTAATATTTTAATTACTTATAGGGAAGAGGGGCACTGTTTCCTATATTGTTTTCTTTGTCTTTTATGTAATCTCAAGAGTTTTTAAAACGTATATAAATTTACCTTTATTTATGTATTTCTTTTAGTAGGGCTTTATTAGAAATCTGGCATTATAGGAGAATTACTTGTAGATGTCTTAAGTTTAGAATGTTATGATTGTAGGTATGAGCAGTTCAGTACTGGGTGGTGAGATCGAGTTTCTTCTATTGTCACAATCGTACAGTTGACTTTTTTAGGAAACCATATTCTATTAAAATGCTTAAAACTCTCTTGGGGTTTTCTTGAACACTAAGAAATACGACAGCTGATAACCAGGCATCTTAAAGTGGTTCTACTTTGAAAAATAACTCTGTAGAAATTGCACCTTCTGGGTGCCCACATGGGTTCCACTGTAGGTGTCCGCACTCCTTGTCTGAGAGTCTGGAATCTTTTAACCAGCAGTGACAATAGAAGTCTGTGCCCCACCCTGAGTGTATAAAGGGCAGAACAGCCCCAAGTCCCACTAAGTTTTCTTCTTTCTGCCTATGATAGTGAGTTGAAGCAACACAGAGTCCTCCTGCTTCCCTGCTACATCACAGATACTAATAGTTTTATAGGTAGTTAGGATTATTCTTAGTAATTCTAAAAGTTCAAGGTGTTAGTCCATTGGCCAAAAGAAAAATCCCACCCCACAAAATACACATGAAAATAACTTTTGTTTTTCCCTTGATACCATGATTCACACATGGCTGAGTCTTGGTCCCCGAGTTTTAAAATCTGCCTAGCTTGTGACTCGCCCATGCCTGCAACGATGCTCATGCAAAATGTTTATTC
The DNA here is from genome assembly GCA_032164245.1 of Sternotherus odoratus. NCBI lineage: Eukaryota > Metazoa > Chordata > Testudines > Kinosternidae > Sternotherus > Sternotherus odoratus. The sequence goes on from JAVMKO010000010.1 coordinate 71,894,702, forward strand.
TGCTTGACGGAGTCTCGCATAACTGACAAATATGAACTTTGCATGTTATTTTCAAAGCATACTCAAAGAGCTGTCTGAAAGTTTTATTTGCAGAGAAATCTACAAGGAACATATCAGACTTCCTTTAAAGCCATTGTCTATCAGTTCCCTGGCTACCAGGGATGCCATTCTAGGTGTTAACAGGTCTTCTGTATCCAAGGCTAAGCCTTCGCTGTATGCTAAGCATGGGGATAAGCAATTACTGGGTAAGATAACCAGTTATAGCTTAACCCAGAATAGCATGACCACATTACTCTATTGTCATCACTTGCATCCATACTGGTACTGTGTATGGCTACCCCAAGCATTACAGCTGTCTGGGTATTTAGCCTAAGATTTATAGCACCACAATTTATTGTGCCACGGTTTGCATTCACAGATGTAAGACAACTTGTCTGCCTGCTCTGGTGGTTATATATTGGTACAAACTGCAAGATGGATAGTCTACTTCCAGTTGGGGGTTTATGGGAAGGGATTGGAAGACCATTGTGTCCCAACTGTTGTGGCTGCTCATCTGCACTGCAGTTACCTTAAGATAACAATACACCTTAAACCTACCTCTTTATCTGCTTTTTAGCTCAGGGAGTGGTGGCTATTATGCTGTGTAGCACTGATAGAAGTGTGTGGCTGTATGCATACATTTATGCATCATTAACCGAATTATTCAGTCGCATTACCACCAAATTCTGCTCTTGGTTGAAATCTGTTATTAAAAATCATTTTGTTGCACAGATGTAACTGGCATGATCTGAGGAAAATCATGTTGCAGAAGGGTTACTGAAAGCAGCATTGGACTTGCAAAGTTTTTACTGATGAAGTACGAGCCAGAAAGACCCCAGCTTGACTTTCAGATCTGACTGAGTTTCTAGACTGAGTCTAGAAGTTGGAAGAAAGCTTTTTTTTTAAACAACCACTTGTAAATTGGGGAAATTTTGATACAATGACACAATAAATGGGAAACCCTACAATGCTATTTTTCATATTCACTGTTAAGTAGAAACACTTTGTCAGTTTAACTACAGCATCCTGCTGCTGCTAGTTATTGGTTGGTTGACATGGTCTTGTTTTTTATCACAACTGGAGGCCTGCAGAAGTCCATGTGTAAAGTTCAGCATGTGCATAAGTCTTGGCACAATTATGGCCTTAGTATAGTTTTCATCTGTCCCATTCATTCAGTTTTGTGGGATGATCATTCTTGGGCCGATGATATTTCAGACTTCGTGATGTTTTGTGTTATAGTCAAATAGTATAAATTTCATGTCCGTATTACCATATCAGTCTGTCATATGTTCTTTAAAGGTAAGGTTTACAATTGTCCTACTCTTTTTGGTGGATTTTGTTGAACAAGTGATTTGCATGTTGACTTTCATTTTGTGATTAACTCCTATTAACTTTTAGGAGGATCAGAAAAATTAGTGGGCTTTATGAAGTCTGGTATCCCCACTCTGAATGTTGATTCCCCAGGTCAAATAAAAATTGTCACAATAGTATTTACAGAATTCCTGTGGTTTCTTGGTGGATTAATTATATGTACAAAGATTTGTATATACAGTACTATGATCTGGAGAATTCATTTTAAGGATATTGTTAGCTTCAGAATTGAAATGTGATATCTGTATTTCACATGTTTAATTTTAAATTTGAGACTCCACCTTTTTCAGGGACCTTAAGCCAGAGAACATTTTGCTAAATGAAGAGATGCACATTCAGATAACAGACTTTGGAACAGCAAAAGTATTATCTGCAGATAGTAGACAAGGTATGCAATTATTCATATCTCCGATCCTTTATCCCAGTGGACTACTCAACAAAAAATAGTTTCCTGAAATGTAAATCTCTTAAATTTAAATTAAACTGTCATGAACTGTGAACACTGCATGTGATTATACGATAGTCTAAATATAGTTTTGTTGGTTGTCGTAAAACAGTTCTGCCTCTAAACTTCTACTTAGGTGGATCAGCTCATACCATGTGAATTTAGAACTGTTAGAGTTTGTTTTGTATAAACCCAATTTTCTCTCCAGTTTAAAATGTAGGAAAGGGAGCTTAATTGTTTCTTCTATGTTTCTGAAGAAAAGAAACAAAACCGTATATCCTTCTGACTGTCCAGCAAAACCTCTTGTCGTTTCTGATTATATGTGGTAGGATGTATTTCTTCCCATGGCAGTAACTTAAATTAAAATATGAGAGAGATGCAGATATGGTAGATTATTACTGAACACATAGGGTATTAAACTCCCTGAAATCTTGTTTTGGTATCTTTTAAAACAATACAACTAGCATTAAGCTGGCTTTTGCTGATGATTACTATGATACTGAGATAACATACTGGGAAATGTCCACCATTTGGTGATTTAATTTGTAATAGTTTTTTTTTATAAACAATTTTCCATGTGTAATGGCAGGGTCTGTGAGATGTACTGTAATGTGTTTTTAAACATTTCAGACAAGGAAATGTTGACCACTATATGGTGGCTGGCACATGCGTGCACGTGTGTGTATACATGCGCATATGTGTGTATATATAGTTACATATATAACTAAATACTTTTTATATCCTGTTTACAAGTAGAAGGTACCATGAATTTAATCACAAACTACTTTTAACCAATCAACTTTCTGCCTTGTTTTTCTGGTAGTATGGTGTACCTCATGTCTTGTCCTGATCCTGACAACTTTCCTATGTTTTTGTTGTTTTGTTTTGTTTTTTTTTAAACCAGAGCAAGTAGAGAGTTGCTCTCAAAGGCCAGTACTGGAATGTCCCAAAGGAAGAGGGTAAGATATAGGATTGTTGTATCCTAGTACAGACCTAGGAGGTACTGTCATACTCTTGGTATTTCAAATGCATGTGTTTAGAACTGAAAGATAAGAGGTACACCAGAAAGGTAAGAGGTACACCATACTATCAGAAAATAAGGTAGAAAGCCGATTGGTTAAATGTAGTTTGTGATGATATACATAATACCTTGTACTTGTAAATAAGTAGGGTACAAAAAGATGGCTTTAGGGGCATAACTTTGGGAGAATACCTTCTGTTTAAGGTGACTGTAACAACACTGAGACTGCTTCCTGGAGACTGGTGCAGTCGAGTCCCGCAATACCGTGCCCCACAATAGTGCGAATCCGCTTATAGCGTGGGGCTCCCCACAGTGGCAGCGGGGGGTGCTTTGATGTAGCGCAATACCGCGACCCCGTGTTTACCACAGTCAATATTTTTGGACCCCAATGGTTGTGGTATTGCGGGGTTCCACTATATCATATAGAATTTTTTTACTGTACTATATCTTGATTGTGTCGTAGCAAAAAATCTGACTGAGATTAGGTATTTGGTCATTTCATAGTAAACTAAAATGTGGTCAAACAATTGACTATACAGTTTATCAACAAAAACGTGGATAAAAGTTTTTAATAAATGACCATCTTAAAAGTTACATTGAAATTGCTGTGCATTGTAACAACTTGCTGATTTGCCTTGCTCTTCAATAGACTGAAAAGTAAGAATAGCATGAGGTCAACACAAGGCCATCATGTGTCTTTTCATGCAATACAGGTCCTTCATTTAGGTAAGGTACACAGAATATAGTACTGACTATAACAAGGCACTGCCCTGAGGAATAATTTTGAGTAACTATTTGAACTCATGCTCATGGCTTGTTTAGGACTCCTCAGGGAGGAGGGGGCAGGAAGGTGCAATTCCCAAGTCTCGTGTGTTCAGGGCCGAGATTCTCCAAATTACTGTCAGAGTTGCTAAATGTAAATGGAATGGGGTTCCTTGCTCCCAGTGGCACTTTCTCTTCCTCCCTCAATACAAATCTTGATGGCCTGATACCACCTCAATGTATGCCCTCCAGTAACACCAGACAGTATTGCCATTCATCCAACAGGTTTGTTTTCTGGTGAGTGATGCATCTGCTACAAGTGAAGCAATGGATTAGTTGCAGCACAAGCTAGCAACATCAGAGGAGCCCAGCAGGTGTGGTTTATACTATGCTGGGCACCAGGAGTGTGGCTTATGAAGTACTAGGCACTGGGAAGAGGCAGAAAACACAAAGTAACAGAACACAAACTGAAGAAGCTCCTTTTTAAGAAATGTGATAACTCCAACATATTTGAACTGTAATATCCTGTTAAACATCTAATAACCCAGTCAGAATGCCTATTTGCCTGCCCTCTACCAAGAATAAAAGTGGAGGGAAAATTCTTTGTAATTGCCCATCCAAAAAAAAGTACTTACTGTAGACACAGAATTCGGGTGGATTCTGTAGTGTTACGTACTGTTCAATAGATACTATTTTGGTTTATCTAAGTAAGGGTTTCTTATCTCTTTCCTTTTTCTCCCAGCACGGGCAAACTCATTTGTAGGGACAGCACAATACGTTTCTCCAGAATTGTTGACAGAAAAATCTGCCTGTAAAAGGTAAGTAGTCTTTGTGTTTGTAGAGAACTTTATGGACTTAGCTTACTATTTTTTTCTCTCTCAAAATATTAATTTAAAATATTGTCTACTTTTTAAAAATGTTGTTTTAGCATCTTTTGGTTATTTTAAATCAAAATAAATTTCCTTATTGGCAAATGTAGCTCCATGTGTGAGTGCTGGCTTACTGGATTGCTCATGAGTTCTGGGTTCTACAAACATAGTGACTTACTATAGGACTGAGGTTTTGTTATGAGAGGGAAGTTGATGGTGAAAAGGATATAGGTCCTGGAAATATAGTAATAAACCAAAACGTTTTAGACATGGTCTTGCATCTAGATAGCCACCACCCTTTCTCAGTACATTTTGAACACAAGTCAGCGCCAACATGAACAACCTCTGTTGTAAATTCAACAAAAATGTGTTGCATTTTCTGTAGGTAGTTGGGATGAGAGTCATGACCCCCTCCCCCTTGCAATGAAGTTATTTAGTCCACTGGTCTGGTCATTCAATCCACTTGTGTTTTCATTGAGCTCAGCATGAGCTGTTCTATAGTCCAGCAGTTAGATTTGTGTGTCTCACAGTTTCACCCTTAAGATCTTTTTCACATAGGAATTCCATGCAGCTTGGTCTCTCTCCACCCCGCATAGTCAGTTTCAGGATGTGGTATCTGGCTATTCCCTCACCACAACATAAAATTAGTGATTAGAAATAGGTGTATATTACAGCTTTAAAATAATGCAGCTAAGTATTATACCTTCTGTATTCACTGCTTTAGAGGGTTTGGCTAGAGAAGGACTTTTTAGTAGGTTAGCCATCTCTTTTTAGAAGTGACATTATCCACTCTGTCTTTACAAGGAGCTTGTATTTTCTGAGTTGGGGTGGGCTCTTTAGATAGATAGAGAGGCCTATCCTGAAAAAGAAAAGTTAATGCTAAGTCTTTCACCAAAGTAGGTGAAATGTATGCTGCGGTAAAGTGATTAATAAGCAGCTTTTCAAGACAGCATATCAAAAAGATCTTGCTGCACAGTGATTTTCTAAAAAGTGCCTGAAATGCTATTTCTCAGTAACCTTTTGGACATAAATGAAGTCTTCAATGAAAGATTTGTTTTGTGATTGTAGGTGTTTTGTCTAAAGACATGGGGAAGAGGGAAGTAGGGAAGTAGGAGCACACACCGTCTAAAGACATGGGGAAGAGGGCACACATAGGGGCACACATTGTCTAAAGGCATGGGGAAGAGGGAAGTAGAAGCACACACTGCTATATCCAAATCCATGCCTTAGATTGCAACAGTAGTTGCTTTCCTGTTCCTTTGGTTGATCTGTCAGGTATGCTGGCTGGCAGTGTTTTAGGAACAAGCAAGCTCAGCTGTATACTTGGGTAATACATTATGAATGGTTACTGTTTTCCTTTGTCATATCTCTATTATTTTGTCAGATACAACTTCTCTTTATAGCTAGCTTTGCTTGCTGGCTTTTTTTTGGCCAAATAATGTAGTAAGCAGAGTGTGTGGATCGTGCTGAATTCAAGTCTCTTCCATTGGCTGTATGTTACTGGTATCCTGACTGATAGAAATTGAAAATAAGAAATGTCGTCTAACTTAAATTATACAGGCTTACTGTACGAGGACAGTAACTAGTATGGTTTTTTCCCCTCTTTTCCCCCTTCCTTTAAAGTTCTGACCTCTGGGCTCTTGGATGTATAATATACCAGCTTGTAGCCGGATTGCCACCATTTAGAGCTGGGTAAGAGACTTCAGATCATATCTTGTATGTAAATTCCCGTTTTGTGTTTTATTTCAATTGCACACTTTTCAAGTGAAATTAACTACAATATTCCCTGAATGTTTTCATTCATGATTTTAACCATTGTTTAATATATCTACTACTTTGTGCTCTTGCTGCAACCAAGAGGCCCCAGAGACTAGTCAAAATTCTCCAGGGGCTCCCATGCAGTTCACATCACCATGGTGGCTACCACATCTGTGAAGAGGATATAGCACACTCCCATCTCTATACTGAGTCAATTGTGCTCACTTCAGCATTCCTGCCCCATTCAGGCATCTAGTACCCAAACGGGTACAAAAAGTAGGGAATTAGTCTTCCTTTATGAATTTTGTCTATCCCTTCCTTAGGGCTGTAAAGGTGAGGGAAGGCTTCTTGTGCTCTCCTTCTGATCATCTTTGAGCATCCTCACAGGGGCAGGCTGGAATCTGGCCTTTAACATTTAAAAGAATATTGGATTATTTTTTTAAAAAAAATTCTGTATATTATTTGTAATGCCAGGATTAAAGTATCATAGGTAACATCTGATGACTAAATATTATACTGGTTTTCTTGCAGCAATGAATATCTTATATTTCAGAAGATAATTAAGTTGGAATATGACTTCCCAGAAAAATTCTTCCCCAAGGCAAAAGACCTTGTGGAAAAGCTTTTGGTAAATATTCCTTATATTATGGTCAGATGAATAAATTATATAGGAACTGCATAATGTGCTGAATGTATGAAGTTTTCCTATATTTGTATCCAAACTACTATAAACTCTCAAACCCTCTTTAAGGGAACAAGAAACCTTAAAGTTCTTAGCCATATAGGGAGAAAACTTGTCATCTTGAAAGTAAGCATCTGTTATTAAACAGCATTTTAAATTTACTTTCATCTGAATTGTGAAGAAAGTGTATGTATGGGGAACACATCTATTAGTCAAATTGAAACAAATTATTCTAGATAATCACACAAAACAACACATCAAACTTGTACCACAAATTTACAGACTTTTATACTCTTAATGCATCATACAACTTGCCAAGAGGAAAATTTGTTTGAAAAATCTTTAGGTATTAGACAGAAAGCTTCATTATTGGTAAAATTTGAGTTAATTTGCATTGCATTTCAGAGAATTTAACCCATATCGCACACCACTGTAAGTGTAGTATTATGGTAAAATGTTTATAGTGAGAGGATTAAAAAAGTGCTGTCGTATCAATGAGGATTAGGAACAAGAGTGAAATGAACCTGCAGAAAATATTTACCTTTTTAGTGTGTGCATATTTGTTAAAGCTAGACAGACTATTAGTCACAAGGTTCAGCATGTTAATGTGCAGGTTAAAACCCAGAAGGGATTGCCATTGTGCTGTTATAAAGTTAAAATTTGTTTTGAAACTGCTTGCCATTATTTTAAAAAAGTACTAACTTCATTTTAACTTGTCCAGGTTCTGGATGCTACAAAGAGATTAGGCTGTGAAGAAATGGGAGGGTATGGACCTCTTAAGGCGCATCCATTCTTTGAATCCATTACATGGGAGAATCTGCATCATCAGATACCCCCAAAGCTCACAGCATATTTACCTGCTATGTCCGAAGATGATGAGGATTGTTACGGAAATGTAAGTGTTAATGGTGCTGTATTGCAACTTGAGACCTTTACATAAAGCAGATTGATTAATTCTTGCCAAGATCATATTTTTATTAAAACTGTGGTCACACTTTATCTTGAGATGATTAATAGAAATTGTAAGTATTGCTTGTCACAAAATTTATATTGAACTTGTGTGTTTGAGGATAAATTGGGGGCTTCACCAAACAGATTTTTTGTGTGAAAAGTGTCCGCTTTCTGTTTACACACACATACAAAATAACAAAAATTTCAGCTGAAGACTGAAGTGTTTTTTTAATTTGGAAATGTTGCCATGATGCATCATCTTCCCATTCTCCTCTCTGGGCTAGTTGGACTACATCTCCTATTGTACACTGCCTCTGCTCTTCATGAGGGGAACTATAATGCATCATGGAAATGCTGAACAACCAGAGAACCCCATCCTGGACAGGAGAGTGCTCCCATTAGACACCATGGTAGGGTGACCAGACAGCAAATGTGAAAAATCAGGATGGGAGGGGGGAAATTAGGAGCCTCCTGTGTAAGAAAATGACCCAAAAATTGGGACCGTCGCTATAAAATTGGGACATCTGGTCCCCCTCACCATGGCAGCATTTCCAAATAGAAATATTTTATTTCTGCTGAAAAACTGGAATTTTCTACCTAAAATGTAGATGAAAACAATTCTTTCATTTTCAGCAAAATTATCTATGAGGGCGACACCACCCATTTTTCAACCAGCTCTAGTTACTACATAGATCTATCAGTTTGTATGTGTTAGAGATGGTTATAAGCACAGCTCTTCAAGGTGGTGTTAGATATAAATCACAGCTGTAACCAATCTTTTGATTTGATTGTTCCATTGTGTCATTGGAATTCCTTCCAAAGCTTTGTCATTGTACTCCCCACTTGTAGAACTTCAGACTTTTTACTAGTAGACAGGGTGTGAGATGTTTACTGAAAGAAGATTGGATTGAAATTACAGGCTCAGATATGCCTGTTAAACCCTCCACTGTGTATGGAGTGGTGTGGACACTGCACAGCAGGAGCAAAGACAGTGGGTGAAATTCACAAAGGGACTTAGGTATTACTATGTTGAGCATCATGGTGCCTAACAATTGGGCTGTTAGAAAATCACAGAAACAACATTCTGATCCACACAGTAGAGTTAGGTGCCTAAATTCCCATATAATGAATGTGGAGAGAGATGAGCACCTTAAAATGCAATCAATAAAAACCAGCACACCAGGCAGCTCCTTGCCTGGTATAGCCAGTGGGAGAAGGTGTTGTTCTAAACCCCTTCCCTTTCTCAGAGACAGGCACTTGTCTCCCCGCAGCCTGGATGCACCTAGATCTGCTAGAGATCTGTGAACAGGAATTTGACTCCTGGCTTAGGAGTCTATGTAGGTTCTTGTGGGAATTACTTCAGCACCTGCCTCATTCCGTGTAATCACTGCTACCAGCTGTTTTGCAAGTGCTGGCGCAACTGCCTACCTTGTCATGTTTAGCCCATTGGTTAGAGTACCTCAGGCTCTCCTATTTAAGATGGTCCACAGTGGATAAAGAAAGAGCATTTGGGCCAGAGAGAGTGTTGGAAGGGCTCTATAGTCCAGTGGTCAGAGCACTCATTCAGGGGTCAGGAGACCCTGGTTCAAGTCTTTCTGCTCCAGTCACTCTTTATCTGCAGTGGTAAAGCTTCAACAAGAGAGACTGAGAGAGCCCCCACATCAGAATATCCCATAGTTCAGTGGTTAAAGAACTCTCTGGAGATGAGGGAGATCCTGTTCAAATCCTTTCCTGCTCTGGGTCTCCCTCATCCCAGGCAAGTGCTGTAACCACTGGGCTAAAAGTTATGAAGTGAACCATGGCAACAGCAGCAGCAGCCAACTGCCACCTTGCTTCTTTTAAGGGGGCCTGACCGAGCAGGCAGCCTCTGAGTGTGGCTATCAAATCGGGCATGTTGGGCATCTGAGTGCCTGTCTACACCTGGGGCTCAGGTGGGAGATGAATGTCCAGCACCTAGAGTGAGGCAGCAGTGCATATGCCTAAAGACACAAACTTAGGCACCAAGTGAGTTTAGGCACCTACAGAATTCAGTAGGAGTTTTGTGGATCACATTGGGAGATCTATGCACCTAAAAATGGGATTCAGGTACATAAGTAGAGTTGTGGATTCTACTCTTTGTACTTCCTAGAATTCCAAGAGAGCATTCCTGTTGTTGCACCTCTTATGTGATGCTCTTTGCCCATCTCTTATGGTGCACCATAAATATTAAGACCAAATAACTAGCAGTAGTGAGATGAAACTGGCAAATGAAAATTCCTAAGATGATGTATTTGGATATGGAATAATCTTAGATTATGGAAGCATCCTTCCTGGAGACAAATCAAAATTGAAGTGGAAGACCTCATATTTATTCTCTTTTGTAAAGAACTTTGAGATCTATGGATTAAAATCTATACAAGAGTTAAATAATATTATTTGTATTCGATTGTGACAAACAGAACACAACCATAAAAGCTAGTGGTGGGGGAAAGACCATGTGATTCTATAGACATTCCTAAAATTGAAGATCCACCACTTCCAAATACTTAGCCTGTTGAGTTGTTTTTAATTCCATTTTCAGTGACATCGAAACATGACTGGCTTTCTGTCATGTGTACACACAAGTAATAAATTACCTGATTTGTTTTATAGCTTTTGCTTAACATACTTGGTATCTCTAACTCAATTTTTGTGACAGTGATGTATTTGCTGTTACAAACCAAATAATTTCTCGGTTATATTTTTTAGAGCATGTCATTGTAGCAAATCAGCAGTAAAAATTTAGGGTTAAAAGCAGCTTTTCAGTGTTTTATATAAAAATGTTGCGTATAACCTTTTTATTAAAAAAACTAGTGACTAAAATTTGTTTTAATTTTTTTTTTCTTCTTTAGTACGACAATCTCCTGAGTCAATTTGGTTGCATGCAAGTTTCTGGTTCAGCATCCTCCCATTCACTGTCTGCCCCAGAGACGAGTCACCCACAAACATCAGGGAACATAGAACAGTACATTCACGATCTTGACAATAATTCCTTTGAGTTGGACTTGCAGTTTTCTGAAGATGAGAAGAGGTTACTACTGGCAAAACAGTCTGGTGGAAATCCATGGTAAGATGTTCAAAGCAGTAAACCATCCATTCTTGCTTTGGCTTATATTCCTCTTTTCAGCTACTAGGATTCTGATACAGTTAATGTTTTCATTAGTAATTATGCTTTTCTTGACTAAGCTAACCAATACAGAGACAGGCTTTTTTTATCTGCTATGCCTGTAAAATCAATCTGGGGTCTGAAAAACATCAAGATTCTTTGCTTCTCATATATATGGGCACCAATAATAGAAGCTCTTCAAGCTAAATTAAACTCAGTTACAATCCACAACCCCACTGTCTTCATATTATACCATCAATAACAAGTGCAATCCATCAGTCTTTTCACAGCGGGAATTAAGTTGCAAGTAAATTATACTGATATCTAGCAAATCATTTTGGGGTAGGAAACAAGAGGTTGAAATTAATCTAATATTTAAAGTTATAGGCATAGCTCATGGAACAGAGAGTGGAGACTTTGGAACTTCTTAAAGATTAAAGATTCCAAGGCAATGGATCTTTAGATAGATCCCAGATAGATTTGAAAGAAAAAGAAAACAATAACAAGGGTAATTATGGTTACATTGGCGGAGGGAAGGGGTGCTTCTGTAATGACAATTATTCTTTTTTTCCCCCCTTGTTAGGCACCAGTTTGTAGAAAACAACTTAATACTAAAAATGGGTCCAGTAGATAAAAGAAAGGTAAGTCCCATTATTCTATCTAACACGATGTAAAATGTCATTGTTCTTGCTGTTGCACCTCTGAGAGCTGTATTGCTAAGGAGCCTGTCTTTGGAGTTCCCCGATTTGTATAGGTTTGTTAGCTCTGTCCCATATCTATTGTTCCTTTTATAAAAGATGTCATAACATTTCCTATCCAACAGCTTTTCACAAATTTAATATCCTTAATTTTTTTTAATTTTTTTTTTGTCCATTCTTGGTTGAACGAAAGCTGCAGTCAGCTTAGCTGATGGTGCTTCCAGTTTATAATCAGCTTTGAATGGAGATGTCTTCTCTCCTCTTTTATCAATCTGTTTAGTCCAGCAGGACACTCGGTTTTCAGTTGTTCTTGATATGGGTGTTTGCTGTATGTGGTGTTGGGCTGCTAATGTCTGAAACTAGAATACAGGCCGTTATTGTCCTCAATATAGTTTTTAATCCTCCTGAGGTAGAATGAAACAATCTCGCATTCTAAGAGCAACTCCACTTTCCTTCCCTCTATCCTACATCTGACATAGAGCTACTCTGCAGAGGACCGCAGAGGTGGCATTAAAATCAATATAAATATTTTAAGTATAAGGCTGTTGTAACTTAACTGGCCCATTAGTTGTCATGGTCTTCTGCCTACAAATGTAGTATCTACTTACATGTCACTGCATTTTCTCTTCAGAAGTCCATTGTTGTGACTGCTCACTTCTGATGACGTGGGTTTTAGCCCATGAAAGCTTATGCCCAAATAAAATTGTTTGACTCTGAGGTGCCACAAGTACTCCTAGTTCCTTTATCCATCTATAATTAAAATATTAGTTTTATCAGTGAGCACACAAATACTAGAATGTATACATTATATAGTGATTGTGCTGCCTACCAGTACACACACAAGGATTTGACAGATTCCTGATAAGATGTTCCCTGCTGTTTAAGGCTGTGATTCAGGAAAGCATATAAGCAAGTGCTAAAGCCCACTGACATCATTGTGATTTAAGTACATGCTTTAAGAGGGTTGTCAGGCATGGGGAAGTAAGAAACACACACACAGCTCTGAGAGTATAAATCTAATAGTAATATTCAATTCTTCCTTTGTCTTGATATACTTTGTGTTGCTGCTGTTGTTCTCCTTGTCAGGGATTGTTTGCCCGTCGGCGCCAATTATTGCTCACTGAAGGGCCCCATCTCTATTATGTGGATCCTGTCAACAAAGTTCTGAAAGGAGAAATTCCATGGTCACTAGAGCTGCGACCAGAAGCCAAGAATTTTAAAACTTTTTTTGTTCATACAGTAAGTGACTATATTTAGGGTTTTTCCCAAAAGTCTTAATGTAATTTTAATCAGTGTTCTTTAACAAATTATTGGAAATGAATTTGAAACTTTTTGTTAGAAATATTTTCATTTCCTGTGTACTACAAAGATTTGTACAGTTATTCATGAATGCTAGGCTCCTGGTATTAGTGTGCTTTTATAAAGAGAGGATTTATATTTCTTTGGGAAAAAAATCAACTTTAAATGGATTGTGTGGTATAAAAAGAAATGCTTCAACAGTTTGATTTTCATCTTAGTCTCTTCAAAATAGAGTCAAAGCACTCTTGCATATTGAAACTGACTAAAATTGTGCCAATGACTTACCGTATCAGTTAATCAGTCTACATATCTTAAATGGAAATGTAATTTGTCATCTGTGCGGTTATCCAGAAATAATGTACATTGCTGTATTACTACAATTGATATTAATTAATAGGTTCCTGAACAGATTTTTAATCATTTAATTCTGAATTAGTTTTCTTGCTACCAGCAGAATATTTGTGGGGTTTTTTTCCCTGTTTCTTGTCTTTCATCTGTTCTTAAAATAGTCATTAAACTATTATTTACTTGTAGCCTAACAGGACATATTACCTGATGGACCCAAGTGGGAATGCTCATAAATGGTGCAAAAAGATACATGAAGTTTGGCGGCACAGATACCATCAGAATGCTGCTAAATAGTAAAGCTCATCCAAAATGTCCCAGTCTCCCTACTTGCTGCTAGAACTCCATGTGCAGCCGATCAGAGGAATCTTCCCAACCCATCTATTATCCATCTCAAGGGGAAGCATATGTCTGAAATATTTTGTTTTTTTAAAAACAACAACAAACAAATGGAATTCAGGGTCGCTTTGCTTGCTCTTTGTGCTTCTGTTGAGGCTTCCACATGCATATCATTGAAGTGAGGATCTTGCTTTTGTGCACTTCAGCTCTATTTCTGCTGCAAACTAATGGATAGACCTTGCAATACCAGCTTCACTTAAGATCAGTTAAAACCGATCTACACGCACACACCCCAGATCATGTACCGGTCCTGCACTTTATGGGGCTGGAATTACTTCTGTGACTTTCAGATTATCATTAAACTGTATTTCATCAGGGAGCTTTTAAATGCTTCTGCTGAGGTGTAACCAGCACCTCCTCTCTTTGCCCCCCAGTTTCCCCCCCCCCCCCTTTTTTTTTTTTTTCCTTTTTTCCTTTCTTTTCTAACTGGTATCTGGCATTTGCAGTCAGGTCAGTTGCACCCTTGCATAACTCCTAATATAGTTCTGGTTGCAGGATTTCTGTGGTACTTATTATAATTATGTGAGTAAATCAGATATATGTGTCTGGCAGTCAGACGCCGATGATACAGGTTGTAAAAAAGTAAAATGCTGAATGTGGCACTGAAAATTTTCTAAAATTGAAATTTTGGCTTTTGAAGTTCATAAAGTTTTAAACATGGAATTTTAATTTGATACATTTACAAGTTTAATCAAGGGACAATAAACTTACCAGCATGCTTTTAATTAATACTAACTAAATTAAAGTAACGAGTTAGTATAAAATGTTACTATTGAGGTAGTAATTAGACTCTTCAGCTTTTCAGGAGATGAGGGCAAGTAGCTTTCTTTCCAGGGTATGCATGTATTGTGCATTTTAGTGGGGCCAACCTATTTACTTGGGTAGAGAAGGAAGAATGAAAACTTTGATGTACAATTTATGATTTGATTTGTCTCTTCGTATAATGAGATGTACAAATATTCTTGTCCTGGTCATTGGCCAAACAACTTGCAGACCTTTTAGCAATTCTGAAAATATTTTAAATGGTTTAAATATAATAAGCTTATACACTAATCTGAATAGTTGAAAGTTCAAATGAAAATATTGATACAAAGGAGAAAATGTATGGTACTTTAGTCATATCTATAAATGTTTGTTTCATATCGGTCTGCTTCATCCTTTTCAAATTAAATTGTTGTGGTCAAACATTTCCTGTGACACAGCAAAGACTTTGCTTTGTACATGTTAAAAATAACTTCTCTAATAGTATTTCCATACATCTGTGCTTCTGGATAACCAGATCCCCTGGAAAGAGCATGCCCGTGCCTGGACAAAGACATTCCTCCCTCATGTTTAAAGCAATATAAATACCACACCTATCCAATCATCCATTTTCAGAAATGTGTCTCATGTTTGCTTCTTTGCCACTTGAATTGTTTCTGTACAAAGTACTTCTTCCCTCTCAAAGGAAGATCATCCCGCAGTTGTCAAGTCCTTTGGTGGATTCCATTTTCATGGTTAGTCTGAATGTCCTAGAAGTAACCAAGCAATGCTAGATTTTCCATATGCATCTAAAGAGGCCTGTTGTGTAACAGTTCAATATGTCAGTATTTTCAGATCCTTAAAGGAGAGTCTGATTAAGTTACTACTTTTCTCCTAATTCTTTTTGAAGAAGTATCAGTATGCAGTTAGATCCTGTAGTAAAGAATCCACACCAATACTCCACAACAAATTCACTAACATGCATGATCATATGGGGGAGGGGGATGATTGTGAGGGGGTACAGTGCTTAACAGACTCCTGGTACAAGTAAAGTAGAGGATATTCTTCCTGTTAAAATCAGATGCCAGTTTGAAAGTGACTTCACCCCTACTCCAAAGGCAAACCACTTGCCACTAAGTTCTTGGAGTAAAACAGGACTCCTGCAACTATATTAACTCTGTAGCCAACATCACAGCCAAGATAACATGCTATTGTGGGTTTTTGGTTTTTTAAGTTTGTGGCTGGGGGCAGCCTCCCTGGCCGGGAGCTCGGGGGCAGGGCAGGACGGTCCCACGGGCTGTAGTTTGCCCACCCCTAATCTAGAACAAGTTACAATATTGAACACTACCTTCTATTGTAGGCAAAACCTCACAAATAACAAAATCAGCTTCCAAAAAAATGTTGGGTTTTTTTATTCTACTTTTTCCCCTCTGGTTACTTGGACTCAGTCCAAAATGTAATTCACAACCCTTCACTGAGGAACAGACTCTTTTTGCAGTGGAAGGGGGCAAAAGCTGAGCCAAAGGCTTGCCATCCTTAATCTCTGCGTTACTGGAGGAGGGCAAGTCAAATAAAACTACTTACCCCTATGTTTCCCCTCCATGGAAGAGGAGACTACGCTAGAAAAGGCTGCTCCTTGCTGTTGCACTTGTTGAAGGGGCCCAAAACTATTCTGGGAGAGGGCCCCCCCCCAGTCACTTTCCTGTGGATTGGGGTATGGTAGTGGAAGATTCAGACTGTGGAGGGTAAGGTAAAGGCTCTCGTGTGGAATGGGTAGAGTCCCCCTTTGCAGTCTGCTTAGGAACATATAAGGAAGTGCTGTGTACTATGGCAGAGTGGTTCCGCCATTGGATCAGAATATCTCAGTGTAGGGATGTCCCCATGCACAAAGCAGTTGAGTGCCTCGTGCAGGAGTATGCTCAGTCGTTCATGAGAACGCATGGAGAAGAATGCCTAGAGAAGTGCTAAGTGACCTGCTCTAGGGCTGAGAGCAGGTCGTTTAGAAGTCTCCATACTGTACTGTAATCAGGATTTCCATAGCGGAGCTGGCCACAGGCAGCCTCTTTGTTCTTGAATATATTTGGGGCAAGGAGTGCAGAGCCTACAGATTCATTCACTCTCCTTTCCCAGCTACAATTACCAAGATTACTATAAAGAGTGTGAGTCAGTGTGGTTGTGATTCAGATTAGGAGACATTTAGTTTGAGATCAGACGCCCAGAAGGGTACTCAACTCTGGTTATCGGCCTGCTTTCCATTGAATGGAAACTTGTTGAAGAAAATGCAATGGGATTGGTGCTAGAAAGGATACTTAACCCTCTTTCCTGTCCCATAGGACATTGACCCAGTCTTGTCTTCTGTACAGCTTAAAAAATATCATGGCATGTTCAAGATTTCTTAGCTGGGTTAAGAGTTTGCTGTATTGCCATTTGCCTCAATGTCCTAAGCCCTCTTCTGAGCAGAGTTTATTTTAAGGACAGTTGAGTTAGTGCTCACATAAGCATTGTTTTTCAGCTTTAGAGGATCTATTGTATCTATCACGAGCAGTGTAACACAACAGTCTTAAGAGGTGCTGTATTATCAAAGTTGGAGTCTCTAAGGCATCTTCAGAGCTATGCAGAATTGCTATTGTCCCGTAGTGTTGTTGAACTGTGCAGCAGTTCTGCTAGATACAACTCCAGAAAACTTCCTGAGGGGTGGGTAAAAGTATTATATCCATGCTTCAGCTTTTGTAATACTTTTGGACACTGACACCTTACATATTGGGACTTTCAAAGGATCCTGTGGACTTAGCCCTCACAAACTTAGGATACATTTTTTTTCCTATTTGTTAGGTTGACTTAGGAAATCCAAGTTTAATTATCAGTGATAAATTTCCCCAATTTTAAAATAATATAGACAATAGATGTATGTATGTCTCCTGCCACCTAGAACACAAACGCTGAAAATGTGTGTGCACCTGTTCGTATGTGTGAGGTGGAGGGATGACGCAAATGCTATGAAGAATTGCGGCTGGATGGGCGATATTATACTCCTCCACTTCCAAATTTTTACTATTTATGCTGGACCAAGGAGTCATTTTGTGAAGGGCCATATAAATATTTTGGAGATATAGGTCTGTTGGCTCAAAATATTTGTGTCCATAAAGAAAGCAGTACTTTATATAATGAAGTTTTTTCATCCCAAATCCTGATTGGAAGCTAAGTTTTCCAACTGGACCATATAGCTGTAATTCTTCCCATCTATGATGAGATTCTTTGTTAGTCTGAGTAGTTCTCTGTGGGAATAAGATATTCATTATTAATGTCTTAGCTGAGGAAAGGAGGTACATGATTTGCTAAAGCTGGGCTTTGGGGATGATGCACACAACTCTCTCCTAGTGTTTTAACAAGAACTGATGTGTACAAATGGGTGTGGTATTTATACTACTTGAAGCATTTGGTGAACTTCAACCATTTTGTCTTTAGGCCAATATTTTACTAATTAAACTATGAATCGCTTCTGCAGTGCCTCATGGCCCAGAAAATGTCTATCCATAGATGCAGTACTTCCTTCAGTCAGCTTGCAGGTAAGTAATTCTCTGACCCAGAGCAGTGTATTTTCAGCTAAAATGGGAAATTTATAATCAAACTGGTAAACTGCATTTCCCTACAACATGTTTGCACTGTCTTGGAAGAAACACAGCTATAAACAGTAAACAGTTTAGAAATGGAAAACCTTTTCCTAAACTGTCTGAAGCATGCAAGTCTAGTCTGACTAAGTGACAGTGAATGGGGATTGTTGCTGTGTGAAAAGCTTATGTACTGAGTTTGATTGGATATGGTGGCAGTCTCCTAAACTATGGCATAATTTACAACTGCTCTAACAAAAAAACAAAACAAAACAAAAAAAAAAACACAACCAAACAAACTAGGAACCATAATCAGTTTTGATAGATGTTAGCTGTCTTTCAAAGGTTGGTGGCAGTCACTTACGAAGTGTGTAATATCTCTACCTGGTTTGTAGCTGTAACTGTGATGTACAGGAAAAGCAAAAACTAAAGAAGCAAACAAAAACAGAAGCAAATAATGCAGTGATACTAGGATAAACATTTTTGTATTTTATTCTTATAAGGTTATCTGCTGGCTCACATTGGCCTCTAGTTCAGTCTGTGTTATTTAAATTCTAATATATGAATTATTTGGATTGAAATCATGTTCGGGGCCATGGTGTTGTATGTATTGATGTACAGCCTTGAATGTGAATAATTATTGTAAACTATATTTTACACCTTTCTCTGGCTTTATTATATAAATTTTCTATTGGTCGATGATTTAATCATATCTCCTAATTTAATGACTGTTGTTCTCCGCCCGACAGCTCTCTGTGCTGTAGATGTAGCTAGTGACTGGATAATGAATTTTCACTTATGCTCGATAGTCTTGTAATAAAAGCATGTAGGGTCCTAGGCCCTGGCCTCCCGCCTCTTCTTCTGCGCCGCGCGCCTGCCCGGGAGGCGACCCGGTCCGCTCGGAACCGGGGGTAGCTGCAGCCTCCGGCCCGCCGCCCGAGGAGCCGTAGCGGGTGAAGGACAGGCGCTGCCAGCCTGTACTTCTGGCGGATGTCGCGTCAGGGGTAAGGGTTGGGGGGGGGGGAGAAAACTGAGCGGACACTTCCTGTCTGGGGGAGGGGGGATGGCACGTGGCAGCCGCGTGCGTTGGCCGGGCGGGGTCGGTGCTCCCTGGGAGAGGGACCTGGGAACGGTGAGTCTCCAGGACACGTACTTCCAGCTCCGGCGTTGGGGGAGGGGCATGAGCATTTGCCTGGCCACTTCCGGCAGGAATGGAGTGGGGGATCGGAATTACGAACGGATACTTCCGGTGGGAGAGCGCGCGGGAAGTGGTCGGGGGACCGATATCCGGTTTGCTCCCTTCCGCCGCTGGAGCGAGGATGGCGGCGGAGAATCACTGCGAGTTCCCGCTTCTCTCCATGGGCGTCCTTGGCCTGGCGGGGACAGGTGGTCCCTGCCGCCGCTGGAGCTCCGGGGCGTCCCCTGGTGGGGTCCCCGGTAAATGGGTCCGGCTGAACGTGGGGGGCACCTGCTTCCTCACCACGCGGCAGACGCTCTGCAGGGACCCCAAGTCCTTCCTCTTCCGCCTCTGCCAGGCCGACCCCGACCTGGACTCGGACAAGGTGAGACCGACGGCGGGATCCCCGTGAGCGGGGCCGCGGAACTCCCTCTCCTCGCCACCTGGGCTCTGCTTCCGGCCCGGGTCCCAAAAGGGGGCTTGTGGGGCCGGGACCGCCCCGCGATGGCGTGGTAAGAGTGAAATATCTTCCTTTTACCACTGGGGCCAGGGCGAGAGAGGCGCCTAAGATCCAAGCCTGCCCTGGAGTCCCGTCAGGGGAGAGAATAGTTCCACCTGCCCTTCTCCCGAGACATCCACGCACTCCGGTTCTAGCGCTCTGACCCCTCTGGGTGACCAGCCGGCACCTGTAAAAAATCGGGACAGCGGGTGGGGGGTACTAGAAAAACACCCCAAAATCGGACTGTCCCTATAAAATCGGGACATCTGGTCACCCCGATGCTACCCCAATGAAAATCCTGTGAGGAGAAACAGCAGATTTTGAACAGGGGAAATCTGAGGTATAGCTGTCTTGGGCAGGGGTAGGCAGCCTATGGCATGTGCACTCATGCTGCCCGGGTCCTGGCCACGGGTCCTGGGGCTTTGCATTTTTATTTAATTTTAAATGAAGCTTCTTAAATAAGGCTTTTAAAATGTTTACTTGCCATACAATAGTTTATATATTAAAGACATATAGAAAGAGACCTTCTAAAAATGTTAAAATGTATTACTGGCACGCAAAACCTTAAATTAGAGTGAATAAATGAAGAATCTGCACCCCACTTCTGAAAGTATGCCGACCCCTGGTCTAGGGTGTGTAGGCTGGAAGGAGTAAGCAGGGATGGGGATAACCGTGGCAACCTATTGGTGCTGTCTTATAGGGCTAGGCTTTTTTTAATGGAATTTACTAGTTGTATTCAGAGAAGCTCTGTTTTAATTTTGACAATCAAACCTTTAGTATTGTACTAGGGCTTAACGTTGACTTTAGCAAGCTAAACCTCGGGCGGGGGGGTTCGCAGAGCTGCTCGGGTGGGGGGAGCCGGCGCAGAGCTGCTCGGGCGGGGGGAGCCGGCGCGGAGCTGCTCGGGCGGGCAGGGGGGAGCCGGCGCGGGGCTGCTCCGCCGGGCGGGGGGGTCCGCGGACCTGCTCGGACTGGGGCTGATCCTTGTGAAAGGCGTCAGGTGAAAAACTTTGAATACAAAATAAAATTGGCCAAAGTTTGGCAAAAGTGTTCAACAGGAGAGATGTCTATACTAAAATAGCTATCAGTGTAATTTCTAGAAGTGGCTGGTCCTCTGGGGAGCGTGCCTGGCTGCCCGGAAAGGTGGTGCCAGCTGGGGATTCCCGGCACTGTGGGATACCTCCCCACAGTGCAATGCTGCCTATGTCGACCCCTGCAAAAGTTTAAGGACAGACACTGTCGACCTGCTGTCCTTTGTGGGGATGCACTAAGTCGATTTTCTAAAGTCTACTTTAGAAAATCCACTTAAGGGAAATCGACCTACTGCTGTAGTGACGACATACCCTAAGAGTAAATTAACAACGGGGACATTTTTTTTCTTTGCTGTACAGTAGACTCGATTATCCGGGCTGATAGGGAAAAACTTAATCCTGGTTAATAAAATCCCAGATAATCAAGAGCCATAGGAAATATGTGGGGGTGGGGTGGGGGGTGCACCGACTGCCCTGCATTTGGGGAGGGGGGAGTCCCCCCTCCTGCCCTAGTCAGCTCCTGCTGCTAGCCTGGGTGTAGGGAACCCAGGCTGGCAGCGGGAACTGAGTGGGGCAGGCGGCGAGACCCAGGCTGGCAAGGGGCCAGTAGGAAACCCCAAAGTGCTTAGCCTGCCACCACTTTGGAGTTTCCCCCCAGGCTCTTGCTAGCCAGGGTCTCAGCAAGAGCCTGCAGGGGAAGCCCCAAAGACAACCTCCTGTTTTAGACATCTGGATTAATCCTCAGCCCGGTTAACCTGAGCCCGGATAATTGAGAGTCTATTGTATAATAATTCCTACAGACTACCCATATAGTTAATTGGTTTAGGTTCTTGTACCATTTGTATTGAAGTACCCTACAGATCTCTTAAAAGGAGCACAAGATCTGTATCTCTTTGAATTTCTGGGTCACTTTTATTTATTGAGTAAGCTTATTTGTGTACATAGATGTTTTATTTAAATCCTATCATGTCAATTTTACATTGTCATGAACCCATAGTTTACAAATTTGTCAATTCTGAAACTGAGGTATGCCCTTGGTATACTAAGGAGTAGATTGAATACAAAAGAAAAATGTATTGGAGACAAAATCCAAAAGGCTAAGACATTGAATGAGTAAGGAGGAAAAAACGCAATAAGAAGAGATTCTATAAATATATTAGGAGAAAAAGGAAAGTGTAGATCCATTTACTTAATAGGGAAGGAGAGGAAGTAATTGACACACAGAATGCTGTGTTCGGTGCTTTTTTGGGGGATTTCAGTCTTCATTGAAAATGTTTATTGTGACCAGATACGTAACACAGTTAGTATTAACAATGTGGGAAGGGAGGGGCACGGCGGGGACGGGAGAGCGAGGCGCTTTTTTTTTGGTCCGGCGGGGAGGGGGGAACCGGGGCGCACATTTTTTTTTTGGTCCGGCGGGGAGGGGGGAACCGGGGCGCACATTCGCCCTATAAGACGCACCAACTTTTTCCCCCCCGTTTTGGGGAAGAAAAAGAGCGTCTTATAGGGCGAAAAATACGGTACTTAAGAATCTAGCCAAAGCAATCTCTGAACTTTTAGCAATTGTCTTTGGGAGCTAATGGAGGAAGGGAGAAGTGCCAGAGAAGGTCAAAAATAGTAGCTATTTTTGAAAAGGGAAAATGAGAGCTGGGCAATTATAGACATGTCAGCTTAACTTTGTTACCCAGAACGATACTGGGACAATTTATTAAACAATCAGTTTATTCTAACCTAAAGGATAATAAGGAGATGAGTAGTAGCCAACATGGATTTATCAAGAACAAATCATGTCAAACCAAACTTATTTTCTTCTCTGATAAGTTAACTGACCTAGTCGATAGAGAGGAAGCTGTAAATAGGATTACACAGTCTTTAGTAAGGCATTTTACCCTGTCCCATATGACAGTCTCATGAACTAGGGAAATGAAATTTAGATGGAAATATAAAATAGGTGCATAACTGGTTCAAAGGCTCTTTCCAAATAATAGATACCAGTGGCTTGCTGTCAAACCGGGGGATATATCTCTCTCTTGGGTCCACACTGTTCAGTATTTTCATTAATGACTTTGATAGAGTGGAGAGTATGCTTATGCATCTGTTTTGATGTTTAAACCATTTCTTTGCCTGAAATGTTGCAAATTAGTAATTGGTGTGTAGTTCATGACAAGATTACAGGGTGCTACTAATCAAACAATTATGTAAGAGTACAGGCTATTAGATCTCTGTGTATTAATCTCTAATAACAAGTGCCTATTATCTCATTGCTGTATACATTGGTTCCCCTCACCACTTCTGGGGGAAGTCTGTGCCACTGTATGCATGCATAATTAATGAGCCACACATTTTTAATATTTTGCTTCAGTCCCACCTTTTGCCCACCAGAGAGTGCTGTGGTGATAGAACAGAGCAGCAGTAGCTCCTGGCCTGCTAGGGAAGAGAGAGAGCCTTCCTTCTTCACACCAACCATTAGGCCATGTGGGGAGACAGTCAAACCGTGGTGCTGCTGGGGGCTTATAAGGGGTAGTGGGGGAGAACAGACTGAGGCAGGAGCTGAATGGGAGTGGAGGTGCAGGGCCACATAGGGATGGGGGAGGGCTGGAAGAGGATGTCTGACTGAATGGGAAAAACTAGGAGTCAGCCAGGGTCTGCATGGGGAAAGCTCCCTAACACCCTCCCCCCACACGCACACTATCCAAGTTCACACCCAGGCCCCTTCCCAGAAATTGCTTCCCTCTCCCTCAGCTCCTCTGTTACCCCTGACTTCCCCAAGCCTTTGCATTGCTTCTGAGGGGTGTGGGAAATAGTTCTATATTGTACATGAATTATTACTCAGTTCTGTATAAATATGTCTAGTAAAGAATCTATTTATCAAAAAACATTTCCTGAATCTTTTTTGTTGTCTGTATTTTTACAGACATACTTCCTGACAGGTATTTCAAAATAAATGACCAAAAATAATTGAAACTGGTGTGATTATGGTGTATTATTTTGACAAATAAAATAGGCAGAATTTTGCAGAATTGGAAAATATTGTGTGCAGAATTTTTTGTTGTAGGATTATTTATTTTTTTGGCACAGAATTCTCCTAGGAATAACTCACCACTTAAAAAAGGTTGAAATCAGGCTGAAATTGAAGATGAGAATGTAGGTCTGAGAGGCCTTTTGCAGTTTGACAGTGACTAAACAGTTTAAAATGCATACTTTTTATAACTGTGCAATTTTTTACATACCTATCCATAATATATCTTTAACTATATAGAATTTTTAACAGAAATATCTTTATGTGCTTGGTTCAAAGAGGTAAGTATGGCTAGAGCTTATCAAACATTACCTGGTCTCTTCATGGCTTAACTATGGGTCATTGACAGCATAGTTATTTTCTGTAATGTAGTAATGGTCATATCCTGAGCAGTTTTACGGTGTATGGTATTAAAAAATAAAATCAGATATTTTCTACAAAATAGTTATCCCTTCACTTAATTCCTTTTGAAGACTGTATATTTTTTCCATCATGTATAATCATTTGTTCTCAGTTTCATATGGAGAGCTGTTGTCACTTTTTGTAGTCAAGGTTGTGTCTAGTTTTCCATTAAACTCAAAGCACATGTGCAGCTTCACCAGAACAAAATCAATCTGCCTGAAAATTCACCTGCATAAACTTCTGCCTTGTGAGACTCCTTTTTAAAAAAAAACTTAGGTGTAATTAGGCAAGGTGTTCATCATATGTTAATTTGAATAATCAGAGCTTTACACTTCTGCATAAGTTTCCAAATGTGCATGCCTCTGTGTGTAGGTTTATTGGAAAGTCATCTGAAAAACAGCAGAACTCTCACATACTGGCTTCAAGGAGTGAATACTTAAGATTCTTATGAGGGGTGCCTGCCCTTGACCCTAATTGGAGGCTCCATCTTCCATATCATGCTGGACTGTAAGCAGTTTGGGACAGTTACTGTTGCTTTAGAGAGTGTGTGTGTAACACCTATACAGTGGGGCCTATATCCCATATTGAGGCTTCCAGGCATTACAAATAATAAAAATAATTGACTTTGGTATCTTGATAGCGCCATCATAGTCCTTCCTCTGTGCCTGCATTCCCCTCCCTTATAGCCTCTTGCTGGTTTCTAAAAGAGGACCTTGGTATATGCTATTTTAGACCTTTCTCAGAGCCTGGGTGGTTATGGGGGAAGGTGTCTGGTAATCTATTCCCTCCTCAGTCCTCCCAACCCTCCCCCCCCTTTTTTTTTGGGGGGGGCAAGTTCCTACCCCACGAATAGCTCAGGTGCCTATCTGTTCCACAGTTTACAGCATTCCCGATCAGAAGAATGAAATTCACTTGATTCTTGAATTTCTTGCAGCCTACAAAGTACTGAATAGCATTAGTGAAACTGACCAATTTTGTAAACTTCACCATGTTGCCTAAAGCATTGACACTGTGTTGTCTTGGGAAAGCAACACCTCATTGATCACATGGATTCACATTTGGAATGCTGCTTTTTAAAATGGAAACTTAAATTCTGGGGCCTCTTTAGTCTTCTGACTGGGAATAAGAATGGCCATACTGGGTCAGACCAAAGGTCCATGTATCCTGTATCTATCCTGTCTCCAAACAGTGGCCAATGCCAGGTACCCCAGAGGGAGTGAACAGAACAGGTGATCATCCCCTGTTGCCTATTCCCAGCTTCTGGCAAACAGAGGCGAGGGACACCATCCCTGCCCATCTTGTCTAATAGTCATTGATGGACCTATCCTCCTTGAATTTATCTAGCTCTTTTTTTAATCCTGTTATAGTCAATGTTTCCTAATGTCTCTTCACGTGGAATTCTCAAGCTTTGTTCGCTATCCCACAGAACACTGCAGCCCATACGATAAACATTTAATCCAAACAGTAATACCTGACCCTCATGTCATCAGGGATCGGCAACCTTTCAGAAGGGGTGTGCCGAGTCTTCATTTATTCAGTCTAATTTAATGTTTCACGTGCCGGTAATACATTTAATGTTTTTAGAAGGTCTCTTTCTACAAGTCTTTAATATATAACTAAACTATTGTTGTATGTAAAGTAAATAAGGTTTTTAAAATGTTTAAGAAGCTTCATTTAAAATTAAAATAAAATGCAGAGCCCCCCAGACCGGTGTCCAGGACCCGACAGAGTGAGTGCCACTGAGAATCAGCTCACATGCTGCCTTTGGCACATGTGCCATAGGTTGCCTACTCCTGGTTTACATGGATCATAGGCCACATCTTTCAGATTGTGCCCTGAATGTAGTTCACAAGCTACCTTTCCTCAGTCCACTACCATACTCCACCCCATGATGTCACTTTGTACCTGAAACAGGCTGGAAGGAGGAGTTTTAGGTATATCACACTACAACAAAAGGTTAAACTACTGTATTGTAAATTATATATGCAGTTGAAGGCCTTAGGGTGGAGAGTTCTTTTTTTGTTTTTTATTCCCATTATACTCCTGGAGGAATTCTGCACCCAAAAATAAAAATTATGTGCACATTATTTTAAAATTCTGCATTTTTTGTCAAAATAACACAATATAATCATGCCATTTTCAATTATTTTGGTAATTTATTTCAAAATCCTGTCAGCAAGTATGTCTATGGCAATACAGATGACAAAAAAGATTCAGGAAATGTTTCTTGACAAATAGAGTCCTTACTAGGCATATTAACACAGTACTCCGAGTAATAATTTATTTAAATTACAAAAACAAAAACAAATTTCCTGCACCCCCTCAGAAGTAATGCAAAGGCTTGGGGAAGAGTCGGGGTAACAAAGGAGCTGAGGAATAGGAAAATAATCACTGGAAAGGAGCTTGAGAGTGAACTGGAGAGTTGTTGGGTGTGGGTTGGAGGAGTATGGAATAGGGTTTTTTGGGGGCGTAGGGGGAGGAGTGTTAGGCAATTGGGGAGCCTCCCCCATGCAGACCCTGGCTGACCCCAAGCCTCTCCCATTTAGTCAGGCACATCTGTCCCTATCCCCTTTTGTCCCTTCATCCCTGGCTCAAAGCTGTCACCTTATTTGCCCCATACCCAGTCTGTCCCCCCAACTAGTCCTGAACCCCGGTCTGTGACCTTCCCCCCAGCAGTCCCGTGTGCCTCCTTTATGCTGTGCCTCCTCACCTGGCCTCTGCCCTCTTCCTCTCCATAATTGGCTGCTCTGGCCTGTGAGCCAGCTGCCCTTTCTTCTGGTGCCACAGTAGGCGAAAGGTGTAATTACAGCACCTCCAGCAGAATGTATTTTTGCAGGGAGGGAGTCTACAGGAGACATGAATTATGAATTCTACCAAGAGTCCCACTAGTAGGGTTCTCTCTCAGGTTAAGTTTGAAGAAAGAAAATGAGCTCATGTCGGTGTTGGTACCATTTCTAGCCTTTGTTGTTCTGTATCTTTGAGCTACCAGAGCAACAGTCTGGCTTTCAAGCATTGCTTTTTAGCGGCAACTGATATTTTATTTTAACTTTAAAAAGTTTGAAGTTTGAGTGTTTTATACCTACAGTGATTGTCAGTGTGAACTTTTAACTCTAATTTTAATTCTTTTTGTCTCTTAATGAAGGAGAAACGATTGAGATTAAAGGGACTGTCTTGACTGTGACAAGTCCCTAATGCTGAGTAAGTCTGTTGTGAAAAGTGATGTTTGTATGTTTGTTAATATCACTTTTTACTGCTTCTTGCTTGCTAGAGAGTCTGCTGCTGTGAAAAGTGATCTTAACAAAATACAAATATCACCTTTCGCAGAAACAGACTTACTAACTAGCAAGTCTTAAAAAAGCAACCCCCCCAAAAAAGCAAAAGAAACAACAAAAAGGGACAAGAACATGCAAAACACATTATTTGTTTTAATTATGTTTAAGTCCACTAAGGAGCAGAGAAAACTGTACATTATTTTTATTATTGAGTCTGTGAAAAACCCCTACGTAAATAAATTTCAATGTTATGGACGTGTATGTGCATATTTATTTGTTTTTCCTTTAAGTAACTGAGTATTTTTGGGAAAATTGTCAGAGCAGCCACTAGCACTAGTTGGTGGCCACACTTTGAGGCCACCAAATCATTTCTTGTGAGAAACCCTGGCGTAATGTAATTTAACTGGTTAACTGTAGATTTTAACTGAGCACACTAGTCTACTGGGCATCTAATCCGCTGAGTTTTCTTGGCTGTTTTTTTTTATTTTTTTTTTAACAGGATGAAACAGGTGCCTATTTAATAGACAGAGACCCAACCTACTTTGGGCCAGTGCTGAACTATCTCAGACATGGAAAACTTGTTATTAACAAGGACCTAGCAGAGGAAGGTAGGACTTAAACCAAATCCCTTGTTTTCTTTCCTCTTTCTTAGTATTGTAATTGCTGTGAAAACCACAAAAGAGAATTGGGCTTGCCTGTAGAAGGAACGGACAGTCTTAATAAATCAATTTCCATTTTCATATTCGAGTTACACTGCAGACAAATCTCTATAGGATTCTACCCTGCCTCTGGCACAGCTGAGTAGCTTAAGGCTGGTTAGTGCTGTCCATAGACCTGAGTTTGATTCTTGACCTTGCTCCATGAACTGGAAACAGTTAAGAGGCGCACATTCAATTATGGTAATTAGGTGCTTTGTTTCATTTAACAGAGACAGCCCTACCTCTTTCCTACAGTACTGATGGTTTTGAAAGAAAGACCCTTCCAGTATTCTTAAGGATAGCTATGAAATGAGGTGTTGAAGATGTAAAGCAAGAAAAACAAGTGAGGGCTGGGATCTTCTGAGATGCAGACTACACCAGTTAGGAGGGGACACTTTCTGAACCCACTCCTACGTGGGCCCTGATTCATATCCCTATGATAGGGTGCAACCTGGACTGTGGCATTGCTGAGCCCTCTGTCCCCCCAACTTGGGGTATCCCTTTCACACTGTGATGCTGTGTCAAACCACAAACCTCTGATAGGCACTGCAATTACACAGACATCCCAATTGTGTTACATGAATGATCTCTCAACTAATATACCATCAATACAAAGGCTCCAGTCAGTTCTCTCCAGTCTTGCACATCAGAACTGTACGGTCTTGCACTGGTCAGAAATAGTCACAGAAGTTATAAAATATGTCATCTGTCTATCACTGAAAGGGGCTCACTGTAGAATTGTTTTGTCCCAGTCTAGTGTTAAGCATCCTAAGCAATGGGATTCCCACCACCTCCTTTGAAAGAGTATTCTACTTTTCATCCCATTACTTTTAATTATCTGATGATAGTATTTGCACATGCCAGAAATTAAGTCCTTCACCAACAGGAGCAATTCTAGGCTTCCTTGTAAATTTTCTGGTATCATCCAGGTTAACCATTTGTGTGCATTGATTGAATCTCATGCTATTGAAACTAAATTGAGAGGAGATGGGAGGACTGAGAGGTGATACAAATGGGAATTAGAGAGGTTAGAAACATGAGTAGGAAATAACCGAATTTAAACTTGGAGAAAATGTTGTGAAACTCAGCATTCCCTGCTTTCTGCCTCATATCAAGCATGTGTAAGTGAGAACGGACAGCACTCTGTACATGAAACTGCAACGTGGTTTAGGCAGCCAAGAAGAAAGGCTTCAGTGAGCAACTTTGGGGCATAAGACAATCTTCATCTAATAGCGGTTAGGAAGAAGCTTTCCCTATAGTCTGGTTTTTCCATAGCTGCCATCTGCAGAATTTTTTGGACGTTTCTCCAAAGCAATTGGGACTGTTCACAGACTGGATTTAGATAAACCCTGGTCTGATCTGGAATGAAATTGTTTGTGTTTAAGGGATACTCTATTAGAAATTTTTTTTTTTTTTAATTGGGCCATTTCTAAAAGTGTGTGTGTCCCTTTAAAAACACTTCATTAATTTTGTTTGCACTTTGAGCCTAGAACAAATTCCCCTGAAATGGCCTTGTAAAGTTTTTCTGGGTTTGGTTCTAGGACAGTTCTTCAGAATGAATTAAACAATGAATTACATGTGAGTGAAGGAAGTCAGACCCATTTATCATGTTCAAGGAGCTGCTCATGAGGCAAACTGTTTCCCATGCAGTGAAGAAGATCCTCCCAGAGACTGGCTAGAACTTGTCCTGCACTCTTTGTTTACACTATCTTTTCAAGCATAATTGTTTTATCTCCTACCAGGTGTACTGGAAGAAGCTGAATTCTACAACATCACATCACTTATAAAATTGGTAAAAGACAAAATAAGAGAGAGAGACAGCAAAATCTCACAGGTGAGGCCCTTTCCTAACGCTCCTTTCTAATTCTGACATCAGACATGAGACTGGTTCTTGTGAATGTCAATCATTTGCAACACCCTTGCTGATGTTGAGTGGGTGCTTTTTTCACTCACCATTTCCATAACAAGATTTGGGACTGTTTTTTCTGGGTTTGGTTCTAGGACAGTTCTTCAGAATGAATTACATGTGAGTGAAGGAAGTCGGATGCTCTCCCGCTGACAAAGCTACTGCCTCTTGTTGGGGGGTGGTTTTATTTTGGCAGCAGGAGAGCTCTCTCCTGCCAGCAAAGAGCAGCTACGCAAAAGACCTTAGTGTCCCAGCTGTACCACTGTAAGATATGCAGTATAGACATAGTCTTAGACTGTCATTGAGCCAGAAGCAGATTAAATATTGAAACATAACTGATAAGTTCCTGTGTGACTTGTTCAGTCCCTGTTTTTTGTAAGGGTGATGCTAAATACACTGTCACAGACCAAAGCTTTCCATTCTCTAACAGTTTATTTCCTTAAGCCATTCCTGTTAGAGTATGAACAGTTTCCTTCCTAATCCTTTCTTGCAGCCTATTTGTTGCATCCTTTAGCTCTTGCTATATTCTTCCGTAGGCGGGTTACCTTCCACATCGGCAGCACTGTCACCTTCAGGAAAGGGTTCTAGTCTTTCTCAAATCAACCTGTGAATCTTTCTTCATAAAAGTGAACGTGCAGTGAATGTGGCAAAGAAACCATTAAGTGTGGAAAATATATTCAAGATCTGATGTTGGTGTGATGTATCCCTGGAGCTGGTGTTAGGATATGCTGTGCTAGCTGGGTTCCCCTTCAGGGAAATGCGAATCGATTCCTGCTGATTCATTGCAGTAGATAAGGCCCTGCCCTGGATATGAAGGCGGTGAGAGGGGCTCTCTGGGCAGAGTGGGTCCAAGGATCTGGTTTGAACATTCCTTAGATTAGAAACCTTGGCCTCTGTTATATTGTTTTATTTGTTTAAAAGCTAAATCTTGGGAAAGGGTGGGATATGATCCTGTACAATGTGGAAAGGACAGCTTCTCACAGCCTAGTATTAGGATTTTCCTAGGATTACAGCCAGTTTCCAGAGGGCTATGTAATACTCCTGGGGGTGCTAGATACTCCAGGCACTCACACCCCCTCCCCTCCAGAGACCAGCCCCAGCCTCCCTCCCCGCCCAGCTCAGGCACTTGCATCCTTTATCTCTCTCCCCTTCCCCCCCCCCCCCCGCCAGTCCAGATATTCTCAGCTTTACCCCACCCCCCCAGAGACCAGCCAGCTCAGATGCTTACACCCTCTGCCCCTCAGAGCCCAGGAATCCAAAGTGAGAAACAGCCTGATGCTGGGTTCTGGGCTTGCATGGAAGTTCCTCTGCTCCACCGCCTCCTTTCTTCAGGGTGTGCTGTGAGCCCTCCAGTTCCCTCTCTCCTCTCCTGAGCCTTGTCGTCTACATGTGAGCTGTGCTCTGCCAGGTTCAGCAGGCCCTACTGGCAGCCATCATCTCTTCAGCCCATTTCTGGGGTGGGAGAGGAAATTCTGTACATGCAACATTAATTTCTGCAAAATTCTGCATTGCACCGTGGTGCAGTATTCCCCCAGGAATAGTTACTTTCAAAGGGGTGTTGTTTTCTAGGACACCCACTGATTTGTGTGGTGTCAGGAGTTTTAGTGCCCGAAGTATTTCTGAAACGTTTCAAGTCTTAAGATTATTCAGAAAGGGTAATGAATGGACAGAATCTGAACAAGAAAATACATCACTTCCAAAAAGTATTCCTGTATGTATGTTCTATTGGGCCATGTGACTGGAATGCTGTTGTCTGGAGACTCTGGTCCCAGATAAGAACTGAGAGGTAGAGTGTTCCAAACACTTCATTAGATGCCAAAAGTACCAAACCCAGTGACTTAGCTAGAGTCCCCATTGGTGCTCTGGTGTTCAGAATGTCTGTTGCTTAATCTCTTTGTAAAGGAATGAGGAGATGTCAGCAATAGCACACGCGGTTGAATAGTCCATGCTGTATTGAGTGCCTGATGTTTCTTCCTTAAGGTGCCAGTCAAACATGTGTACAGGGTGCTGCAGTGTCAGGAGGAGGAGCTCACTCAGATGGTCTCCACCATGTCTGATGGCTGGAAATTTGAACAGGTAACAATATAAACAGAGGACTTGATTGATTTGTCTTGATATAAACTGCTGAGTCACGTTAACGATCAGAAATGATCATGTTTTATGTATTGGAAAGGGTTTTCTATATACATGTGTCCAGGGAATTAGCTTGCCAGCATCTGGAGCGCCCTCTGCAGGTCGATGTCCCACTTGCTGCTGGCCCCGCTTCCCTCCTGGACCCCGGTGCCCTCTCTGACGAGGGTGCTGCACCCCTGCAGTAGCCCCACAGTCCCAGGGTCTTCCATTCCCAGGGAACCCCCAACCCCTATCCCCACCTTGCCTCAGTCTAGGCAACTGCCAGTCACCACTTGCCCCCATTCTCTGGGGCAGACTGCAGTATCATTGCCATTCATCACTGGCAAGGGGGGCTTGGCCTGCTGCTCTACCTCAGTAGCCCTGGGCTGCCCCCTGAAGCCCCCGTACCCTTTTGTTGGGCCGTTCCCTAGGCCCCGAAGCCTCGGGATTTCCAGACCAGAGCTTCCCTGCTCCTCTTGCCTTACCCCAAGGCCCTGCTTCACTCTGGGGACCCTGTTTAGCTTCCCCTGCAGCCAGGCCTGTCTGCCTCTACAGACAGAGGAGACTCTCTCTCAGCACCAAACTCTGGGCCTGTTTATCAGGGCCAGCTGGCCCTAATTGACCCAGCCACAGCTGCTTTCACTTGCAGCCCTCTGCTGGGCTGCTTTTCTCTAGCTACAGCCCCACAAAGGGCTGTTGTAACCCCTTTTTACCTGGAGAGGGGCAGCCGCTCCACTACGACATGCTTAAATAAATGTAATGGTTATTGGGGAGTGAATGGCTCAAGAGTTTGGGATTGGAATTCATATTGACATCTGCGTGTCAATTTGTAATTGAAAATTAATGTTCTAGTTCTTCAGTCATCTCAGTCCAATTCTTGTATATGTAGATGTCTGCATCACACAGCTCTTGTGAGTTTATACCAGTAATGAGCAGGGTACAAAGGCTTCTGGTGAAAGGGACAGGGCTGAGACACACTTGGGAACAGTATGGGGGAACCTTTTAATGCAGCTGCCTTGGCATTGCTATGGATAAATTGACAACTTTGGAAACCAGAGCTCTAACACGTCACTTTTCATAAGCATTAAAACAATCTACCTAGTTAATCTGCTAAAAATTATTAGTACTGTACATTGTAGGAACAGTTCTGGACACCAAAATACCAGATAAAGTATGAGTCTGTTCCTTGCTTTGAAATCTGAACTCCTATGTTTGTACTAAGCATACTGCTAGCACCTAATAAATCAAAACAGTTGTGCAAAGGAATGGAGGTGAACTCCCTGAATGTTTTCTATTCTTGTTCTGCTTAGGACAAATAAGCTTATTTTGCACAGCCGACAAATAACTTTCTGTAGTGCACTTTATATTCAACAACACATTTTAAAGGTTGCAGTGTGACCTTTCTCTGAGGAAACTTGGTCGTCAAGAAATTACCAGAGGAACTGCCTCACCCCGTAGGTCCATAACTGGTCACTACATCTAGCAGCTGTGGAGCAATGTAACTCAACCCCAGAGTGAGACTTGTGTGCTTAGGAAACTGCTTTCTTGGTAACGGGTCTGTAGCCCTGGAAATTCACTTCTGGAAGAGATCCAGATGGCTACAAAGCTTAGTGCCATTTAAATTAACGTAAAACCTACTTTAACTCAGCCTTCCCTCAATAACAATCATATTTAAAAAACAAAAAAAGCCCTAAAAACAGTAGGGAGATGAGAGAGGACATTTTGTGTTCACTCTTAGAAATTTGCAAGGTGTTCAGATCATCCACTTTGGCCCATGGGGAAAAAATCTAGGTGCACGGATGACTTTTCATGATTCAGTTCTCCAGTTCAAGTGAGAGGATCCTCTCTGCAGCCCAGATACTGATACCACCTGTTTTGGGCAGATACCTGAGAATAGCTGCTAGATTTCATTTGATCAATGTGACAATTGAATAAGTTCCCTGGACATTCTTCTTTGTAGGAAGTTGGTTTCTGGTTTCTTGCAGAAAGAGTCTTTCCTGTTTGAAGGAGACAAGGATATTACAGCTTTCACTTTACCTCCCCATTCTTTGGGAATAGCATGCTTGAACACTGGTGAACTTTGCAGTTACGTTGTCAAAGAATTAATTTTGCCTTCTGAATGAGGCATTCTTTGGGAAATGCTATTGGTTTTAAATTCCCTGCTTTTTTAGTTCATTTTTTCTCTTCTCCACAATTCTCTGTATTGGATGTATGGTTTAAGATTGATTGACACAACAGGTGTATAGTCTGTCATCCAGTTTCCCACCAGCACATAGTTGGCCCCTGGCAGGATTCTCTGTTGATTCATTGCAGATTTGCTGTTAGCAGACACCCTCTAGTTGCAGTGTAATTCTAACATTCTCTGAGTCTTCCTTGAGATTTTTATCTCCAAGAGGGCATACAGTGGTGATGGTGTGATCTTTTTCTGAGAAATTCCTTTGACCCTTCAGCGCAATCTCTATTTCCTCTGAGATGGTACCCAGTCCAATATGCAGTATGCCCGGTGCTGTACAGTAAGAACCATGCACAGTTAGTTTATCTATTTCTCCAGAGCAATATTTTTCCTATGGGTTGGGATCCCATCTAGCCCTGCACCTGGCTTAACCTAGTTTAAAGGGCTGTACTTGATCAATAGGTCAGAGAAGTTTCTTCTTCACTTAACATGCTTGAAAAGGTATCTTAAAATACCGTCCTAATGGTGATAATCAAAGCAGGGGAGAGAGAATGGTCAGATTTCTGGACCAGTTACAGGGACTGATGGATTTAAAGAAGCTCAACAGCTATTAAGCGAAAGCAGTGTTAGCAAACCACTTTTCTACATTAGTTCACATTCCAGTAAAGTACTTGGAAGTGTCTGTTGGTGCATTTCTTTGTGATCTATCTTTTGATGGAGATTCATTCTCCATGCTGAAATTTTTATCCATTGGGCAAGCTGTGAATTTGTCTAGTCCAGGGGTCTCAAACTCAAATGACCATGAGGGCTAGTACATTGGCCTGGGAGCTGCATCACTGACACACGCCCTGCCGCCCCTGGCCCCGGCCCCACTCCACCCCTTCCATGAGGCCCCGCCCTTCTCCCACCTCTTCCCACCCCTTCCCTGCCCCCATTCCAACCCTTCCCCGAAGTCCCCACACCAACTCCGCTCCCTCCCTGTCCCCAGGGGGTGTAGGAGGGGTGCAGGGGCTCTGGGCAGGGGGTTGGGGTGCAGGAGGGGTTCAGGGGTGGGCTCCGGGAAATGACCGGAACATGGGGGGGGGGGGGCACAGGGGTCTGTGTGTTCCCCTGGCTGCTCCTCCAGGTACCTCCCACAAAGCTCCCATTGGCCGTGGTTCCCCGTTCCCGGCCAATGGGAGCTGCAGGGGGTGGTGCCTGGAAGCAAGGGCAACACCCAGACCCCTGTGCCCCCTTGCCCCAGGTTCTGGATGCTTCCTGGAACAGCACAGGGGCAGGGCAGGCAGGGAGCCTACTCTGCCCCTGGTGCGTGCCGGGCCAGAGCCACTCTAGGTAAACACTGCGGGGGGGGGGGGGGGGCGGGGAGCGGGCAGGCCACAGAAGATAACGGCCGGCGGGCCACATGTTTGAGACCCCTGGTCTAGTCTGTTGGGTTTTAAAGATCTCTCTGAATGTTGAGTTTTTCTAGTGACTTGTACTGCTGAAGGATCAGTTTCTTTAAAAGCGAAATACACACTAACTTCCAACCCTTTCCCTAGCATAGAAGTAATGTGGTTTTGTACTGCTGAATTACCTTCCTGTTTCTTTAAACATACATGTGGGAAGAATGATTTAGTAAGAATAATTTAATTACCACCTCTAGAAGAACACAGAAACAAAATATTTATCATCCAGTGCAGAATGATAAACTTTATAAATAATTTTGCATTGTCCGTACTCTTTGTTTAAGATGTGTCCATCATACAAATTAGCAATGAATATAGTCTGAAATCTGGTCCAACAATGCCTTTTTAAGTAGATTGACTATACGAAGTCAGGATTTAACTGTTGCCCTCAAAATTATTCACATAATATGAACTGTAAAGTAAATTACATTCTCTGTCATAGCTTTGGACCAGCACCGCTCATTGGTATTCTCTTAAATGAGTAAGTAATCTGAATAGTCAGATGCTTAACCCACAGTATATCTAGCCCTTCAAATTTAATCTAAAGCCATAATCCTTGTCAAGTGCACTGGCATGCATATACTTTCACATTGATTAGGTGTTGCAGAGCGTTATGGAGACAATTCATCCAATGAGAAACTACAAAATTTAACTGAAACATCCTGAACTTCATAGCATTATTAAATTCTTGCTATTTATGGGCATAGTATTTGAGTGACTTCATGGAAGCAAGCTTTGCCCCACTGTGTAAGAGAGTTCTTTCTTGGTGCTTTGTAAAATTAACCTTTTTAAAATTAACTCATATTCTTATATATAGATACTTTTTTTCCTTTTAATTTATCTATCTATATAAATAAAAGTCAAATGGCGCATGCGTGCGTGTATGTACGTTCCCTTACTCCTTCCACACCGTTTGAGCTAGAGACTTGAAATTTGGTACAGTTATAGGCTTTAGGGTCCTAATCAGGGTAAGAATCGAAAAAATTTTAAATCTCACCTCTGACGCCCCCTAGGGGTGAAATTCTTTAAAGCCCATTCACATCAGCTGGGCAGCAGGTTAACACCTGCTGTTCTCTGTGACATAGTTATGATGTAATAATACCCCCCTCCAACGGACCCCGCACTCGCTCAGCTCTCTCCCCCCGCCCCCCTCCAATGCCCCCCCCCACTCGCTCAGCTCTCTCCCCCCTCAGGTAAGAATCTAAAATTTTTAAAATCTCGCCCCCCTTCCCCCCTCCAACGCCCCCCACACTCGCTCAGCTCTCTCCCCCCTCCTCCCTTCCGACGGACCCGAGCAACACCGGGTAGTTTTGCTAGTTTTATATATTTTCCTTGGGAATATATATTGGGTTACCAATGCTGTTCCCTTGTAATAAGAAGAATTTCTCCCATAACTTTTCCATCCCCTCATCCAGTAAGTGTTTACCGACTTATTGCAGGAGACTTTGATAAGAAATTCGCATTTGCCTTCAAATCATAATTGGCTTTGTAACCACCTGCAAGAATTTTAAATATATTACATAGGATTCTATTCTGGGGACTAAACAAACTGTAGCTTTCATTTTTACACAATAAATATAATTACACTGTGTTTGAGTAGCAAGTGAATACACGAGCTAATCTGTTGTTTGTACAGTTCAGATGATAGTTATATGCTCCAGCATTACAACAGTGTTTTTTTGTTTTTTGCTCTGATTGATTGTTGCAGTTTGTCAGCATAGGTTCCCCATATGGCTGTGGCCGGGCCCAGCAGTCAGAGTTTCTGCTGATAGTGTCACGGGAAGTGAAAGGGGAGGAGAGACGCTTCCAGAAATGCTGCAGTGAGGTGTGTCACACCATTCCTTTCACCCTCACACCGATATGCATGGCCACCTTGCATTTCTGCTGCTTTCAGATCATTCTGCTTTCTTCATGGGTGTGCAGCACTTGGTAGTTCTGTGTGTGTAGTTGTTGTGACTAGTTTTTATTGTATACTCATGACACATTATAAATGTTCATCTTGTAAAAAGCTGTAAACACTACTTAACTGTCCAGACTTTTGATTCAGGGAATTTTCTTAGCAAACATTTTAGAAACAGAGATCACTTTGATTTTCTTCTCTTCCTCCAAGTTAACAGCCCCTCTCCTATAATTGCATATATATATTTAGGTCAAAGAATCATGTAAACTTTGAACACCATGAACTCTGTCAGAACATATATACAAGTGGGCAAACGTTTTAGCATTTATATATAAATGTTATGTATGTATATATATATATATATAGATAGATATAGATAGATATATATATGAATGAATGAGTGGGCAAACGTTTTGGCCCGAGGGCCACATCAGGGTTGAAAACTTGTATGGAGGGCCGGGTTGGGAAGGTTGTGCCTCCCCAAACAGCCTGGCTCTGCTCCCATCTGACCTCCTCCCACTTCCTGCCCCCTGACTGCCCCCCTCAGAATCTCCGACCCATCCGACTCCCCCTGCTCCTTGTTCCCTGACTGCCCCCTCGGGAGACCACCTGCCCCTAAGCACCCCTCCAGGACCCCACCCCCATCTAAGCCCCTCAGGACGGGATGCAGAGATAAAGTTTATTGACACCTTAAATGATTACTTCTTGGAACAGCTAGTCCTGGAACCCACAAGAGGAAAGGCAATTCTTCATTTAGTCCTAAGTGGCACACCGGATCTGGTCCGAAAGGTGAATATAGCTCAGGCCTGCACAACATGCAGGGCCACATGCGGCCCGCACGGGCTCACTGTGCGGCCCGCAGGTGATGAGTAGGGGTGGGACAAGCCATGTAGGGGGGTTGGGGGGAGTGGATGAGGGCGGGGCTTTCTGTCCGCAGCTGGGTTTTTTGCAATAATGTGGCCCTTGCTGCTTTCTGAGTTGTTCAGGCCTGATATAGCTGAACTGCTTATTAATAGTAACTATAATGTGTGAATAAATTTTATCTCTGCATCCCGTCCTGAGGTAACATGTACCCAGTCAATATGGGGATAGCTGAAATCCCCCATTGTTATTGACTGTCTCCCTCAGAATCCCCGACCCATCCAACCCCCCCCTCATCTGTTTCCCGACATCAATGGCACGGACATGCCTGAGGCTTCTGGGCCATATGGCTGCTTGTACGTATGTGGTGCACCACGCCAGACTCAGGCTCCATCCGCTCCAGTCCTGACTGGCATCAAGGTACCGCCTGTCTTGGGGGTTTCTTTGTCTTCGCTGATCCGCTGGTCAGCTGCTTCCTCAAGGGCCTGGAAATGCTGTTCCCGCACGTACGACAACCTATTCCTGCCTTGGATCTTAACCTGGTCCTCTTCATCCTTATGGGCCCTCCCTTCGAGCCACTGGCCACGTGCTCTCTACTGTTCCTGTCTTATAAGGTCGCATTCCTGGTAGCTATCACCTCGGCCAGGCGGGTGTCGGAGCTCAGGGTCCTCATTTCGGAGCCCCCCTACACCGTATTTCACAAGGACTAGGTCTAGCTCAGGCCACATCCAGCCTTCCCTCCCAAAGTGGTCTCTCCATTCCACATGGGTCAGGACATTTTTCTCCTGGTGTTTTACCCAAAGCAGGTTACACTCTTTGGATGTCCGGAGGGCCCTAGCGTTCTATATCGAACCGAGTAAGCCACTCAGAAAGTCCATTCAGCTCTTTGTGCGCCTCCCTGTCTCATCCCAGCATATCTCCTCATGGATCATGTCTTGCATCCGCGAATGCTACGATCGAGTGAGAGTGTCCCCCCCTCCAATCACAGCCCAGGCCTTGGCGGCGGCGTTCTTGGCACAAGTCCCTGCTCATGAGATCTGTCGGGCTGCCATGTGGTCATCCATTCATACGTTCACGATGCACTACACCATCACTCAGCAGGCCAGAGACGCTGCAGCTTTTGGTCTCGTAGGGCTTCAATCAGTCACCTGAATTCGGCTTGAGTCACCTGCTTGGAATGCACATGAACAATCACTTGAAGAAGAAAAGACGGTTACCTTTTGTAAGTGGTGGTGTTAGAGATGTGGTGTTCATGTCCATTCCAATACTCACCCTCCTGCCCCTCTGTTGGAGTAATGGCAAGAAGGAACTAAGGGGGTGGAGGGTCAGCAGGGCCATATATTGGGCACCATAGTGACGCCACTCCAGGGGGCGACTGAGCCAACCCTACGGATACTGCTAGGGGAAAAACCTTCCAGCTAGCATGCAGTAGGTACGCACACACCTGTTTGGAATGGACATGAACAACACATCTCGAAGAACACCAGTTACGAAAGGTAACCATCTTTTCGTGAGCATTCATGGCCCACCATACAATTTCCATACACACGTGTGTCCTTTGGGCCAGAAAGTTTGCCCTGCCCTGGGTTAAAGGTTGTATATATATTGGCAGTTAATGCTATTCCATGCAATAAAAGACTGTGACTTTAAAATCATAATTGCTGACCGAGATTAACGGATTGGTGGGGGGAAGCATCTTTCCCTACTGCATGTATGCGCATGAACAATCTGAGCCCTGCTTTGAAACTATTAACAGGAGTCAGAGGTTCTTGCTCTCAGATGAGGATGCTTGTGTACCTACCTAGTATCTAATCAAAAGGTCTCTTTTGGATGGCAGTGGATTGGGAGCCAGCTATTCTAGCAATGGATGAAAACTTCTAATTAACACACGTTCATGTCCATAAGCAGCACAGTGCACAAGTCTGCACCAGAAAAGGCATAAGCAGAAGTGAAATTCGGATAGGGCTTTAAAATTAATGAGTTCCCAAGATCAAACAACTTCTTGTGGAAAACACTCTGGAGTTAAGCTTTTAGCTCATTCTTGGTGCTATACAAACAAACATTCTCAGCAGCACAGGTTTTCTTGTATAAGCACTTAACAGGGGTGTAACACAGGCCAGCTTCAAAGAACCCATGGAAAAGGTAACCCCTTATTTTTAGCAAGTTTAATTTTTTCTTGCTTTGGTCAACTGGATATTCTCTAACTACATATGCACAGTTGAGATGTATGAAGGCACTAGGAGTGTGTGATGGGGGATGGTTACTGACAAGCACTCCTGGCAAGTGACAGTGTTATAAAAGGGTTAATTCTGAGGCAGTGGTATATCCATATACTCTCTTTGCTGTTTAAATGTAGTTGACCTTTTGCAAACAGTGTCGCAGGGTATGTTTGTCTGTCTAGGCACTTACACAGCCCCTTTACCATAGTATCCTAGCTCCTGGATATTTCTATTCTCCCACTCCAGCATGTCCCTCCTCTGGCTCCCATGCATAGGGGCAGCCAGGGGCTCTGCACACTTCCCCCATCCCAAGCGCAGCACCCACAGCTCCCATTGGCTGAGACCTGCAGCCTATGGGAGCTGCAGGGGCAGCGCTCAGAGCCATCTGGCCATGCCTCTGCATAGGAGCTGGAGATGGAACATGCCGCTGCTTCCAGAAGCCGCTTGAGGTGAGTGATGCCCGGAGCCTGCTCCCTTCCCCTCCGACCCTCCAAACCCCTCAGTCCCAGCCTGGAACATCCTCCTGTGCCCCCAGCCTCACCCCAAAGCCCACATACCCAGCTGGAGCCTGCACCCCAACCCGGAGTTCTCTCCCACACCCTGAACTCATTTTTGGCCCCACCTCAGAGTCAGAACCCCCAGCTGGAGGCCCCCTACACACACAAACATAGCACAACCCCCAATTTCATGAGCATTCATGGCCTGCTATACAATTTCTATACCCATATGTGGCCCTTGGGTCAAAATGTTTGCCCACCGTTGATATAGAGGGTCTGTGCACCAGAGAGCTTTGCTGGTCTTATTTTTGTCAGCAGTAATTGGATAACGGTACCATGTGTCATTTTAGCTGTAATTTAGAAATGTACATTACAAAAAATTCCTGGTTAAGGCTTGCTGAGTAAATCCTTTAACCGTAGGTAGTTATATGACTGCACTTTGAGATAAATTGTTCTCGTTCCGTTTTAAGGCTTCTAGCAGTTTATAAATAAGCAACATTTCATTTCAAGCATGTAACTTCCACTTGTAATGCTACCTTAACCAATTTCCCTGTAACAATACATATGAATTTGGAAAGTTGGTCCTCAAGTCCCACCATGTGTTTTTCTTCTTCTTTGAGTCAAATGCTAACTTTTGCCTCCTGTTCTAAATATCTCTCTAAATTCCAAATAGAAGCATAGGGTCATTCCGGGAGTAAAATAGCAGGTGTTTCTTCAGGGCAGAGTGCTCTCTGCATGCAGTTCCTTGCTTGTCTAAATCCCACCCACATTATCACACCGCATGCAGATTTTTTTAAATAACTTTTGGAGGAACGGGGGGAGTGATCAGGTGTCTGAAATGCAGTGGGAGCAGACAGCCTCTTCCCATTGACTGCCTCTGTAGGATTTTGCCTAAGCACTCAAAGTACTATTGGCAATACCACCCTTACACTAGTAGACTCATAGACCTTTAAATAGAACAGCTCCATTAACCCTGACATCAGAAGTTGGCATCTATTTGCATGGGAGCTCATGCTCAAAATACAGCCAACACCTTAAGGAGTGTTAAAGCCAAAGTTGAGGGAAATGGATATTTGATGTTTGGTGCAGAAATACCCCTAAGCCTTTCTCTCCTCTTTCAGTTGGTCAGTATTGGTTCTTCCTATAACTATGGAAATGAAGATCAGGCTGAATTTCTGTGTGTTGTTTCGAAGGAGCTGCATAATACCCCCTATGGCACAACCAGCGAGCCCAGTGAAAAAGCAAAGGTAAGATGCTGGGCATGGGAGGGAGGGAATGAAAGAGGTCAGTCAAAGCAATTCGACTTTGACATTACTCAAAAGAAGGTTGAGCATAGTGTGTAACCTGCTTGCCATTTCTCCTCAAGGTGAGTAATGGTTCTCTTTTAATTGTGCATGAGAATATAAACTGTACCAGTTAAAGTAACTCTAATTGTCAGTATGACTCTCACACATTACAAAACAAGAACTTTAAATGTGCTACTTAGTATTCTCCGTGACTTCCATGCTCTTACCTGACTTTGTAGTGAGTGCCTCCTTTTGAGAATATGCATATTTGGATTATCAGACAATAGATAGACTTTGATTCTGCTACCAGTGCAGATAATGGATGTTTTCCATGCTTATCTGTGTCAGGATACAGAATTCTCCAGGAATGTGAATGACATACTCTGCAATGATTTGTGCTAGCTTGCAGCTTTTAGGGTTCCGTGTAATTCTCACTCTTCTGCATGACCAAATTGACAGAGATGTTATAGACATGAGATATTGCTTGTATGATCTGTTGACTTTCAGGGATAGTAGCCAGGGAAGACTGTGTGTGACATAACTGACTCATAGTTGGCCCTGACCAAATGGAAAATGAATTGCATTGTTCCTCCCCTCAATGTGCACTGTACATTTTACACCATGATTAGTGGGGAGATGGAAACACTAATAATTAGTTAGTGGTAAAACTAGTCATTTTTATACAAAAAAGTTTGCCACTCATTTATCATTTTTATTGGTTTAAATTGAGAATAACCAAAATAAAATTTAGCACAACTTTTCAAGAGTCAGCTTTAAAAAAGCCCCCGAAGACTGATCTGGAACTTCCAAAGGCAGTTGTATCCTGCTCACGTTGTTTATTGTAAACTACTCTCTGCTGCTGGTTACTATTGGTTTTCATGCTGTCTGCAGCTCATTTCTTGGTTGGGCACAGCAGCAGTTTGGAAAGCAGCATTTTTGTGTGTGGATACCCACCGTAGGTATGTAAGGTACAAATAATGAGACTTATTTCATAAAGCTTTTGAGGATTTTAAAACTTTTTTTGTTTCATGGCTAGTGAAATGGCTAATTTCTGCGAGAAATGTATTAAATCGCAATTCAGATAAACTTATTTTAAACCCTATAAGAAGTTAATGTAGCCAAAAATAAAAAGTGAACATGTAAAACTATAAAATCCAACATATGGATCACTCCCTCTTCAAAACTCACTTTGCTGCCTGAAAGAAATGGAAAAGCTGACAAGTGTGTGTGGTATTTAAGCAATGTGTGTGTGTGTATTTTAATTGCATCCTTATCCCTCACTGTTCATCATTTGCATGTTGTCTTAGTTTGTAAGCTCT
Organism: Sternotherus odoratus; assembly: GCA_032164245.1. Taxonomy (NCBI): domain Eukaryota; kingdom Metazoa; phylum Chordata; order Testudines; family Kinosternidae; genus Sternotherus; species Sternotherus odoratus. The sequence continues at coordinate 71,938,630 of JAVMKO010000010.1, forward strand.
TCAGGGCTGGGATATGTGCACCTCCAAGATAAAAAAAATAAAGAAAAAACTGCAATTACTGACCATGAGGCATATCTTTACAAGGGACTTCAGGGACTCATCTGCAACAACATGCTTCAGAAGGGCCCAGCATTTGACTGGATATTAGGCTAACAGAAAATGTGTAGATTACCAAACCATAGTGTTGGGGGTCTAAAGAGGAGGGACTAGTCCAGAAGAAGTACAGTGCAGCTCTTGGTCATTCAGACATTTGAGAGATGCCAGCATATATACTCTCTGCAGTGAAATTCACAGGCTTGGTAGAAGGACTCTGAAGAACGCTGCTGTGTCTCAAATGCTCATCCAAAGTCTTGATGCACAGAAGGGAGTCATGTACTAGAAAGAATGAGCATAGTGGGAAGTAGCATGAGATTAGAACAGTAAAAGTTAGTTAAAAACCAAGAGCAAGCATAGTCCTGTTGCGTGGCTGAAAATACACAGTTGGAAGCTCTCTCTGATGCCAAGTAAAGGCATTTTGAAAGGAAAGTGAGTGAAAGAATCTCCAGAAATTAACAGAGTTCTGTTCCACTGTGCATTGGCCAGGGGGGTTGGGATGGGAGAGCTGTCTTTATCAGACTTGGACTAACATCAAAATGCAGGAATAAGGCCTGGTCTACACGGGGGAATGGGGATGAGGGATTGATCTAAGATACACAGCTTCAGCTGTGTGAATAACATAGCTGAAGTTGACATACTTAGATCTACTTACCGCGGTGTCTTCACTGCAGTAAGTTGACGGAAGAGCACTCGGCAATCAATTTATCACGTCTTGACCAGATGCGATAAATCGACCCCCGCTGGATCGATCACTGCCCTTCGATCCAACGGGTAATGTAGACAAGCCTTTAGTTTGGAGAAAGAATTTATTGGAATCATAACTAGATAAACTTGCCTGTTGGTGCAACTGTTGAACAGTGCCATTCCCTGACATGCCCTTTAGTTTAGAAGAGGATGTGAGTAGTGGGATAGGGACTGTGGACAGGTGCAAGAGGGGAGCTTTTTGAAGTTTCCATGTAATGTACGGACTGTTAACAGAGTATTGGGGGTGTGAGGGTTGTGATTGGTTTGTTTTTTAATCCTTTTGGGTTGGAAGGTACTAAAATGTTGAGTCAGAACTGTTTCTTGGGATCTGTCCTCTCGACAGATGGATTTTTCAGGCCAATTTAGCCTCAAATCCATAATCTGCTAAACTGTCTGATTTAACCTTCAACAACTTGTTATTCCATTGAAACCATAATGAAGGTCACACAGAATTACATATTGACAAATGCTTGGGTGGCTCTGATCCATGCTACTGTGAAGGGAAAAGCACAAGAATCCTTGTGTCATGACATCTAAAAAAAACTTCTATCAGTACAGATATGAAAGGCCCATTGTATTTAATTCTGCATTACCCACCAGATTACCAGAATCTTTATTAATCGTGATGGGTTTACAAACAAGAAAAACCATGTGTCAGGAGCAGCCCCAGCTGATATGACTTTTCCAGTTTTTCTTTCTTTTCCTGTGTGTTTTTTTTTTTTATAATCTGATACTCTCTTCGTGAAGGACACAATTTACCTAAATAAGATAGAACAAGAAACAATAGTAACTAAAATCTGACAATAGTTTTTCCAAATGTACTAAAAGCTTCCCTAGTGACAGGTATTCTACATCACTGACTTTCTACATACTGGTAATACTGAGCAATACCCTGGTGAACTTCAAGCAATGGCAGTAAAGTCTGATAAATGAAGATTTTGCTGCCATGTAAATTACAGCTGTAAAATAGCATAAAATTTGCTCCTCTATGAGACAGCATTATACAGTGATAAGTATTTAGACTGACTCTTGAATCTTACACTATGAGATACTTCCCATAAAGTAAACTTAGCATGTACTCTGCTTTTTAATTATTTCCTACTTTGGAAGAAACAACTCTGAGCATTCTGAAAGTGCATTTGTTTCAGAACACCCTTCAAATTCAACTAACCACTCACCCTTGTGTTTGCAAAGTCCATACAGGAACCTTTCAAAAATAAGGCCTACACTAAATGTACATAGCCCAGGGCTTGGACTACATCATGGGGAATTAGTAAGGAAAACAGCCTTACCTTAGTCAGGCTTCTAAGGACTTTGGGATGAGTGTTATGTAAAGTATCTAGATTCCTTTCTGAACAGTTTATTCGTTTTTTGCCATTTTGTGCTGATTTGGATTTCTGTTCAAGCTCATTCTGATTGTAGTTTACTAAACTCTTCAACTTTGGTTTTAAGTAAAACTTAAAATGGGCCAAGTTCAGTAGAACAATAACAGTTACAACCTGAAGAAGAGCTCTGTGTAAACTTGAAAACTTGTCTCTCTCACCAATAAAGTAGGTCCATTAAATATATTACCACACCCATCCTGTCTCTAGTATCCTGGGACGAACATAGCTACATCACCACTGCATAGGCACAGTATACTAAACAGTATACCAACCAGCTTGCCCAAAAGCCATTGCCTTTCCCTGAGTCCCATTATTGATAGCTGGAATGGGCATGTAACTTTCTAATGGAGCTTGGAGGAGTAAACTAACCCCTTTGAGCCAATTACTTACACTGTTGCAATGGCATTGATTGGTGAGCAGAGCATTTGCGGGGAAGCTTGTGTTTCTCTGAGCTCTCTATTCCCAAATCCACTTGGTTTCCCCACCCACTTTCTTGAGCTGTTCTATTAGGAGGGGCTGACCCAATGTTCCTCCTGATGTCTGCCTCCAAAGCTAAGTTTCCAAGTGTTAAGAGTCCACAGACACATGGAGCCAGTTGCAGAGCTCATAAGTTTCAGGTCCCATATGTAGCATCAGCTGTCTCATTTCATAGTGTTCCCTCTTGAATGCTGAACTGAACGGAACCATTAGCAGTAATCTTCTGATACCCAGGACAGTGGGGGAAAACTAGTTTTCTTGCTGTTAATAATGTTCCTACTTTTAAATTGTCTGGTATCTTATTGCCTTATGAAGAATTGGGTTAAAATAAAGTAGCCTCACGTACCTCAAGTGTAAGTGGATTGTACTTTGCGTTGGCTCTGACTCACTTGCAATCTTTTTTTTTCCCTCCCTTTCTTTACACTTGCTGCATGCCATTCAGAGCGAGGATGAAGAGACGGATTACGATATGAATGACTCAGATTAAGTGTAAATGTCATGGTGAGCATTAGCTGCCCTAGGACTTCACCCACACGCTTTCCTCTGCCCCATCTACCACCTACCCCTCACCAGTACCAACTTCTGGCTAGTCCTAGTGGTGTCTTTGTTCTGTAGTCATAGATGCCTTTATTCCTAGTGTCAGGTGAAATCACAGTGGTGGAAATGATAATAGACTTCAATCTGCTGCACAGTGGTGATGACATGGCAAGACCTGTGTGGCTCTTGTGCCTTTTTACATAAGTAACACTGGCATTATCCGTCCTTTCAAAGCTCTTCGGAGAGGGGAAATGCTTCATACAGATTCTAGGGGAACATTTTTAGACAGAAATGGTTCTGTTTTTTTGTTACGTGGCCTATTTTTTCCTCTTGTCATACATTTTGTGTATAATGGCAGCTAATAAAAATCTTCAGTAAATATCTGATTTAGCAACCTATTAAGAGGCTTGTCCATCTGAAGTATGTTAGCCAAGGATGGTCCCATTAAAGCACAATATAGGGAGTCTGTGGATCTACATTCTTTTCTCCACTCTGCCTCAGTCCCTCTGTGTGAATATAGACAAGTCACTTAACTTCTGTGCTTCAGTTTCCACTCCCTGGGGAGAGGCCAAGTCCTAGTTTACTGAGTGTAAAGTGCTTTGAGGTCCCTAAATGGACAGTGCTATTGAAATTCAAATTATTATGATGAATTACCAAGGAGTGACTTGACAATGCTTGAAGCAGTGCATGGAGAATAATTAATGTTTTTGTTGACAATCGTTTCCATTTTAAGTCTCCTGTTGCTTATATCTGTTACTTGCTGCTCATCAGGACTCCAATACTGCAAAGCCCAGGTGACGTCAACGTAATTTGTTGGTATTCAGCATCTTATGGGATTGTACTCCAAATGCTTTCTTACCTGTACCGTTAGAAAGGCAGCCTTTTTACAAACAACTTCAGTGCTGCTTGCATATGGGTTGGGAAAGATAAATTTATCTTGCAGCAATAAAAATGTTTGAAAAGCATACATGGGGAAGATTGCCTACTTGTGCAAAATCTGAGCTTTCATTTTTTTTAAATTAAATGACTAGTCCTTATGGTCAGTTTGAAACGTCCACATATCACACGAGTACAAACTCAGGGATTCTACTAACAGGCAGCTCAAAGTTTCCCAAGTGGCACAGTGAATACTGACCAGCATCAACTCCTGTTCAGAATCCTGTGGGCAGCAATGGTGATAAGAACCAAATATATTTTACTTCCCAGCCATGGTTAGGGATAGGAGCCATTCAAATGTGTCGGCAGCTACTATCCAGAGACTAGTAGGAAAATAAAGCCATTGAGCAGAGTCCAGGAACAGCACCCCTATCCCAGCACCTTCCTCTAGCTAAACAGATTGGCATGGGAGAAGCAATTGCTTTCTCAGCAGGTTGTTGCCCTGGACAGTTTCCCCTCTAACCCTCCTAATAGAATAGAATCATAGAATATAAGGGTTGGAAGGGACCTCAGGAGGTATCCAGTCCACCCCCCTGCTCAAAGCAGGACCAATCCCCAACTAAATCATTCCAGCCAGGGCTTTGTCTAGCCTGACCTTAAAAACCTCTAAAGAGGTGATTCTACTACCTCCCTAGGTAACCCATTCCAATGCGTCACCATCCTCCTAGTGAAAAAGTTTTTCCTAATATTCAATCTAAATCTTCCCAACTGCAACTTGAGACCATTATTCCTTGTTCTGTCATCTGCTACCACTGAGAACAGTCTAGATCCATCCTCTTTAGAACCCCCTTTCGGGTAGTTGAAAGCAGCTGTCAAATCTCCCCATAGTCTTCTCTTCTGTAGACTCACTAAACAATCCCAGTTCTCTCCGCCTCTCCTCATAAGTCATGCGCTCCAGGCCTCTAATCATTTTTGTTGCCCTTCTCTGGACTCTTTCCAATTTTTCCACATCCTTCTTGTAGTGTGGGCCCCAATATTGGACACAGTACTCCAGATGAGTTCTCACCAATGTCGAATAGAGGGGAACAATCACGTCCCTCGATCTGCTGGCAATGCCCCTACTTATACAGCCCAAAATACCATTAGCCTTCTTGGCAACAAGGGCACACTGTTGACTCATATCCAGCTTCTCATTGACTGTAATCCCTAGGTCCTTTTCTGCAGAACTGCTGCCTAGCCATTCAGTCCCTAGTCTGTAGCAGTGCATGGGATTCTTCCATCCTAAGTGCAGGACTCTGCACTTTTCCTTTTTGAACCTCATCAAATTTCTTTTGGCCCAGTCCTCTAATTTGTCTAGGTCCCTCTGTGTCCTATCCCTTCCCTCCAGTGTATCTACCACTCCTCCCAGTTTAGTGTCATCTGCAAACTTGCCGCGGGTGCAGTCCACGCCATCCTCCAGATCATTGATAAAGATATTGAATAAAACCGACCCTTGGGGCACTCCGCTTGATACCGGCTGCCAACTAGAAATGAAGTCATTGATCACTACCCGTTGAGCCCGACGATCCAGCCAGCTTTCTGTCCACCTTATGGTCCATTCATCCAGCCCATATTTCTTTAACTTGCTGGCAAGAATACTGTGGGAGATCGTATCAAAAGCTTTGCTAAAGTCAAGGAATAACACATCCACTGCTTTCCCCTCATCCACAAAGCCAGTTATCTCATCGTAGAAGTGCAATTAGGTTAGTCAGGTGTGATTTGCCTTTGGTGAATCCATGCTGACTGTTCCTGATCACTTTCCTCTCCTCTAAGTGCTTCAGAATTGATTCCTTGAGGACCTGCTCCATGATTTTTCCAGGGACTGAGTTGAGGCTGACTGGCCTGTAGTTCCCTGGATCCTCCTCCTTCCCTTTTTTAAAGATGGGCACTACATTAGCCTTTTTCCAGTCATCCGAGACCTCCCCCGATCGCCATGAGTTTTCAAAGATAATGGCCAATGGCTCTGCAATTACATCAGCCAACTCCTTTAGCACCCTCGGATGCAGCGTATCCGGACCCATGGACTTGTGCTCGTCCAGCTTTTCTAAATATTCCTGAACCACTTCTTTTTCCACAGACGGCTGGTCACCACCTCCCCATGCTGTGCTGCCCAGTGCAGTAGTCTGGCAGCTGACCTTGTTCGTGAAGACAGAGGCAAAAAAAGCATTGAGTACATTTGCTTTTTCCACATCCTCTGTCACTAGATTTTCTCCCTCATTCAGTAAGGGGCCCACACTTTCCTTGACTTTTTTCTTGTTGCTAACATACCTAAGGATAACAAGAAGGTTTTCTTTAACATCCCTTGCTAGCTGCAACTCCAAGTGTGATTTAGCCTTCCTGATTTCACTCCTGCATGCCTGAGCAATATTTTTATATTCCTCCCTGGTCATTTGCCCAATCTTCCACTTCTTGTAAGCTTCTTTTTTGTATTTAAGATCAGCAAGGATTTCACTGTTAAGCCAAGCTGGTCGCCTGCCATATTTACTATTTCTACACATCGGGATGGTTTGTTCCTGCAACCTCAATAAGGATTCTTTAAAATACAGCCAGCTCTCCTGGACTCCTTTCCCCTTCATGTTCATCTCCCAGGGGATCCTGCCCATGAGTTCCCTGAGGGAGTCAAAGTCTGCTTTTCTGAAGTCCAGGGTCCATATTCTGCTGCTCTCCTTTTTTCCCTGTGTCAGGATCCTGAACTCGACCATCTCATGGTCACTGCCTCCCAGGCTCCCCCGCCCCTTATCTCATATAGGTCTGCAGAATTAATTCTTTGGGTTATGGCCACCTTGTAACATTTCAATACCATTTTTGTGGGGGAGAGGGGGTAGGGGATGTGGTAAGGCAAATGAATGACTTAGAAAAAGAGTGGCCGTTTGATGGGATAAGCCAGGAAAGAGATTTGCAGTGTGTGCACATAAAATATGAGAGAGACAGACAGATTTGTGGGGTATATGAAAGAAAAGAAACCAAACTATACAGGGCAGGAGGTAGAGCTCACTGTGAAGAGGGAGAGAGAGAGAGAGAGGTTAGGAGATGGAGAATAAGAGAAGGTAAAGAGGAAACACTTTGAGGATGACTTAAGAAACATCATCATGATCTGTTACAGGAAAGAGAAAGTGAAGTGAAGCCATGTAGGAAAATGCCTAACCAAAAACCAGAGAAGGGTGGGGGGGTATGCATGTGCTGTTGATTGTGATCTGCTCAACACAGAATTAAATGTTTACTAAAGTTACAAGTGACATGCAACTCACTCACTCCTATTATCTCCTTGTAGCACATCATAATAGTTTAGTTTCCTGTGGGATGTAATATTTACGTCTGGGTTTGGGTTTAGTATGCGGGAGCTCGGTGAGGTCAGTGGTCTGACCAGATCAACTTGTGATCCCTTCTTGCCTGAGCTCTAGGTCTCTACTGGTGCGAGCTAAACCGAGATGAGCCATGTTGAATATGATATGAGTGTCTGCATACACAGGTTTAACTAAATGTATGACGTTAAACTCAGTTAGTTAATCAGTTCAGCACCACATCTTCAGGTGAATTGGTATAACTTGTGTATGTAGCCGAACCCACTGAGTTCATCAGATAACTTATTCAGCTGATCGTTTTCTTTGTGGTATTCAGTCATGGTGATCACATTCTGCTTGGTGACTGTTATATGGTGGAATATATTGAAAACATAGCCAATGTCATTTTCCTGCCAGTTGACCCTAGTAGTAAAATGTGTGCTTTTTAAAGTTTAATAGTTAACTTGATTGTATTCTGCTCAGAGTGCCCTCATCTGTGTTTTGGAAAACACCATACATGGGTGCTGTTGCAATATATATAATAAATGTTGATTGATATTACAATTACAGTACCTAACTGTTCCTCTAAGTTGCAGCAGTTGTCAAGTAAATTTTCAAGGCTTGACTTTCACTCAATGAATTCACTTGTGTTTGCCATGCAGTTTCTTATATAGAATGTTTTTAATTAACTAGAAGCATGGGTGGAAATTTTCTTAATGCTGAAATATGTAGCATTTCTTTCAATACATACTTTGACAATTTTCATACTCCATCTATAAAACCTCATCTGGTCTCAAACCTAAGCAGGAACAGTATACAATGTGAATAGGAACCCTCCAACCACAAAGTAAAATCCAGGTGCTGCAGGAAGGACTGTTGGTGAGTTGATAAATGGCACTTTTCCCTCCAAGAGTATGTCTACACTGCATTTAGATACCTGCGGCTGATGTGGGCTTGGGCTAAAGGACTGCGTAATTGTGATGTAGACAGTCAGGCTTCTCGCAGAGTCCTAGAGCCTGGGCTCCAGCCTGAATGGCTACATCCCAATTACACTGCCCCTTAGCCTGAGTCAACTGGCACAGGCCAGCCAGGGGCTTTTAATTGCAGCGTAGACAGACCCTAAGTCGTTACTTAACCAAGATGTCCACTAGTGCTAGAGAGCAGTCTGCCTCTGAAATTACCTTTTTTAGGACAAGAAATACAACTGAGGGGTCTCACTAATTGTAATCCTTGAAGAGCCCAAAGCATTATATGTATATCAGGAAAGACTATATCCTGATTGGCTGTAATTGATGTGAAAGGCCTATCCATTGGTGGTCGGTTTTTAAACTAGAAAAGTTAGTTACTTTCAATATGAAATTCATCTGTAAGTTTAAATGTCAAGTTTTTTGGTATATTCATTAATATGGCGCTTCTGTGCTCTATTAAGTAGCTGCCATGTTCTACCCTGCAAGTATGGAGGGACAGATGTTTGTATTTGTATTGTAAAGGCCTGTGAAATCCTTTGGGAGGGAAGGTACTACTTAGTATCTGTAAGATATTCATGGTTTTAACATTCTATTCCACTGCAAGTACCAGAGGAGGAGATTCTGCATAACACCAGTGGCTGCCTCTCTGGGGAATGTGCCCAGCCTGTCATAGACCTCTTCGTGGTTGGATCAGAAAGCCTTTTCAGCACCATGAAGGCAGCAGCTACAGGCCAAAAAGAGTAAAGTGTCCGATGGTGCTAATTTAACTGACTAGCAAACAGTGCTCTGTACTTGTTGCTGACACATTCAAAGCTTTGCTTAGTTTGTCTGACTACTATCAAGACTTGGTCTTTAGTTCATTTGTAGGCTTCCCTATGGTGCTAATCACCATCATAACTGAGCTCATCATTACTAGTCACCTATTACATGAAAAAACTGAGGCTAGTAACATGCTAATCTAAGGTACTTGGATACCATCATACAAGAATTTAGAGCCCGTACAATGAGGTTGAAATGAAGAGGGTGGCGACAGGAAAGCCAAAAACACCAGAGGGAGCAGAGGAAGAGTGGTGAGCAGATGCCAAGAGAAGACCCTGGATACTTCAGAGGCAAATACTTTACAATATTTTCTGAAGATAATTAAGTCCCAATTTTCAGAATGTGATTTCTGCAGTGAATATTGTGAGTACACCCCCTTTCCCACCCCACCAGGAGAGGCACTGCTCTCTCTTCGCTGCAGGAGAGTGATTTCTGTCTTTTGAAATGCGTGCTACAGAATGGTAGAGAGTTAATGGAAATGTAAGGTTCATGTGCATAAGTTTGGGACACTTTATCTGGGTTATAGACTGGTTATAGAATGGTGTCTTAAGGGTGGAGGACGTCTCCAATTCAGTGTCGTCTCCTCCTACAAACAAAAAGTCACACAACTGCAATGGGATGGGCCGCATGAATCCTGTCAAAGTGTGATTCTTAACATCTCTCTCTCCACTGAATTGAACTCACTTCCTCATAAAATGTAACCAATATGCTTCAGAAAACACTGGATCTCTTAATTGTCTGTCTTCCGCTTCACAAAGCCTAACAGTATTGGGCAGGGTAGTACCTGGAAAAGTGAGCTCCACAAAGTGTCCCATCCTACCAAAAGCAAGGTTTGCATATGGACTGTGACTCTTCACAGGTGCAAGAGAAATAGTGCAAGGCAATATATATTGCATGAAAATCTATTAAATACTATTGATCAAACATGAAGATATGTGTAAAAATGTTAACTTCATACATCAAGCTAATGGCTTTCATGTATTAATAGCCTAACAAATAGTCCCAGGAGGTCAAGAATCTAGCTGTTTGTAGTTACCATATCACTAATACACAGGGCTGCTTTAGGAGGTCAGGGCAGCTACTGTAGGGTTAATGGATCAGCCTACTATGGTATAGGAGCTTGATCTAGCCCATGCAAGCTTTTATACTCCTCACCATCAAACACTGCTTATTTTTTAATACTATAATTGTTTCCCTGTCAAGGTTTCGTTGGCACATCTTATGCTACTTGTGCACATTTTGTTGCTACGCTAAGTGACACAGATCATAAATAAAACGAGAGAGAGCACAGGAGATGTTACTAAAGCAAACACAATTTTAAAAATCCCAAGTTTGACAAAGGCGGCAGTTCTCTATTTTCCCTGGGAACACACAAATTAGGATCAGGGAAACTGGCCTTCCCATACACCTAGCAGCTCCCTCTTTACCTTCTTGTGACTTTTAGGAATTCTGTGTTTGGTCTGTGTGCTGTGAACTTTATTGATGACCAATCGTGCTCATTTGTCTGATCTCTACTCTTACTGCTCCCTTACAATATTAAATGCTCTATCATTCCTCTTATTAGTCTGACTCAAATATACTAATGGTGATCTATTGTATAGGTGTGTTCATGATATTTAGCAAGTGACATGTAGCCTATTCTCTATTTTTCTATATTAAAGTATCAGTTTGAGGAAAGTCCTTAAGACAGCCCTTTGGGCTTTATCACCTTACTGAAATACAGTGATTTCTTTTGCTCTCTGCCCCCCAGGCTTTAGGTCTGATATTGGGAAATTTTCATGTGTGTAATTTTTAATTGTCTCTTTCAGATTTTGCAAGAGCGAGGTTCCAGGATGTAAAGACCATACTGAACACTGAAGAATATTTCTTTTATTCCAAGATGCAGTGAATTGTCACATTGAAGAGGCTTGGCTGTGAGAGGAAGAAATCTGCTTTAGATAATTTTCTATTGATCTGGGTTGAACCATTTTTGCCTATAAGATGGTATAGACTGAATTTGCTGGCTGAAAACATCGCAAGATTATTGAATGGGAAAGATGATGTAAGAGTGTGTGTTAATCTTGGTTTTAGTGCATGGCTGTAGTTTCTCATGGGCTGAATTATATTGGTCTCATAGAAAGAAACAATCATGCACTCATATTTTCCTCTGAGACATGTAGCACTTACACCTGGTGCTGGATGATCCACTGTTGATCAGTTTGAAATGATTTTGGTATTAATAATTGCAAGCAGTTAAAGGACACACTGTATTTGGTGCTACTTATATATTACAGCCCATAAAGGCAAATATTTGGGCCTATGTAGTTGGTTTTGGAATCAATGGCAGCCCCAGTTTACTATCTTATACTGCACATTCCTTCTGGTTCAGTGACACATTTTCTGTTAAGTAAGGATGGTGTAAGAGATCAAGTGAAACTACCTTCTCTGGGGTGTAACTTTTGACAAAAGATTCCCGTAAATAATGGGTGTAAAATGCTAACTGGGTTGATGGCTTATTTTAATAGTCAAAGGGAATAGTAAGCTTGGAGAAAATGTCTTTTGTCTGAGTCATCTCTGAGATTTCTCCTGTCAAAATAACTTCCTCCTGCAAAAGTTAAGCTCCAGTTTTAGGCAAATGTTTGAAAGGAAAATCAAAATTTCTTAAATTGTCACAATTGAACATCTTGTCTCTCTTTAAATGTTTAAATGCTAACCAAATGTTTAGTTGTACATTTTAGAAATGCCTACAAGTGTCAGGCTCCTCTTGGATTTTGCTGGGTATTTTTAAGAGCTGGAGTTTGTGTAGCTACATGGCTGAATAGTGTTAGATTCTGATCTCAGTGAATAGGTTTAAAGTTACCCTAAGAGCAAACACAAGCTCACCCAATTAAAAATCTGAATTAATTGCTTTGAATTTTCAGGATGTTTACAGTCCATCTCTCTACACCAGGGGTGGGGAAACTACAGCCTGCAGGCCACATCCGGCCCGTGGGCTACTTCTGTCTGGTCCCCCAAGCTCCTGGCTGGGGAGGCTGCTCCAGCCCCTCCACCACTATTCCCCGCCCCTGCAGCCTCAGTGCACTGCGTGAGCAGCACTCTCGGGGGTGTGGGGCTGCCCGCTCTGGCAGATCAGCGCGGCAGCATGTCTGGCTCTGGGTCAGACACACTGTTCTGAGCGGCTTGATGAGGAGGCTGGGAGGTAGGGGTTGGATAAGGGCCAGAGGGTCTTGGGGTGCAGTGAGGGGATGGGGAATGGGGGGGCTGGATAGGGCATGGGAGTCCCAGGGTGGCTAGGAGTTGGGGCAGTCAGAGGACAGGGAGCAGGGGGGGTGGGGTGGGGTCCTGGGGGGTGATTGGGGGCAGAGGGGGTCTCTGGAGGGGGTGGTCAGGGGACAAGGAACAGGGGGGGCTTATATAGGGGGTAGGGTCTTGGTGGGGGTGGTTAGAGGCGGGGATTTCTGAAGGGAGTAGTCAGGGGACAAGGACCGGGGAGGAGTTGGGTCAGGGATTCTGAGGGGGGGGGGGGCAGTCGGGCAGGAAGTGGGTGGGAGTTGGATAAGGGGCGGGGCCTTCCATACCCAGCCCTCCATACAATTTTGAACCCTGATGTGGCCCGTGGGCCAAAAAGTTTGCCCACCCCTGCTCTACACTGTTTCAACTATGCAGTCCTTTATGGTTTTTCTAAGAATGCTGCCTGAAAACATTTTCTCACAGCTGCATTAGGACAGGCCTGTGATAAATGCTAACACACAAGATTGGAGCTTTTTAGTGCATTTAAACAAAACCAGTAGCATGACTTTTTGAAATAGATGCAACTACATTGATTGTGTAAAACTCTCGATTCTTGCAGCTTCATTGGCTTGCATAGCTCTAGGTGGAGCAGTGGATGGGAGTTTAAACAGGATTATCCAAGATGGTGTGGAATTCTAAAAGCATTTTAAACTGTTTCATTAAATAACTTCAGAATTTTTGCATATACCATATCCTCTACCAGTAAAATGTGTAATCCTCCCTGTGAAAACCATTCTCTCAAGCGTCTTGGGTCTACCTATATTTTTTAAGATTTATTGTACATTGATAAGTTTAGCGTAAACAATTTGTAAAACCATTTCTACCAAGCAGGTTATGCCGTGGGCTAAATGTTTTGTCCATGCATCTGATGCTTGAAAGGGTTTGTAAACCATTTTGCCACGTGGATACGGTCTGCACAGGAAGCTGCTGGCCCCTCCACAATACCACGTTAATATGTTTGTCTTTTTTTAAGATGTTAGGACCTAACTGAATTTACTAAAATGTAATTATTCTGTAGGGGGGAATGTTTATACTTTTATACTTTTTTTTTTTTTTTTTTTTAAAGACATCCATGTTTTATCAGCCTAAAGTTAATGCCTAAATTTCCCCTAAATAGCAACAGGTAACCTTGTGTATCTAAAGATAAGCATAGCGGTTTTTTGTCTTAAAATGCATACTAAAGCATTTCCTCTGCTGAAAAAGTCACTGTGTTTAAGCAGCTTGACACCACCCATGTTCTTCAGGTTCCATGGCTCATGCCTTTAAGGCTTCCTATTTTCCTGCTTGCTCTACAGAGTAAATTCAGCATTGATTAAATGGCTTTTAATGCCTTATAATAATTTAAAATGTATATTTATATCATTCCAAAATCTGCATTTTTGTGTGGTGTCTTCTGTTGTTAAACAAAAGAACGCAGATTTGAATTTCATAAACTACCTGAGATCCTTAAGAAACTGACCAAACTGAAACAACTTGGAGGATGTATATGAAAAGGGGCCACTTTTAGAGTGGCATTTTCACTGGAATACTTTATGGTTTAATAAATTTGCTTTTTATTTTTATTTTTTGGTGGGATTATCTGCACCCTGATTTACATTGTCCCTTGAGGTAGCAAAAATGATTTTGAGGAAGAGTTTGAATCCTATATTTTTGCACTTTCTCTCTCTGATACCTCACAGAGCTATTGTCTCTCACTTCAGCAAAAAAATAATTTAAAAAAATTATTAGGCTAATATCTGGTAAATGATTTTGCAAGGTGCTGTAGCAGACCTTGTCACCAATCTTCTGTTCTTGCTGTTACCATTATTAATTTCACATTTCTTTAATGTCTGAGACATTCACTTAAGTGCATGTGCAGTAGAACCGCAGAGTTGAAAAAAAACCCTTGGGAATGGAGGTTCTTCATATCTCTTAAATGTTCGTAACTCTGAACAAAACATAATGGTTGTTCTTTCAAAAGTTTACAACTGAATGTTGACTTAATACAACTTTGAAACTTTATTATGGAGAATAAAAACACTACTTTTACCCATTTTAGTTTAAATTAAACAAGCACAGAGACAGTTTCTTTACCTTGTCACATTTTTTTAAAACCTTCCCTTTATATTTTTGTAATAGTTTACATTTAACATAATACTGTACTGTCTTGTTTTCCTTTGTTTTTTGTCTCTGCTGTTGCCTGATTGCATGCTTCTGGTTCAAAAAGAGGAGTGTGTTTGACTGTTCAGTTTGTGACTCTGGTGCTCATAACCCTGAGGTTCTACTGTACTATCAAATTCTTTTCCTAACGCCCCAAGAGTTTCCCTCTACTAAAAAGTGGTTTCTTTTTGTATTGAAATCTGGTGACTTAGAATGAGGTTAGCTACACTAGCAAGAGGTAGTAGACAGGTGGTCAGGTCAGACTCTTTGAATTTGTACGCCACTTTATCAGTGGATGAAAACAGTATTACAGCCTAAGATTTTAAATCATGAGCATGGGTAGGTTATAGCAGAAGAGAATGAGGGTACACTAGATCAAGGCAGACAAAGTGGCTTTTCATACAAGAGATGATTTATCTTTCTTGAGTCAGTTATTACAGTTTTATGGAAGGAGTGTAGTCTTGACACCAGCGAGGGGAGTGTCTGCACTGCCACTTTACAGTGCTGAAAGTTGCAGCGCTCAGGGGGATGTTTTTAACAAGACGCGATAAATCGATCGCTGAAAGTTGCAGCGCTCAGGGGGATGTTTTTAACAAGACACGATAAATCGATCGCCAGAAGATTGATCCCGCGCCGCGCGAGTGAAGACCAGCCCTAAGTAGAAACCCAAACAAAAGAACCAACAGTTTGGGTGGCGTGGAGAGAATCTCTTTGAATTTCATTTGCACCTGTTTGATTTACTCCCTCCATATCGCAAACCTTCCCCTTCCCAGGAGATGTGAATGCAGCTGTTTCAAATTACTGCTGCTCTTCAATCAGCCCTTGGATCTGGGGTCTTAGGAAAGAGAGTTTCTTTTCTTCAGCAGCATCCCTGTTGGCTCAGGAGCCTGGAACTTGAACTGCTGATGGGCAACAGCAGCTTAAAACGTCCGATTGCTAACACAGCAATTTTGAAATATGTAAGTCCTGAAGTTGTTCTCTGTTGGTTTTTGTATATTTTATATAGCATCTGCTTCCTGCTTTAGGGCCCATCTCAGGATCCCAGTTAGATCTATGTATGTAAAATAGGGGACTCAGGAACTGAGAGAATCCCATCAGTATTCACTTAAATGTGCAGGAGGCTCTCCAAACCCCCTTGGAAGGTAACTGGTAGTATCTTGTGGCTCACCACAAAAGGTAACGGTCTCTAAAGGCTTATTGCCAAATAGACACTTTAAAAAGGGCTAAATCTTCCACACTTTGTTCAGTTTGCCTAAGGTTACTATCACAGACAGAAAGCATGTCTGAATTCAAAGCGTTTAGAATTCCAAGGGCTAATGCACCTCCCAGGGCTAATTTGAAGTTCCAGTTAAACGTGCATAAATATTTTTAAAGACCAACTATTGTATTTTTCTAACATCTTACAAACTCTGATCCATATTAGAAACATTACGAGCCAATCACAAATAGCAGCTCTTTGATTTTTATTATACTCCAGCTTCCATCTTGTTAGGACTGCAAGTGCAGAAGACAGCACAATCGTCTGTCACTCTCTTGTGTAAATATTGAAACCTAACAGCTTCTGTTAATAGAACTGGGAATAAGGAGACTTTGGGAATGTTCTCCTTCCTCAGGAAATAGTCACAGGTTATTCCATTGCAAATTAGCTTCCCTTTATTTTAGCCAAGTCCAACAAGGGATAGCTCTTGTAAAACTGAGCTAGTAACACTGTTGCAAATGCAGCTGATAATGAATATTCCAAGGGCTCTTATAGGATATTAATGATAGTTACATTGACTGCCATGGAGAGAGAAAAATCTACATTATAGTGTAGAAAGCTACCTTATTACTTATGGGTGATTTCACGCTTTTACTGTAACACTTGTAGAGACAGTGCTCTCCCTCTGAAGTTAAAGTACTGACGGCTGTTGGGCTTAAATTTTGACCCACCTTAACAATGGTCTCATCTCCAAGGCTTGACTTTCTGGAATCTAGTGGCTAATGTAATTGTGTGCCTGGCTCATGCTCCAATTGCAGATGTTTTTTACAAAAGCTTATGCGCACTTAACCTAAAGTAAACTTGGCCCACGTGTGTTTGCCAGGAAAGAGCAAGTGCCTATGCACTATAGGCCAAATAGTGCCAACCTGACTACTAGGAACTGAATCAAGATCACAGAACCATTTTCTTTAGATGACTGAACAGATATCAGAGAGCAACTACTTTCAGCCACTGCTGACTTGAGCCCAATTTGAACCTGGGTTTGAAAATCTTAATTTCCAGTGGGCTGTCCAAGTCTCAATTCACCAGTTTTATTGGTGGTCTGACAGTAAGTTGTGCATCAGCTGTTTGTGTTAGGGCAAGTTTTATTGGTGGTCTGACAGTAAATTGTGCATCAGCTGTTTGTGTTAGGGCCCAAGAGGACATACTTGCAATGTTTTATTTCCTGGATAGTGGATTAGCAATAACAGTTTCCTTTTGTGCCAGTTCATTATCTCTGAAGTGTTCTTATTGCAGCAAAATTTGAATTCTGACATGGCTTTAATGCTTTTGCATGAGCCAAGATTATTAGCATAGAAATTGACATGGAGCTGAATCCAGAAAATTCCCTGGATAAATCTCTAGTAGGGCTTCCCAACTTGTTTTAAGGTAAATGCAGTTACCCATAATTTTTAGAACAAATATACAACTAAGACATGTATGGGTATTTTTAACTTCTTTTTCGTAACACTAGTTTATTGTAAAATGCATGAAATAAACCTGTTTTTCCCTTTTAAGATACTGTCTGTTTGAAATATTTTCCCAAAACCTCTGTGACTGCTGACATTTTTGAGTGTATCATAATTGGTAACCCCAGAATTTAATACTATTGATCCACTTTTCTACGCTTTCTACACTGCCTTGAAAATTTTTGGTCACTAAAGGCTACCAATACCCTTTTAGTAATCATTGGGAACATGGAAAAACTCTTGTTTTATTCACTGTCAGATTAAAAAAACTTTTGCTGTTAACTACTATAGTGGATATAATCTCCTGTAATATGTGTCCTATTGAAAAGTGCTCTATTGTATACCAAGACTGGGGGGTGGGAGAGAGGTGAACACAGTCCAAGATCCAAAAAGGGACGGAGCCATTGGACCAAGCATGTCACCGCCTAACTCTCAGGTGCTTAGAAAATCACAGGAACAACCCTGCAACCCACAAATCTTAATTAGGTGCCCTAGGCTCCTATACAACGAATGGGGAGAGATGAGCACCTTAGCATGTAATCCACAGAAGCCAGCCAGTTAGGTAGGAACCACCTAAAATAGCCAATGGGAGAGGCTGACAGGAGGGGTATGTGCAGAGCCCTACCCCTGGAGATAGGTGCCTATTTCCAGATTGCAGGGGGGTGCCTAGCAATCCTCAAATGGGACTCACACATCTGATGTCAGGCAGCTTAAGCACCTAAATTGTTTCTTGTGGGAATTAGATTCCCTCCTCCAAGCAAGGAAGAAGTGCTGCTGCTGCTGCCCTTTTAGCCAGTGGTTAGAGCACTTGGCTGGGATGTGAGAGGCCCAGGTTCAATCCTTCCCACTTCTGGGGAGCAGAGGAGAGCAGAGAGGATTTTAAAAGGGGTCTCCTATCTCTCCAGAGAGTGCTGTAGCCATTGAGCTATGGAATCTGATGTGAGCTCCCTCAATTTCTCCTCTTGAAGCTGTTCCATTCTAGATAAATAATGAAAGAAGGACTGGAGCAAGGAGACTGGATCCAGGGTCTCTCACTTCCTGTGACATTGTAGGGATCAGTGAGACTAATATGGGGTTCTCACACCGCTTGTCTTATAACTTTGGGTGCCTTAATGCTATGATGCTATGGCTCAGCGTCTTACCACCAGTAGCCAGCCTGTGAGCATAAAGGTTTCACCCTGGCTTCCTCCAGCCTAGTTATTCCTTACTCTGGGCCCAATCACCCCCAATTTAATCTACCCTGAGCTCTTTACACTCTGACATTTCCCCTCTGACTTGTCACCCTTCAAAGAAATGAAACCTGCTCTCATGTTATCAGTTCACTTTGAGGCACACACACTATACAGTTTGAACAATGGAGACCTGTTTGGAGTGAAAATAAAAGGTTTATTTACTAGAAAAAACACATATTCAAAGATGAACTAGTAAGAAAAGCAAACACCAAAGATGCAAGCTCAGATTTTACAAGTACATTAGATAAAAATCTATTATCTAATGCAGGTTAACTATTGCCTCAGTTTCCCAGCATGCCCTTTTGGGGGAAGGGGGGTTCGAGTGTTCATAGACAGTCACCTTGCTGTTGCGACTGTCCCTCAGTTTTGGACAGCATTCAGTTAAAACCCTTTCTTGTAACAGATATGGTGGGGACTGGCTGGGCTTGGGGGGGGGGGGGGGGGGGTCTTTCAGACTGGTGATTCGTGGTGAGGAAAATTCCCTCCTTAATTTTACAAGACTGGATTTTTCTTTTCAGTTTCAGATTGTTTCAATGCTTTCCCATTAACTTTAATGGCTCATCACTTGTCTTTTCCTAGGATGTACAATGCTAGGTGCTTGGAGATAATCTCCTCTATTTGGGGTGGCAACCCCTACCTGCCTGGCTGACCATCTCCCTATTAGAGACAAGGTGGGGAAGGTAATATCTTTTATTGGACCAACTTTTGTGGGTGAGAGAGACAAGCTTTCAACACAGAGCTCTTCAAGTCTGGGAAAGGTACCAGGAGTGGCACAAGAGTAAATGATAAACACTTTTCATAAAGTGTCGCCTCTGTATCTGCCCTTTTGGTTCTAAGCCTCAAAGGAAACTGGCACAGCACTTTCAAAAGATGCATTTAGGAGCTTAAATTATTAACTTGATCTGCACTAAAAATTGTGGGTTTAATAACGACATTGGATTTATGTCTTATTGCAACACTCTGTGAACACACTAACTCCCACACCTCCACCTTTTTGCCCTATGTCTATAGGGGTGTTAATGGGCCACTTCACCTTGAATGTCCCTTAGAATATGTACTAACTACTTATGCTTAACTGTTTTCCTATGCAAGTTCATTCCCAAGCATAGTGACTATCTTGTTTGACCCAAACTTACGTTTGGGGGGCATTTTGTGCACTGCATGAGATATATCACATGCTGTGTCCAATCTTGAAAGGTGTTTGGGTTGGAAGTTGGGGGGTGATAATTAGAGCAGTGGAGAAATGTCTGCAAATTTTGTATCTCTTCTGGCAGGGTCTGGTGCTGCTTTGAGTAGATGTGTCCTGGTCTTTGGAAAGCTTGCTTCTGATTATGAGATAGAGGAGAGGTTGTTTGAAGGCCGGAAGAGGACATTCAAGAAAGATTTCTTTCAGGATGGGAGCCCAATCAAGTATGAGTTATAACTGTTTGATGATGTCCCCAATGTGGGTTTGTGTGTAGTGGTGAGTGACAACTAGGGGTATGCAATCGGAGGGGTTTTATTTCTGAACTGAAGCAGGTTCTCTCAGGGTATTTGGGTGGCCTATTCCATGATGCAATCTACGTCTCTGGTGAAGGAACAAAATCCTGTGGCACCTTAAAGACTAACTATAAAGTTTTGAAGCATGAGCTTTCGTGGGCTAATACCCACTTCGTCGGATGCAAGCAGTGGAAATGTTTAGAGGCAGGTCTGGGAAAGTAGGTAAGAACCAGGTGGGAGGTGAAAAGGGTAGTCCAAATAAGCTGAACCAGTTTGTTATCTCCGATCAGGGAGTGTGGATTATTCTTCTAGCATTTGAATGGGGTGTGTGAACATGGAGAGAGGAGAAACAATGTCTGTAATGAGCCAGCCATTCTAGATCTTTGTTCAATCCTAGAATGTGTGTGGTGAAGATGGTTTTGTGTGTGTTATGGTATCCTGGACTGTCTCCACAGAGCACATTCTATGGAATCTGCATGCCTGGCTGTAGATAACAGATTTCTTGGTATGTTTGGCTTGGGCTACTGGTCTATAAAGGTAAGTATGGTGATTTAATGTATATGTCTATCTGTAAGGTTCCATTGTTAAAACTAATCATAGTGTTAAGGAAGTTGATGCAAATGTGGGACTGTTCCATGGAGAGTTTAGTGGGTGGGTGGAGGGGAGGGAGTTGTGGTGGAAATCGATGAGAGTTTGAGCTGTCTGTGCAGAGGATGAAAATATCATTGATGTAGCTCAGGAATATCATTGGTTTTGTGGTGCATTTGTCCAGGAATTCTTCAAGTTGGCCCATAAAGAGGTTGGCTTACTGGGGAGCCATCCGAGTAGCCATGGCTATTCCCATGGTTTGGACAAAGTGTGTGTTGAATGTAAAATTGTTATGGGTGAGGATGAAATGGGTGAGGATGGTAAGTTACAGGTAAGTAACTTTCTTCTTGGAACTTGCTGCAGCAAGATGTTAGTGATGCAAATAGCCTTGAATAGGTTTTAATAAAGAATTAGATGTTTAGAAACAAACATTAGTAATGAGCATCTGCAGTGTCACCAAAAAGGACACAATTTTAAAAAGTCTATGTTATAGGATATAAATCTGATGCCCAGCTATAGCTAGTGTGATAGGTTCCCTCTGGGGTGCCACTTGGAACTGGGGTAGCACTGAGTACTCTGATCCACTAGGCTGGGCTCCTTCTCACACTGTGCTGCTGTGACCAGCTGCAGACCGAGTCCTACACTTTCTCCAGCATTCAAACAGGTAGGGGGACCCCAGCTACAGTTACATGCAGGCTCTCTGACCAGCCACTGCATGATCCAACAATAGGCCTGGTCTACACTATGCAATAAAGTTGAATTTATCCACATTAAATCGATCCTTCCACCTTGCGGTCCTCACTATGATGCCATTTAGGTTGACCTAAAAGGGTCTTTAAATTAATTTCCAAACTCCTGCCTGACAAAGGGAGTAGCTTAAATCGATGTTTCCGGGTAGAACTAGAGTTGGTAAGGATGCAATTTGACGTTACTGGCCTCCAGGAGGTATTCCAGAGTGCTCCAGTGTGACCGCTCTGGACAGCGCTCTGAATGCGGATGCACTGGCAGTTAGACATAAAGAGCCCCGGGAACTTTTGATTCTCACTTCCTCTTTGGCCAGCGTGGCAAGATCTACTGGACAGCTCACCATTGCAGAGCCTACAGCAGAGGAGACCAAAAGCCAGGTGATGTTCATCACCCTGAAGCCGATAACCTCCCAACCCTCCCAGGACAGTATCCCGGATGGGGAGGGCGTGCAAGGCAGCCCCGGTGAGTGTCCCTTGGTCAATGGAGTGTCCGCTTGACAAGCAAGAGTGTCTCTATCTTTAAAGAAATCCTCCCAGCAGTTCCCCGAGTTTTTTTGGGGGGAGGGGCGGGAGTTGAATCTGGATGGCCAGCAGCATCTGGGACTGTTAGCCCATGCGTTCTCTCACCACGATGGGGGAGTGGGGCACAGGTGCCGTGCTGTAACCATCTGGCTAATGGATCTTCCCCGATACCAGCCAGGTGCTGAGAGAGGGGGCCAGTGCAACTCTCATCACAGAGAACTTCTTTATTTTCTGGTTTTCTAAATACCACTCTCCCTTTTTTTTCATCTGACAGCTGAAACTGTTTCCAGCCTCCCACTGTCGTCCGCGTCCCACAGGCTCGCACAGATAAGGCGGCAAAAAAAAACACATGCGGGATGAGATGTTACGGAGCTCATGGCACTCTTCCTGCACAGAGAGAGCGGAGCTTAGGGCTTGGAGACAGTCAATGCTGGACTGCCGGAAAGCAGCAACTGAACGTAAGGAAAGAAGGGACGAGCAGGAGCAGAGAAGGGACAAAAGGGAACAACAGAGGGACGAGAGAGAGGAGAGAAGGCAGGAAGCACTGCTCCATCTTCTGGCAGAGCAAACGGACATGCTCTGGCGTCTGGTGGAGCTGCAGGACAGGCAGATGGAGCAAAGACTGCCACTGCAGCCCCTCTGTAACCGTGCCCCCTCCCCAAGTTCCCTAGCCTCATTGCCTGCACTCCGAAGAATGTTGGGGGGCGGGATCCGGGAGGCAGGGTCCACCATGCCACTCCACCCGAGGACCGCTCAAACACCAGAAAGGTAGCACTCCCAAAGTTATGACTTGTTCTGTGTTCCTGTCCTCCCCTCACCTGCCACCCCACCCGGTGCCTACCTTCCCACTCACACCTTCCAGTGCTACATTTGCATTAATCCCCCCATTTATGTGACCCCTTAATAAAGAACACATGGTTTTCAAACATCAGTGACTTTATTATTGCTCAGCAATCGATGAGGGAACATGGGAAGGAGGGCAGGTACTTGAAAGTTCAGTGCAGGGGAGCAGGAGAAAGGAAAAGGACACGCAGAAATAAAAAAAAACTTTAAACCATTAGCCTGAGCAAGGGGGTGGGTTCTCAGGATGCATAAACAGACAGCACAAGTGGGAACAAAGTGAAGTCTCACACTGTAGTCTGCCCTGCCAAGAAACTAGTTCTCAAGGCCTCTCTGATGCGCGCAGCATCACAGGGGGCCCTTCTAACCTCCTGGGCGTCTGGCTGTGCATAATCAGTGGCCAGGCGGTCTGCCTCAACCTCCCACCCCCCATAAACGTCTCTCCCACTGGTATTGGCCACCAGTAACACTGCAGCCCCCACTGTAGATTTACCCACTCCAAAATGATTGCCGACTGACTGGTAGCTGTCTGGAGTGGCAAGCTTCCAGAGGGTTATTGCCACTCGCTTTTGAACTGTGAGGGATGATCCCATCTTGGTGTCCTGGTGGTTCAGGACAAGGGATAGCAAGTCACACAGTTCCATAAAGGTGCCCTTACGCATGTGAAAGTTTCTGAGCCACTGGGAATCATCCCAGATCTGCAGCACTATGCGGTCCCACCAATCCGTGCTAGTTTCCCGGACCCAGAATTGCCGTTCCATTGCACGTGCCTGCCCCATTGCCACCAGGATCCCTAAGCTGCCAGTGGCATTGCATTTGGGGAGGCCTGTGTCCATGTCCTCCTCACTCTCATGACTGCCGTGCCTTCCCGTTCTCTCATGGGTTTTCCCTTTCTGCATGCATTGCACAATAATTCATGAGCTGTTTACAATGCCTGTAACTGCTGCGATAAGCTCAGCGGCTCCATGCCCGCACTACTATGGCACCTGCATGGGCAGTCCAGGAAAAAGGGCAGAGCTGGCAGCGGAAGCACTCGGCCACCAGCCTTCACGTACTTTTCATGAATTCCCGGAGCACGGCAGAATAGGAGGCGAATTGACGTACTTTTCAGGAGTGTCTTGACTCTTGAGCATGGTAGGATAGCAGCCGCAGGGTGAGTTATGCTGATGCCACCGGAATAGATATTCCGGCCAAACAATGGAAGGACCTTCGAGGTAGACTCCTCTGGGCAGTCCAGGGAAAAGGGCAGAGCTGGCAGCGGAAGCATTCGACAAAGGAAGAAAGTTGAAAGATGAGAGAAGAGATGAGAAGAGATGCCACTCAGCCACCAGACTAGGCGTACTTTTCAGGAGTGCCTGGAGCACGACGGTAATTTCAGGATTTCCTGGAGTACAATAGGATAGCAGGCAACTTGAGAGCAGAGTTCTAGCAGGAGCGGTGGCTGGCTGACCACTGCTCTGTCTGCCAAAAGCAGTATGGCGTCTACAGACCCGAAAGGCACGAAATGGCTGTCTGCCACACCTTGCATGGAGGGAGAAGCAAGTGACGGTGACGGGAAGCGGGAACAAAAAATCTGTGAGACTGTTTTTGCCCCCATCATGCAATGCCGACTTTACCCAGAATTCCAAGGGACTGTGGGCACTGTGGGATACTTACCCACAGTGCGCCACTCTGAGTGTCAACGGTAGCCACAGAACCATAAACGTGATCCGCCAAATTAGTCCGCTTACTGGGGACACACACAATTGAATGTATACCATCAGCTTTCTTAAGTGGAAGCCTAGAAAATAGACGTTAGCTTGTAGTGTAGACAAGGCCATAGAGAGGCTACAGCCAAGATAACCACCAGCTCCCCAGGCATACACCCCCCTCCCAGTGGAGTATAAACCCAGCATTATACCTTCTTGTGCTGCACAGGGAACTATACAGCGTAAGCTCATAGAGTTCCCCGCATCTCCCGAATGTGGAGAGGAAATACAGCAGCCTCTCTGAGCTAATATTCCCATCACTTCACTCCAAACTCACTGGTTTAGATTGAAACATAAAATACATTTATCAACTACAAAAGATAGATTTTAAGTGATTATAAGAGATAGCAAACAGACCAAAGCAGATACCTAGCAAATAAACAAAAATGCAAGCTACACTTAACATAAGATCGGATTTGAATTAACACTCGCCCTGACAGATGATACAAGCAGGCTGCAGAGTCTTAAGGCACAAACTACACTTGCTTTGCAGCTTGGAAGCCCCAGGTTTTTCATACACAGGCTAGAAATACCTTTAGCCGATGCTTTATATAGCTTTAGCATATCATGGGAACCTTCTGTCCCAAACTCAGTTTGTGGAAAAACACTGACATCCCAAGATGGAGTCTAGGGTCATGTTGCCTAGTCACATACCCTTGCATACTTTGCTGAGTCATAGCAGCCATTACTTACAGGCTGTCTGGGTTCACAGGAAGGTTAAGTTCTTCCAAGGTCCATTGTCCTTGCTGATGGGCCATCAGCACTGGCTTCATCGTTGTATAAGAAAGGCTAGTTGTGGGTGTCACCTAGAGTAAACACATTTGAAATATGAATACATTATTCAGTATTCCTAACTTCAGAAACAAAAATTTTTGCATACTAATAGGATAATCATATTCAGCAAATCATAACTTTTCCAAAGACACCTCACATGACCCATCTTGTACAAAATGCATAATAATTGTGCCATAATCATATAATATCACTGTTTGAAAGGCAGGTGGCCCTATATTGAACACTTTCCCCACATTTTCACAGGAGTTCGTCCTGGAAGATATCTCGCTACTAAGGATGACCTGGGAAGCAAGGGATGGTCTTCTATTACAATGCAGCTTCCGCCCTGGCCCATATGCAGCTTGCATGTGTGCAGCAATGGTCCCCCTGCTCCTCACGGCACAGTAATGCGGATGTGTTAGCCTGACTGGGACAAAGAGCACAATAGTTCTGCGAAGTAAAATAAAAATAAATAAATAAATGGAGATATACCAATCTCCTAGAACTGGAAAGACCTTGAAGGTCATCGAGTCCAGTCCCCTGCCTACACTAGCAGGATCCGCCTGCCTACACTAGCAGGATTGCCCTAAATGGCCCCCTCAAGGATTGAACTCACAACCCTGGGTTTAGCAGGCCAATGCTCAAACCACTGAGCTATCCCCCCACCCCCCTAAAATTTTTTTTCTAAATGGAGATATACCAATCTCCTAGAACTGGAAAGACCTTGAAGGTCATCGAGTCCAGTCCCCTGCCTACACTAGCAGGATTGAGTACTGTCCCCTGACAGATTTTTTGCCCCAGATCCCTAAATGGCCCCCTCAAGGATTGAACTCACAACCCTGGGTTTAGCAGGCCAATGCTCAAACCACTGAGCTATCCCCCCCCCCAGATTGCCCAGCTTCAGCATGACACCTTTGAAGAGATCACTAAGGCCAATTACTGCGATGTTAGAGAGCATATCAACGCCCTAGTCCACATCTAGTCATGCATGCAGCCTTAGCCCTCCTTGCCCCAAGCGAGGGGAGGCTGGGGGAGAGGCAGTGACAGAGCGATGGGGGGGACGGGGACAGACTGGGGAGAGGCAGTGAGAGAGCGAGGGGGGGCTGAGGACGATACAGTAACAGAGGGGGGATGACAGTGATTGGGGATCTGAGGGTGAGGCAGGGACAGGGTGAGGGGGTCTGAGGGTGAGGGAGGGACAGGGGGGGAGTTGAGTGTGAGGCGGTGAGGGGAGGGGAGGCTGAGGGCGAGGTGACAGCAGGGGAAGCTGAGAGTGAGGTGAGAGCGGGGGGGTGTGACAGAGCGAGGGGGTTGAGTGAGGCAGACAGAGCAGGGGGTGACAGAAATTGGGGGGCTAAGGGCGAGGCAGTGACAGGGGGGGGGCAGAGTTGAGTGTGAGGCAGTGACACAGAGCGGGGGTCCTGAGGGCGAGGTGACAAAGTGGGGGGGGGGGGGGGAGCTGACCAAGAGTCGGCGCTAGGCCAGGGGCCAGGCGATCACTCAGCCCCATGCCCGTCCGCCTAGGGCCGCGGGCTCGCCCCGGCACTGATGCTCGGGCTCGCAGCCGACAGCCCCCACTGGGTACCACGCGCAGGGCCGGCGACAGGGGGGTACTATGGGTACACCGCTGTACCCGTTGTGTCCCCCCTTGTCGCCGGACCTGGAGAGCGGGGAAGGGGCGGGGAGGCGGCGCGGCTCTCCCCCGGACAAGCGCGCCTGGCCCCAGCAGGAGCAGAGAGCCCGGCCGGCGGCAGCAGCGCTGGGGGGGGGGGGGGGGAAGAGAGGGGGGAAGGGCGGCTCACGCCGCTCTCGCTACCTGTCAGCTGGGGGGGGGGAGCGCCGGCTGGGCTGGGGGGCTGGCTGGGCTGGGGGGGGCCCCATCCGCGGTCGGCTGGGCTGGGGGGGCAAACTATCGGAGTAGGGGCCCCCCAAATTTCTGTCGCCAGCCCTGACCACGCGCGCACGGTGCCGCTGAACCCGGGAAACGGCTCGTGTGACGTCACGCGATTCCGATGAGGACCGCCTCTGCACAAGGCGGGGGGCGGAAGCCAAGAGGTCCTGAGTGGGGTCTTGCGAACCCCTGTGGTCCCGCCCCTTCCAGTCTAGCTCATCACGATCCCAGCCTTTCCCTTGAGAGGCACAGGTGACTAACTCAGTGCCTAAAGGAAATATCCGCCTAGGTTCGAGGGTGGGGGGAACGCCATTGGAAGGCGAAGCACAAAGAAACTGGAGTGAGGTAGCGAGACTGCCCCAGGGAGCTTCCCGTAGGACCTCCATTCTGGCGCTGTATTAGCCACCTCCAGGCCCTGTGTCAGGAAGATGCGCACAGTGTGTCGGACGCGCATTATTGCGGGTCATACTGCGCCGGCGCAGCGGGGCGGACGGGTAGGACTGAGGGACATACCGCGCCGCTGCGCTTTGCACCGAGCAAGGAGGGAGGGAAAGTCCGGACCAGAGACAAAGGGCGGGGGAGCCGAGTCGGGAACATCCGGGTCATTCGCCGTCGCCTCAATCCGGGACACGCGCGGGTGCTGCGGCTGCTCACGGTGAGGCCTTGCCGGGTGAGGGCCTGAGGGCGGCGGGGCTAGCGCCTGTAATGGTAGCGGAGCCTGGGGCAGAGAAACGGGCCTTGGGGGTGTTCGGGCTCCTGTTTCTCCTGCTCCCTGAGTCGCCTCCCCTGGGCCCGGCCGCGGCGTGACGGGGGAGCTGCTGCAGGGCCCGCGTACCCACCTACCCCGGCCGGACCCCATTGCGCCTTCGCCCGGGCCGGGTCTTGGCCTGCAAGCGTTGGGCGGGGACGGGCCAGCGGCCTGTGCCCCTTCCCGCCCCGGCGTCACTCGCGCTCGGCGGGCCTCTGGGAGCCCGCCTTTCCTACCTGCGGGGACCGGAGCCGGGCTGGGGCGGGCCGAGTCCCTGCCCCGAGGAGCTCTCGGCGCGAGTGCCTGTCGCCTGTGCAGCGGATCTTCCCGGGGGTATCTTCGCTCTCGCGGCTGTCTCAGCCCCACTTGGGGACTTTCATTGGGTCCCTCCCTACTGTGGAGCATAAACTATGAGGGCTTGTTGAGACACCAGCACCACTTATGCAGGTACCGCAGCGCTGGCAGGCGTTTCTGAGCACTGCCTTGAAAACTGTGTTACAGCCCTAGTAAAGTTATGGAGCTGAAGAAGGTAATAGGGCTAATCACTGTGAGTTGCTTTTTGCTGTTCCACTGTGGATAAACCTCGTGGCTTCTGCGTGTAGCCAAACACATATTGCTTCTGCTCCCATCCTGTTAGTAGTGTTGTTTTTTCATCAGTCCAGCGTTATTCTGTTTGTATCCCATGCTTAGGCTCTCTCTACTCTTAACAAAAGCAGAAGTTTTTCACTCTTTGGACAAATTATTCATACATGTATTTTCCTTGTGCGCTAGTATTTAGCTTTTCAAATAGGAAGTGTATGGAAATATCTAACAGTTAGTCTTACACACCTACAACTGTTCTGCTGTGGGCTAAATAAGAATTATTAAAGATAAACAAGACATAAAACAAAAGGGTGATCCTGTAATGATTCCAGGCACCTCTGAGCCCTCATTTGGAATACTGTATGCAGATCTAATCACTGAGCCTTAATAGGAAAGATACTGCTTTGGAGACATTGCATCACAGGGCAACAGATTCTTTGGACCAGACAAGCCTGGGTAGCCAGGGAGATCAGTAATGGGCTATATTGAGTAATTCATCTTTTGGATGTAGGGTTTGGATTCATCCAAAGTAGGTATTGATGGACAGATCTTACTGTTGTTTTTTGATGTCTTATGTGAAATGAGTTTGGGCATCTCAATTCCATTCCTAATGGGCAAATCCCAGCATAACAAAAAATCATCACCATGGTTGGTGTTCTGAGGCAAAGAACTGAATAGGAAGTGGAGACTGACCTCTTTATTATATTTGCAAGTGGCCTTTGCAGGTCTCTTCAGTCTTTATGGCTGCTAGCTCAATTCCATTCACCACTAGTAAACTCACCAAACTTAGAAAAAGAAAAAAATCAAGCTTAACAGGAGTTATTTCTCATGGGGGAAAAAGAGAAGACACCAGATGTTAAGAAATGTGAGATGGAATTGCTAGAAACTTCTTATGTTGCTAATGGTCTCAAAAGCTAGTAAGTATAACTGAAAAATCAGGCATTTCAGGTAAAACTGCTATTCTAAAAGAGAAAACACAAGGAACCGATTAATCCTCTAACTCCAATAGTGATGCAATTTGAGCAATAAATGCTAGAAGGTGCTTTCATTGAAGGGACACTACAAATGGGAATTCCCTGGAGGTTAGAAAGTTGCCTGCCTTTCTCTCCTACTGTACACTCATAAACTAAGTGGCTCTTCTTATATAGTCTTCTAGCTCTGCCATAGTGCAATCAGTGGGTGTAAAAGAGATGGCAGGCTTTAGATTCTTGTTTTTGACCTTTAGGGTCATTGAAACCTGGGGTATTCCATGTAGTGGTTAGTCATCAGAAAGTATAGTAGCTGCCAAAGGCATGCTTGAAACAAACATGATTTTCTAGACTTCTAAATACTCTGATGAAGAAAATGGCAAGTTTCCTTACTCATCTTTTTTTTTTTTTTTTTTCATATTTGCACTGTAAATATCTAGAATATTTCATGGGGAAGTTGTTAAGCTCCAAAAGGGAGGCTGCTGGAAAATAAGGAAAGTGAGCTCTCTAGTACAATTCTTGGCTTCCCTGTGAATCTGGAACAAAGGGGTTAAAAATTAGATGCGACAGTTCCCTACAATATACATAATACCTTTATACATCTGTGGTACTTTCTATCTGTGGATTTCAATGTGTTTTTTAGTTAATGTTCCCTTCATTCATATCCCAGTTTTTCAGAAGAGTAAACAAAGGCAGAGATTAAAATGAAATGGCCAACTTTAATTGCAATCTACTTTTTTAACCTATATTACTGATAGTTTAAATTACTGAAATGAGTTAAAATCTCCCATTTTAATTTCTGTGCTTGTCAAAGTGGAAAGAAATACATGAAGTAAACAATGAAAATTGATTAAGCATCAGACCATTTAGCCATTTTCATTTCCCAGACCTTGGTGGTTAGGATACTTGGGCTGTGAACACTGTAGAGGAATGTTTAAAATTTGCTATCAGAGTTTAAAGAGACAACATGGAAACATTCTCTTGGGCATACATTTTATAAAAGTTTTCCACCATCAATTTAAATTGTGAGCCAAACTTGCGTTGAGTCCCTTTAAGTAAGTAATTTGCCCAAAGTCATCCATTGTTGTGGCACACATGAGAATAAAACTAAGATCTAAAGACTCCATAGTTGCACCTTAACCACTAGACAACAATTCTTTGATTTTGTGCAACAAATATTTTTGTACTTTACTATTTTTCTGGTTAAAGGTGGAGAGGAAATACTAACTTGTCTCAAGTCACATTTGGCAGATTTTTGTCTTGATTGGGTTTAATTTTTTTTCTGCAAAATCTTCTCAATTTCTTGTTTCTGCATATTTCCAGCTAATCACTTTGAAAATCTGTAGACCATATACATTAACTAAGGAGGTCAGTTTTCTATCTAGGTGTGTATAATAGGACCATAGTATTTTTAGATCTATCTTTAGTATTTTTCTCTTGAGAATGAAATATGTAATGTTTCTTGAGCTATTTTTTTAATGGAATTTAAGGTAGAAATCTTGCTATGTGCAATGAAATCTATGTTCAGGTCTTCAAACTCTGATTATTCTCTAGCCCAGGTGATATGTACAGATTGAAATGAATTGTAGAGTTTAAAAGTAAATTCACAGCATGAGGGACTTCATGCTTTCTTGTAAAATATTTAGGTCAACTAATAATTAGCCTCATTCAATCTATTTGTGTACATTAGTAAAAATTTCAAAAGCACCTATATTGCATTTTTTTACGAGTGACTTAAGAGCCTAAATCCCACTGACTTTCAGTGGAACTCTTACTTCTAAGTGCTTGTGTCCTATTTGAAAATGGAACTTAAGCTTCTAAGTCACTTAGGTGCTTTTGAAAATGTTACCCCCTGGCTACTAGACTAAACTGCTAAAGTAGCTTGATGAGAATCCTGTACTATTTAAGGGCTATGATTTATTTTTGTAACACTGATCTGAAATTATAGTAATATGAAAGGAAACTGATTTCTCTGTAATTATACTTAGCATTTAGAGCTTTACAAATATTAATTTAATTTCCCATGCTCTTATGAGAGAGAGCTGAGTTATTTCCATTTCTTACATGGAGTGTGGGGGATAGGTAGATATGCAACCTAATATATTTGACTTTTTTATGTAAATGAGATTTTAGAGCCCTTCTCAAGACTTAGTTTAATTTAATCTTGAGGTATAAACAGACCACTAATATAGACAATATTGTGTAGAAACCTTCTGAAAGTCTGAATTTATCTTGATTAATATGCTAAACGGATGAGTCAAATGTCTGTTCCATTGAAATCTGAAGAGAAATTTTCTATAGTTTCTTCTTACACTGTACACTTGCTAGCCATTGCACGGTGCATGGCTGCTGGAACAGGCAGGTAGTCTACAGCAAGATACATGAGATTTTACTTTAAGCCAAAGATAGTAGCTCAAGGTCCAGTATGTCAGTCTGTTTGTTGAGAACCTTGTTTGGCTATAGCTTGTAGGTACTCTGTAGGCTATAGCAGTCTGAAAAAGCAGAATATTTTATACCTACTCAGCTTGGGGCTAGTTAACACTTAAAATGCTTCAGGGGCACAGCTACACTGCTTCAGTGTACATGCTACGTATGCTGACAGGTTTCTCCTATCAGCATAGGTAATCCACCTCCCTGAGATGCAGTAGCCAGGTCGATAGAGGAGTTCTTCCATCGACCTAATGCTGTCTACATGGGGACTTAAGTCATCTTAAGTGTGCCACTCAGGGATGTGGGATTTTTTCACAGCCCTGATGGGGATGTAGTTAAATTGACCTAATTTTCTAGTTTAGACCAGGCCTTAATCTGTTTACTTCACGGATCTACATTTGTGTAACTGAGAGCAAAATCTGGCCCTTAATGTTTTCTAAAGG
This sequence comes from Sternotherus odoratus, assembly GCA_032164245.1. Classification (NCBI taxonomy): domain Eukaryota; kingdom Metazoa; phylum Chordata; order Testudines; family Kinosternidae; genus Sternotherus; species Sternotherus odoratus. Next base: position 71,970,958 of record JAVMKO010000010.1, read on the forward strand.
TAGATCAGTTACTACTTTTCTGCATCTGATAACTAGGGATATTCAGTTAGGTTATACACACAATTAGCTTTCTCAATTTGTATAGTGATGGTATTAGTGTGGACCAGCAGGTACTTACTGTATCTGTCTTGTAATAAGTCTACAAGTTTCTCAGTGGTTGAAGAGGAAGAGAGGCCGATGGCACAATTAAAATTTAAGAGCTTAAAAATACCCCCCTGGGGTCAGACGTGTGTGCCATCTAGTCAGATGCTTCATAGGGAGAGAACAGGGCAGTTCATTGAGTGATCCACTCCTGTTGTCTAATCCCAGCTTCTAGCATTAGAGTTTTAGGGGCTCCTGGAGCATAGGATTGCGCTCCTGACTCTCTTGGCTAATAGCCATTGGTGGACATATCCTCCATGAACTTGTTTAATTCTTTCCTTTTCTTGTTTTTTAACCCAGTTATACTTTTGACCTTCACAACATCCCCTGCAGCAAGTGACACTGGGAATTGTGTTCCTTATGTTTGTTTTAAGTTATTTAGTTGGGTGACCCCTAGCTTGTGTGTCATGTGAATGGGTAAATAAAACTTCCTTGATCATTTTCTCCAACCCATTCATGATTTTCTAGACTTCTGTCATATTCCCCACCCCCAGTGATCTTTTCTAAGATGAACAGTCACAGTCTTTTTAACCTGTCCTCATATGGAAGTTGTTCCATTCCTCTAATTTTTTTGCCCTTCTCTGTACGTTTTCCAATTCTAATGCATCTTTTTTGAGATGGGGCAAGTAGAATTGCATACAAGACTTGACGTGTGGCCATATCATGGATTTCTGTAGTGGCATTATATATATATATTCTCTCTCCCTCCCCCTCTCCCCCTAATGGTTCCTCACATTGTTAGCGTTGTCCGATTGCTTCTGGACATTGAGCAGGTGTTTTCAGAGAACTATCCATGATGACTACAGTGTCTTTTTTGAGTGGTAACAGCTAATTTAGAACCACCTCATTTTTTATATAATGTTGGGATTGTTTTCCAATTGCTTTGTACTTGTCAGCATTGAATTTCTTCTGCCATTTCATTGCCCAGTCACCCAGTTTTGTGAGATCCTTTTGTAATTTTTCCCAGTCTGCCTAAGACTTAGTGATTTTATGTTCTTTGCAAACTCTACAGCCGATACAAAACTTTTACCATCATTCTCTTTAATGAACTACTGAGTATATTATGATGGCAGGTGTCTACTGCACATACTTCCTGATTCTTGCTCTAGGGCTGATCAGTTTTCATCTATAAAAATGACACCAAATAAATTATTCCTTTTATAACATGATAGGGGATGTTTTAAAATAAAGTATTGGTCTCATAAAGTGACTTGTATTCTATTCTGATAGCATATTTTCCATGAAATCTGCTTTTGCCTCTATGAGCAGAACAAATTGTTAGAGGCAAATATGGTATTCTTTGGGCACAATATTTAACTAGCCCCACAAATGTTCTGGCATAGCAAAGATCTAAATATATATCTCTACTATATTCATTTAATTTAATCTGTGTATGAGTGATTAGTTTCTAATTCTAGGGAAAGTTTGACCAACTACAGAATTCTGGAAGCAGTATTATTATTTTATAGATTTGTCCTATCCAGATCTCACTTTGTCTAATGAAATTTAGCTTTGTATAAACATGAATCTATTGTTAGCTTTCAAGTTGTATTTATAGTGTTTCTGGAATATATCCGTTCAAGCAAAACTAACTCTGAAACCCAGAAATAGGACTGGATGGAAAGTATGTTGTGAAATATCATTGAATGTGTTGGTGTCAGAGTGTGCTTCTTCAAAATCTAATTTGATGCTGCTATTCAAGACTTGTATGAAGTAGGTGTCAGATCTCTTTGGACCTTTTTTGTGTTGCTCAAAGGGAAAATATTAAAATTTTGAAGGTGACAAATTTCGAATTGGTATGGCAAAGTAGTATGAAGTTTAAAATGAGGATTTCTTAAATTGTAATTAAAATGCTTTGCGATAATAAACCTAGACGGCAGAATTTGAAAAGTTTACATTGATTAAATTAATACCCAGGCTGTTAATGTAACAGGAGGAAAGTAGTTATAAATCCTTTATAGATTATTTCATGTATTTAGACAGATGGCAATTACCATCTCATTAGTCCTCTATTACTGTGCACTGAAAGAGGAACTGTTGGGAGCCCTCTGGCTGTCATACAGGTTTATGTATTTACACAAATGAAATTAAACATGTTGGCTTGACTTTCAGAGGTGCTGAGTACTTGCAACTGTTCATGAAGCTGGGGGAATTAAAAAAAATTTGTGAGACGATTCTATGAGCTGCTTCTTAACTGACCATTTAACTCCTGGGCTTTTGGGTACTAATTTAATTTGTCTAAATAAACCACCTTCTCCTCTTGCTTATCATTGCTTTAGTTTCATAGAATAGTAGGACTGGAAGGGACCTCAAGAGGTCATCTAGTCCTGTCCCCTGCACTCATGGCAGGACTAAGTATTATTTAATATTTCTTGGAATTTAGGTGAAGCTTTCTTCTCTCTCCATTCTCTTAATGTGCATCAATCTTCCTTTTGCAATAATAGATCTCTGCTTTTCTTTCTTTTTCTCTGGGCTTGAGATCTGAAATTTTTTTAGCACACTTTACATTTGTGACCCTGATTCCTCAGCATTGTCCTGCTTCTGGTTGCCCATACTACTTCCAGAAAGACAGGATTAAGTGTGGTCCTCAAGTCCAGTGAACTGAAATGACACCATGGGCCAACTATCTTGTGTATCTGCCAGCCTCTTTTCTACAGGCTCACATATGTACTCCTGTTTCTGCCGACTATTACTTGATGGTTACTACTGCAGTATCAGAGTGAAACTGATATGATCTTGATAGGATTGATATCTTAGTTGCTCCTGCGCAGAATAGTTTGTGTCCCAGCCAGGTAACAGCTTACTACTTTCTACTACTGCTGCTTTCTGGATTGCTGGTAGGGAAGCTCAATATGCACAATCAGCAGCATAGATGTCTTCCTTTGCAAGTGAATGCCATGTTGGTCTCTTTAGGGAGACAGAATATGTGCACGCTCTCTTAAATTTTAAACCCCTGTTGTTCCTGAACCTTTATCGTACTACTGGCAGTGTGGTATATCTGTTTATAAACTACTACTGAATTCCCTTTGCCAATGTAATGCAACTATGAAACACAAGATGGAGGTAATCAGAGAGGTAGCCGTGTTAGTCTGGAATAGCAGAGGTAACAAAGTCCTGTGGCACCTTAAAGACTAACTGCTTGCATCCGACGAAGTGGGTATTAGCCCACGAAAGCTTATGCTTCAAAACTTTATAGTTAGTCTTTAAGGTGCCACAGGACTTTGTTACCAAGATGGAGGTAGTATTTAAGAACTTAGTCCAAGGCTAGTACCTTAAGGCTTGTTGATAAGGGGGAATTTAGTGGCATAATCTATACTGGTAGAGATTGTGCCTGTAATGCCAGTAAAGACCCTTGTGTAGAGATGCTGAGCTTAGATCAGCATTTCTCAGTTGTGGCCACATGCAGCCACTATGGGCTTTTCTTGCGGCCACAGCCTCCTGGGTGGCACAGTAGCGAGTGACACCTCCCACTCCCTGTTGCTCGTGGATTCACTGTTTTGGTGTTGATTGCTGGGGCGCCAGCTGGGGTTGGGCCCTGCCCCCCTTTGGAGACACCTGCCCCCCTTTGGAGACACCTGGCACAATGCTGGAGCACCAGGCAGCTGCTGAGTTCCCCACCTTCCCACAGGTGGTTGGGCTCAGGCTTCGGGCTTCAGCCCTGGTCTAGTGGGGTATCAGGCTGTGTCACAGAACTTCGGGCTCCAGCCCCCACTGCCTCCCCTCCACTTACCCCCATTGCTCCTGGCCTCTGCTGCCTCCCCCGACGTTGCCTTATCCAACGCTTAATTTGTCCCAAGGCTTGACAGGGCTGAGTAAATCTGCTGTGAAAAGCAATGCTTGTATGTTTGATACTATCACTTTTCACAACAGACTTACTAGCTAGCAATAAAAAAATTACAAAGATTTTAACATATCTCTGTGCATATTTATTTGTTTTTCCTAAAACTAATTAAGTATTTTAGGAAAAAGTGTGAGAGCAGCCATCAGAAAATTTGTCCTGAGAACCCCTGTCTTAGATGCTCTGCTATTTTAACAAAACTTTCATGCTGTGTAGAGCCTTAAAAAGTGATAGTTTGCCAGTCAACCTAATAAATGTTAGAAAAACAGATGTGAGGACTTTGGAGTGTATTCATCATTGCGCATGACTAACTTGAGGTTTTCTATTTGCTCTAACTGGCAACTGTTTATGTTTTAGAGGGATTTTGAACATGTCTGGGATAGCCCTCAGCAGACTTGCACAGGAGAGGAAAGCTTGGAGAAAAGACCATCCATTTGTAAGTACAGCAATACTCTCAAGTCGTTAACTTCTGCAACTTCACCCTGAATTCTGGTGGTTCTGGTGTCCTTTTTTAATGTGAAATAGAACTATAAAGCAGCTGCTGAAAACTCATACTCTGATGCATAAAGGAGTGTCAAGCTAATTGGTGTAAGTAGAGAGGGACTGTATTGTACAAATATATGTTTTGATGCTGCATCAGTGTTAAATGTACTTTCAGAAGTCTTACTTTGGGTTTCTCTTTTATTCAGGGATTTGTAGCGGTACCTACAAAAAATCCAGATGGCACGATGAATCTCATGAATTGGGAATGTGCTATTCCAGGAAAGAAAGGGGTAAGACTTACTGTCAATTTAGTTTTCAGCATGGGAGATAGATGTTAACGTAAACTGTTAACAGATATAAAACATAAACAACTTTTAGTGCAATTTATGAAATGCACTTTAATATAAGTGTCCAGTTTTAATCAAATTTCAGGACTCCTTTGGAAGCCACATGGAATAGGAACATAGGAACTACTGTATTGGATCAGACTCAACATCCTTTTAGTTCAGTGTCCTGTCTGTGACAGTGGCCAGTACCAGATGCTTCAGAGGAAGGTGTAAATACTCTACAGTAATCATATATGGGATAATCTTCTCCTCTTTCTCCTGTGTTGTCTCAATGTGGCTTTTAATACTTAGGCTTAAGACCTGAAACATGAGGATTAAAACCCCTCATTGTCATTATATTGTCATTAATTATAATCTATATAATTATAATCTCTTACCTATATAAATGTCCAAACCCTTTCTGAATCTTGCTAAAAGCTTGGCCTCAGTGACATCCTGTGGCATGACTTCCACGGTTTATGATGTTATATGAAAGTGTTTCCCTTTAACAGTTCTGAATATTTCTCCTTTTTAATTTCATTGAGTGTCCCCTTGTACTAGTGTAATGAGTGAGGGAGAGCAGAAGCTCACTATTTGCCTTCTCTCTATTTTTTTTTTATTTGATGTTTTTATTATGTCCCTCTTATTCATCTCCTTTTTAAGTTAAATAATCCCAGTCTTTTCCGTTTTTCCTTGTTCTTGATCATTCTCATCACTCTTCTCTGAACCTCCTTTAATTCTACCGTATCGTTTTTGAGACAGAATGATCAGTATTTTACAACGTATTCCAGGTGAAACTGCACCATTGATTTGTATTCAGTGGCAAAAAACTATACTAATGTAGAGTTAAGGTTGCTTGGTGGTATGATATCCCTTTGCAGAACAGCGAGTTGAGTAAATTCAAAACTTGTGACAACCAGGAAATGCACTGTTAAGGTAGCCTATGGAACCTTAACTCTGTTCCTTTTAGCAGTGACCTGTTATGCCTGTTAACAAATATAGTTTACTCTTCCAGCCCTACAGTTGCTTCATCTCCTTTCACAGTTCTTTACCTTCTTTTACAACCCATTCACTCTCACCCATAGGATTCCATCTGACACTGTTAAAGGACAAAAAAGGAGGGGGAGGGCTTGCCCACCCCACCTTGCCTCTGTTCTTTTGGGGCTGGTAGCCTATAGGAATCTGGATATGCTTCAGGTGTAGCCAGTGTGTTAGGTGGTATGTATACTAACAGTAGTAGGACCATTTGATAAAGGTGTGTTTGTGTTCTGAGGACTTGTGTGGGTTATTTTGAGGTGTGTGAGATCTATGTTTTGTACCCTCAGATGTGTGTGTGCAAAGGGAAGAGGTGCAAGTGCAGCTTTTAGGATCCAGTATGCATAATTTCAGTATAAAATTGTGTACATTATGTAATTGCAAGGCATGGGGTTTTATTACAAAGGTATTGTCAGCAAGCTGGGATATGAGAATAGTTAAGTATTTATTATCTGCTTGCAAACTCTGGTCAGTGTGAGGTGTAGCTGTACTCAAAGATGGAGGCAGTAATTGGCTCTGCTTGATAGAGGTATTTAAATAATAGAATATCAGGGTTGGATGGGGCCTCAGGAGATCATCTAGTCCTGGGGTAGACAACCTATGGCATGTGTGCCAAAGGTGGCACGCAAGCTGATTTTTAGTGGCACTCACCCTGTCGGGTCCTGGCCACCAGTCTGGGGGGCTCTGCATTTTAATTTAATTTTAAATGAAGCTTCTTAAACATTTAAAAAACCTTATTTACTTTATGTACAACAATAGTTTAATTATATATTATAGATTTATAGAAAGAGACCTTCTGAAAATGTTAAAATGTATGACTGGCACGCGAAACATTAAATTAGAGTGAATAAATGAAGATTTGTCACACCAGTTCTGAAAGGTTACCGACTCCTGGTCTAGTCCAACCTCCTGCTCAAAGCAGGACTAATCCTCCATTAAATCATCCAACAGATTTTTGCCCCACATCCCTAAATGGCCCCCTCAAGGTATGTTTGAGAACTGTGGATTAGTTAGAGATTTGTGACCTAGTTGTGATCTGTTTTCCACCTTGTTGTGTGTGAGGAAAGGGCAGAGTGCCTACCTACCTTCAGGATGCAGTATGCATCATTTCTATGTGGAATTGTCAGTTATCTCAGTAGCTGGGCATAAAGCCTTTATTACAAAAGAGATTATCAGTAAGGCGGTGGAATATGAGAGAATTCTAATGCATTAGAGATGGTTAAATGAAAGTGTAGATTGAGATGGTATCCTGAGAGTAAGTGTAAGTAGGTTGTAAAAGTCTGTGAAATGGTTCTTAAATTGTACCTGGGTGGTATTCTTTCTAGGGAGTTGGCCAAGTGTGTGTGAGTGTACAGCCAGATCTGGAACCTCTGGAATCTTCGTGTCAATGGCCAGTGTGTGTGTGTACACATCGAGGCATTGTTCCAAGAGGGTAGAAGAAAGGTGGCATGGGCAACCTTTCCCGCTCACTCCCCACTGTTTATCTTTTAACAGTGTTAGATGGAACGCTGTGGGTGAGAGTGACTGGGTTGCGAAAAGAGATGAAGAGCATGTATATTTCAATAACTGTGGGCTTGGCAGAGTATAGGTATATGTGTTAACGGGGGTCTATTGGGCCGGTGCTGAAAGAGAGCACATTAAGTTTACATGGGCAGCCTTTGCTCAACTCAGCTTTCTTCAAGGGAAGAAAACTACTAAACTACTGTAACTCTGCAATATCATTTTTTTTTGCCATTAACTTTCATATTTTTTAAACAGGAAAAGATCTGTTGGTAGGAGTTAGTCATTTAAGCAGTTGTACATATAATGTCATGCAACTTACATAACACTGAGACAGCCAGCTTTCTCTCCCATTGCAACAAACACACCTCTCTATCCATGTACCTGACCCATTCACTGTGGTCCCCCAGCCCGTAAGCAGGGAATGCAACTCTCTGGAGTCCTTGTTACCTGATAAACAGATATTTCTGTTGCTGTTATTTCTTCCCCACCTATAACTTGATTCCTGTGTAGTTCGTGGAGTGAAGGAGAACTATGTTACAGTGAAATGTTGTTTCAGAATGGTTGGAAGGTGGAGTTTGTGGCTGGGCCAGTGGGAGAAACCACAGATAGGGTTGTTCCGACTGACAATCTTATGTCTGAGAGAGCAATCCTCTGATCCTGTCCAATCCATGTGCCCCATTTTGACTTGCAGTGAGGTGTCAAAGTTTTCAATGTTTCTGTGCCAGAGAGCATACGTGTTCTGGTCAGTCATGAACCCTCCAATTTCCTGATTTAATGTTTATCCAATGCTTATCTCGATAGCTTTTTTTTAATCATCACTGTAACAATTATTCAGATGCTCAGCCAAATCGAAGTAAACTATCACAGCTCCTGGATCCAAATCTCTGGATTGTCCAAATCTGCTCTGATACATTGTATGAGATGCATGAAAGGAATAAGACCAAAGTGAATCACTACAATGCTGGGTAGAGCACAACCTCTAAAATCAGTGGTTAAATGCAGAGTGAGCAAAACATGATGCCATCATAGACCACCTCTCTCCATGCAAATCAGCCTGTAATCAGCAATCCCCATGTCATGGTGCGCTCCTTGCTCTTCTGCAGACTTCTGACACCTTATGATCCAGGAATCACACAGAATCCGCACTGGTAACCCTGTCAGCAGCACATTCTTTTTCTCCTCCGTGGTCAAGGTACCTGCACTGTCCGTTCCAAACCCCCAAAATGCATATATTTGGAAACACCTCATTAATCTGCCCCCAGACAAGGAAGTAGCCAGTTCCACCTCCCACCACCCTGTCATCTGTCCTCCAGTGGCTAGTAAAATAGACTTTTTTTCTCAAACAGCCAATCCAAGGCTTAGCTCTTCCCCTCTCCCTCTCCCCAAAGTCCTTTGTCTCTGGTTCCTTCCCACTTGATATAACAGATTATGGTTTGACTGGCTGCTTACTATTCTGCTGTGTTCACTGTAAACCTCCCAGTCAAATAAAAATGTGTTATATTGTAACAGCTTGTAATAAGCAACAAAGATTTAATAACTCATTGCACAGATTTACAAAGCTTGGGACTAGAAACCTCAGTGGTAGGGTATTCACCGTGAGCAATTTTGTTAGCAGTCCCTCAAACAACCCAGGCAAGCATAAGGTGAATGCATGAAAGTCCTCATATTTTATTAGCGCACACATTACATAATCCTTCCACAATGCATGTCTACACAAGCAATTAATCTTTTTTCTTAAATACTCTTCACAATTTAGGTCCCCCAAAGACTTCGTGGGTGCCATGCAGTACCTTGGATAAAAATTGACTGAGACTATTTTGATCCACATCACAGCAATAGTCTGATCTCTAGATCTGTGTGAGAAAAAAATAGAGACATTTAGAAAAGCCAGCTGTTTTGTTTTTTTAGGGCTTGTGTCTCTGGAACCCCTGATTTAAATGACCCCAAATTTGGGTCATTCACCCTGCACAGAACTCTCATGAGGGGGGAAAAAATCAGAAAAATCCAGTAAAGAATGTGCATTTTAGAACACTTAAAAGCATGATTCTCTAAACAAGAAGGATACAGGGATGATGGATGGAAAGGGTTCCCTTACACATCTTCTCCAGTGCAGGAGGCTCTGAAAGGTGGGAAGAATTCATTTCAGTGTGGTGTTGCCAGCTGAATGGGAACACTCTCACATAGACAAATACAACCTGAAACAATAGCTTTGAGGCCAGCTGTACTCTACAGATGTACATTGGTATAACTACGTTGATCAGGGGTCTGAAATCCACTATACTGAGTAGCCAGCACTGTGTCAATTGGAGGACTTCTCCTGTTGGCGTAGCTACTGCCTCGCGTGGAGGTGGATTAACTGTGCTGATGGGAGAAGCTCCCTCATGTAGTAGTTCTCACTAAAGCGGTGCAACTGCACTGGTGCAGCATTTTAAGTGTAGACCTGCAAACTGTTCCATTCATCTCTGTGGGTCTTCCTGTTCCCTTTCTGAGTGCTTTAGAGCTTAAATGGATGAAGGATTCCTGTTCTTAACACCTCATCCAAAGGAGCAGGACTTTCTCAGAGTCTGGCTCACACGGAGGGGGCCTGAGACCCTTCCAAAAGGGCAGACACCCCAGAATCCAACTTACATAGGGAAGGGTTGAACCACCTGTAGATGAGCACAGGACACACACACACACACACTCACTCTCCCTCTCTCTCTCTCTCCCCCCCCCCCCCTCTCTCTCTCCCTCCCTCCCTCCCTCCCTCCCTCCAGTTCATGGGTGCAGGAGGAGGTCTCAGACCTCATTAGAGCTCCCCAGATCTGGGCACACACGTGGGAGGGGAGAATGTGGAACTGAGAGATGTCATCTGTCCCTGTTTTCCCCCCCCCCCCCCCCACTTTCCTTACCACTCACCCCCATGTGGCATTCCCAGTGCCCCCACACTTCCACTTCCCTGAGCCTCTAACACATCTCCCCTTTCCTGTCACCCATCCCCATTTATTCCCTTCCACATCACCCTTCTCCCCTTGCTGCAGGCCCAAACCCAATTGTCTGGTCTCTAATACCTCATCCTTCCTAGGAAGCATTCACATGTTTAATTTTTCTCCCCAAAATTCTTTGATTACATTCCCTCCAAAACAAAATTGTCACTCAAGACACTCAAATTGTAGCAACCTCCAGCCACTCAGTCCAAAACTTTTTTCTCAGATGGGGACTTACGCTTATTTTACCCTTAATTATACTAATTAAAGGGTGTATCCATAGCCATCAATATCAATAAGGTCTGTATTTCATCTAGTCATTAGTACCTGTCAGTTTAATAGTACAAAGCAACAGAAGGAAACTCAGAAACCCCTTGGTCAAATGATCCCAAGTTTAGATCACTAACACTACCCTGTACCCCCATAAGGCACACCAAATTTCAAAGCAATCTGAGTAACTATCCAGATTTCAGTGCACTTACAGGAGTCAAACTTAAAGCATATAAAATAGTAGGAATGGAAACCTTCAAGCTTTTTTTTTTTTCCCCCCGCCTGTATCTGCATGTACAACATAAAAATGCATGGGTACATCTTCACTAGCAATGTTTAAAGCACTGCCGCAGCAGCACTTTAATGTGGCTGTGTAGTCACAGCTGTTAAAAAAACAAACAAACAAAAAAACAACAACCCCAACTCACCTCCACGAGGGGAGTAGCTTCCAGCGCTGGGAGCACTGTCTACACTGCCATGTTACAGCACTCAAACTTGCAGTGCTCGGGAAGGAGGGTTGCTTTCATGCCCCTGAGCAAGAAAGCTGCAGTGCTGTAAAGTGCCAATGTAGACAAGCCCTTAGTTTGCTTAACTACTTTTCCAGGTTTGAGTCCCCTAAAGGTTTATTGGGTACCATGCACAACTTTTGGTAAAACTTCACTGGTTGAGACCATTTTGATGTACAGTATATCAATAGTTTGATCTCTACCTCTGGACAAAACAAAAGCACACAGAAACTTTTTAAAAAGTGTCTGTTTCTTTTTTCAGGTCTTAGATCACTGCAGCCCCTACCTCAAATGACCATGAATTTGGGACACTAACCCCTTGGAAGCACACCAAATGTCAGAGGAATGCTCTTAACATGTTGCTAGGGGATTTAGGTTGAACTTTAAACAAGCCGTGAAGCAACCTTAACTATAATGCTGACATACCACCATAATAAAGGCATTATAATGTGTGTGTATTATTCTCCATCCCATTCCTTACACATCCTACTATCGCTTTTGCTGTTTTTGACTGTAGGTGCACATTGTGCAGAGGTCTTCATTATCTATAGCGATGCACAGAACTCTTTCCTGAGTTAATAGTTAATTTAGAATCCTGTAAGGTGTATGAATAATTTACTCTCCTCTCCAATGTGTATTACTTCATTTGCTATTATGTTGCCCATTCATCTACTTATTTAGGTCTCTCTGAAGTTCTTCATAGTTCTCTGATCCTAGCTAACCAAAATAAATTTGTCACCCGCAAATTTTGCTACTTCATTATTCATCCTCTTTCAGGTAATTAATAAATATATTTAAACTTTAGTCTAGAATGGAATCCTGAAGCACCCTGCTGTTAATGACAAATATCTCTTCTGAGTAACCTGTATATTTGGACAACTTGCTCAGTGTTACTTTGCAATCAAATTGACACCTGCTTTTCCTTGGTATGAATTTCCAAACCTCAAATTAGTTCTTGGTGCTTGTATAAAAATATACAGACTGGAAGTAAAATCTCAGTGAATGAGATTTGCCAACTTAATATGTAAATCAGTTATCCAAAATAAGAGACTCACCTATAACAGCAGATAAAGGCCTGGTCTATACTCAAAAGTTAAGTTGACCCAGTTATGTTGCTCAAGTGTGTGGGAAGAATCTACACCTTCTGAGAGAGATAGTTAAGACAATCTAACCCTCAATATACTGTGTTAGTTTGATGGAGGAATTTTCCTCTTGACTTAGGTACCACCCCTTGGAGAGATGAATTAAGTGCTAAGGAGAACCCTTCCCGTTGCTGTAGTGAATGTCTACACTGAAGCACTACAGCAGCTTGTGCTGCTGAAGCGTTTCAAGGGTGGACAAGCCCAAGGCACCTTCTCAAGCATAGTTATGCCCTCACTAGATTGAGTAATATTAGAATGCCTTCCTAGCTTTCACTGTGTTCTCGAATTAATTTCTGGATATTCTTCCCTTTTTAGATCAGATTTCACAATGGAAACAAAGTAGTGGCTCTTGTACCGTGTTTCCTTCCACCCCTTTTGAGTGCAAGCTCTTGAGGACAGGGATTGGTTGCCTTATGTGTTTATTTGACATACAGCATCATGAGGTTTTGAATCTTATTGGTGGCGAGAGGCATGTCAGCATTTAAATAATAAAGTATGTCCCTTGTGAAGTTCAGATGTGTTCATACTAGATGCCTTAATTTACTTATTGGCAAACTAGTGCTTATAAATTATGCTTATGTGGCAGAGCAAGTTTTTTAGTTTTTTTCCAGTCAGTGCCTTCTCTACATGTAAGATAACTTCTTGACTGTATCTGTATACCACTATTTCCCTTGTCCAGACACATGGACCTAATAGGTACACTGATGCAGCTGTGAGATATTACTGCAGTGCTAAAAACCAACTTGTACCCTTAAACATCTCATATGATTCGCTGACTCTTAAAATACAGATTCCCAATCTTAACTCACCATATGAACTCATTAATTAAATTGCTGCTAGTAACCAGAAAGATGTCTTTCAGACAAATTATTAGAGTTCTGTATTGGCTAATTTTTTTATGGTAATGTACATAGCAACCAACCACGAACAAACTTTGGGATTTCTTATAAAATAGGTACAGAAATCTCTCACTTCAATGCTCAGATATCATGGTGGGTGATCTTTATAAAAACATAGATAATGGTTGAATAGTGCAGCTGTTCAGCAAATGGCAAAACTTTGCACAAAGAGAGAGATCAGAAACTGAAGAATACTATACCTGAATCTGTAGGGAGGAGGTAAAATACATTTACCGATAGTACGACTCACCCAGGATGATGCAGCTCCCTTACTGGTGCCAAAGGTACTTGGGGGAATCACCCAAGTATTTAGGGCCACTGTCTTGCATCTGACATGGTAGTCCCTAATGCAACACAGTGGCATTGGTACAGTCCTGGCATGATGGGGAGACAGCCCCTATTGAAGCAGTGACCCCACTTTTTGCAGCACCCTAGTACTTCTTTAGTAATCCCCCATTGTGAAATTTAGTGAGAAGTGGTATGACTAGTTCATCATCCTTAAGGGGTATACCTGAGTAACTTCCTACCTAATGAAAAGAGGCCATACTGACTCAGGTGCAGTGACAGCAGATAGAAAACAAGTGGCTCAGTACCCTGTTACCACAGCAATGTGACTCAGGTAGCTCAACCAACTTCTTCATAGGGGGACGGCCTGTAAAGACTACAGCACCCCAGCGAGAGACTCCATGAGGAGACAGCTTGTAAAGATACCTTCTCTGTTCCATCAGTGACTGATATAATCAGCACCAACCTCCATGGAACTTTCCATTTGTTCCCATGCTGGTCTTCAGGATAAGAGCAGCTTCATCTTTTGTTGTTTTTCCTCAGGGGAGGGCATGCAGTGAAGGTTGGCTTACAACAGTCTTACTGTCATTAAAATCATGGGTGGGTGAGGTATTCTTAGTGAGAAACTGAAGAATTATCAGTGATAGATAATAGTGGTAGTTAGGATTGGAATGTTGTTAATAGCACAGGGAGAAATGTGAGACTTCTAAAGAAGAGTAGTGTAAAACAAAGTCCAAGAAACATTTAACTGAAATTAACTTTGCCTTAAAACAAAAAAAATTAAATTTCCTTCTTTTAAAATGTTTTTTAAAAACCTAACAGGTAGGCAGAGGGGCAAGTATCCTATACAAAATATTAAAATAAATGTATATAATAGAACAGTCACGTAACAGCCCTATTTGTTGTGCTTGAATGTCCTTCCCTCCCACGGCATGCACCTTTAATTTCTCTCTTTTCTTTAGACTATAAACTCCCCATCTATTTTGAAAGTGCTTGGCATACTTTGGGTGTTAACATAATCTAACTAATTTTGCTGAAATTTCCTGACAGACACCCTGGGAAGGAGGCTTATTTAAACTACGGATGCTTTTCAAGGATGACTATCCCTCCTCGCCCCCAAAATGTAAGTCAAGTGACAGAATACCAGTTTCTAATAGAATGGTGTAAATCGGAGAACTTATCACTGTATGGAAAAACTAACTACACCGCTACCTCGATATAACACAGTCTTCCGGAACCAAAAAAATCATACTGGTGAAACAGTGTTATATCAAACTTACTTTGGGGTCAAGCATTTCCGTTTATTAATAGTCAGCAAATCATTTCTTTTAGAACTAACACTGTATATGCAGCAAATAAATCTGTTCTACAATGGTTAAATTATATTTCCTTTCTTTAACTACAACAATTATTTTGTAAGCTTACTTAAGATAGTGTAACAACACAGGTACTAAACACTGCTAAATGCAACCATGTGGGCTAGGTTTCATCATACATCAATGGTTTGGTCTGCGTGTAATGCTTAGGAAAATGCAAATTCACATAATATCAGAAAACACTTTTAATTGTACAAGCCACTTGTCACTTAGCCAACTATGTTATAGGTAAATTAAGTAATATGAACTGTTAACTATTAAATACACTGTAGTTTGAAAATATTTTGGAGATGGGAGTTTTCACTTTTATAAAAGGTTAAAAAGCTAAAAAAGGTAAAGTAATCAAGGTTTTTGGTGTACAAGATACTTTCTTATTTAAGATGCACCTCTTAACATTTTTTTTAAATTAAAAAAAAACCCCACTTGTTATACTTCGTTGCTTCATACTACTGCGAGCCGCCTTCTTCACTGGGTCAGTTATGGATTTTAACTGCACTTTTTGAAGTCTATCCACATCCTGGTTTTCTAGCCATTTAAGACCAATCTCTAATCCTACAACCGTATCAGCAACTTTGGCCAGTGGATCTGAGGGTTCTTCATCACTGTCCTCAGGGCTAGATGCATTTTCTGAGGCACCAGGTGGTTGAGCGGTAACATTATGAATTGTATCTACATCTGTAAGTCGTTCATAGGTTGAACACATAGCATCCACCTCCATCCATCCATCCTGAACATCAGCTATCCCAGTTTGAGCCATAAGTTCCCCGTAGACTCGCCTCTTCTGTAAAACTTTCAAAGTTGTCCTCATCTTCATCTTCTTCCTCATCTTGGTTGTCGTCAGTTTCAGTGACAAAAGCTCTTTTCAGACCGCGGTGCCAACATTTCTCTATCGTTGACAGAGTGATTCCTAGCCAGGCTGTATTGCCTAAATTAAATACATCCAGAAAATTCAATTTTTTGATTACATTACAGGAACATTTCTTGTTCCTGTGATTTCTTGATTACTAACACAGGAACAAATTAACATATCCTTAGAGCCCTGACCGGGGTTATTCTGTCTACTACCCAAGATCCACAAACCTGGAAGTCCTGGATGCCCCATCATCTCTGGCATTGGCACTCTGGATATGTGGACTCTCTACTCAAACCTTATGCCACTAGCACTCCCAGCTATCTCTGTGACACCACTGATTTCCTGAGAAAACTACAGTGCATTGGTGATCTTCCAGAACACAATATCCTAGCCACCATGGATGCAGAGGCTCTCTACACAAACATCCCACACAGAGATGGAATACAAGGTATCAGGAACAGGATCCCTGATGATGCCTCAGCACAAGTGATTGCTGAGCTCTGTAACTTTATCCTTACAATTATTTCAAATTTGGTGATAATATATACCTCCAGATCAGTGGCACCACTATGGGCATCCTCATGGCCCCTAAGTATGCCAACATTTTTATGGCTGACCTGCAACAACGCTTCCTCAACTCTCATCCACTCATGCCCCTTCTCTACCTACACTACATTGATGACATCATCATCATCAGGACCCATGGGAAGGAAACTCTGGAAGAATTTTACCACAATTTCAACAGCTTCCTCTCCACCATCCACCTCCGTGTAGACGGTCCAGGCTGGAGGTCCACTTCCTAGACACCCCGGTGCAAATAAGTGACAGTCATGTTAACACCATCCTATACCGAAAACCTACTGACAGCTATGGCTACCTTCATGCCTCCAGCTTTCATCCCGGACACAGCACACGTATTGAGGTACAATCGTATTTGTTCCAACCCCTCAGACAGAGACAAACACCTACAAGATCTTCACCAAGCATTCTCAAAACTACAGTACCTGCACGAGGAAATAAGGAAACAGATCAACAGAGCCAGATGTACCCAGAAGCCTCCTGCTACAAGACAAGCCCAAGAAAGAAAACAGAACACTGATGGCCATCACCTACAGTCCTGTTAAAACCTCCCGAACACATCATCAGTGATCTACATCCTATCCTGGACAGGGATCCCTCACTTTCATAGGCCTTGGGAGGCAGGCCAGTACTCGCCCAAAGACAACCTGCCAACCTCAAGCATATTCTCACCAGCAACTGCACACCACGCCATAATAACTCTAACTCAGGAACCAATCCATGCAACAAACCTCAATGCCAACTCAGCTCACATATCTACACCAGCGACACCATCACAGGACCTAACCAGATCAGCCACACCATCACCGGTTCATTCACCTGCACATCTACCAACGTAATATATACTATTATGTGCCAGCATTGTCCCTCTGTTATGTACATAGGCCAAACTGGACAGTCTCTACGAAAAAGGATAAATGGACACAAATCAGATATTAGGAATGGCAATATACAAAAACCTGTAGGAGAACACTTCAGTCTCCGTGGATACACAAAAACAAATTTATAGGTTACCATCCTGCAGCAAAAAAACTTCAAGACCAGACTTCAAAGAGAAACTACTGAGCTACAAGAATCAGAGAGGTAGCCGTGTTAGTCTGGAATAGCAGAGGTAACAAAGAGTCCTGTGGCACCTTAAAGACTAACTAAAGTATTGAAGCATAAGCTTTCGTGGGCTAATACCCACTTCGTCGGATGCAAGCAGTGGACACTTTCAGTGCTTGCATCTGATGAAGTGGGTATTAGCCCACGAAAGCTTATGCTTCAATACTTTAGTTAGTCTTTAAGGTGCCACAGGACTCTTTGTTACCTCTACTGAGCTACAGTTCATTTGCAAATTTGACACTATCAATTCAGAATTGAACAAAGACTATGAATGGCTAGCTAACTACAAAAGCAGTTTCTCCTCTCTCTGTGTTCACACCTCCAGATTAGCTGCAAGAGGAGGACCTAATCCTCCCTGATTAGAAATGACAAGGTGGTTCAGCCTGATTGAACTAACCCTGTTATCTTTAACCTTGTTCTTGCCTACTTTATTTATACCTGTCTCTGCATACTTCCACTGCATGCATCTGACAAAGTGGGTATTAGCTCACGAAAGCTTATGCTTCAGTACTTTAGTTAGTCTTCTAAAATGCCACAGGACTCTCTCACTACTTTTGATTACATTCGTTATGCTACTGTTATCCTCAACTATTTACTTCTCTAAGGCTTTACGATAGTTCTTTTTAAATGTTCCCCTGCGTCTTATCCCCTGACTGCGCCTTCCAGAGGACCACCTCCCATCCCTAATCACCCCCAGGACCTCACACCCTACCCAACCTCCCTGCTCCCTTTCCCCTGACTACTCGACTCCTATCCACACCCCATCCCTCTGATAGGCCTCCCGGGACTCCCACACCTTATCCAATGCCCCCATCCCCTGTCCGCCCCATCCCCAGAACCTCTGAACCATTCAACCTCCCCTGTCCTCTGACCGGCCCCCGAGACCCTCTGCCCTTTATCCAATCCCTTGGCCCTGGTTGGTCCAGCCCCCTTAACATGCTGCTTGGAGCAGTGTGTCGGAGCCAGACATGCTGATGCGCTGATCCGCTGGAGCGTGCAGACACGCCCCCGCGGAGCGCTCCTTTACTGTGTTATATCTGTATTTGCCTTATATCGGACTGTGTTATATCGAGGTAGCGGTGTACCTGCTTTCTGCTGATTATAGGGTGGAGGTTTTATAACACTTGATTGATTATCGTAGATGCTTAATGCCTAATACAGTTAAAACTGAAATGGTTATAATCCTTATTTTCATGTGTGTTTACATATTCATCTTTAGAATAACATTTTCCCTGGCTTTTCTCTTTAGAAAGTTTAAGAAAGCTGTTCAGCTACTTAACTTCAGGGAGATTAGAAAAATCTTTGTTTTTGTTTTTTTGGTTTGTTTCTGGTTTGAGTTTTTTTAGGGGGAAAGAGGATTGGGTTTTTTAATTAATGATCCCTTTTTTTAATATGGTTCCAGAAAAAATGGCTCAATTTTGAAACTTGGCATAGTTGTCACTGACAACTGTTGCATCTATTAAGTTTTGTATTTGTATTGTGCATTCTTGATAGAAAAGTACCTTAAGTTAAGAGGATAGCACGTAAGTGAAAATCGTGTGAATGTGTGTGCAGCAAGTGAAGTGCATACTTGTTTTGAAAGACCTCCATAAGCTGAATAGACATGTAGAAAGAGCTCTCAGGCTACCAAGCTCCAGATTTTTCTTCATTCTGTTTTTTAAAAATCTAGTTTTAATTAAATATTAAAGATGGGAGATCAAATTTTCAAAAGTTAGGATCGTTCTATCAATTTTTAACTTGGCTAAGTTGTGTCCACCTCATATTTTTCTGTTAGTTTCCCTTAAATGTTCCCGTGTACTATAAAATACACAGGAGGTGCAGTGTTGTAGTAGTAGTTTTTGGAGTGTTTTTACTTCAACATTTGATACCATAATCATAACATTACATTAACACTAATTTGGCTTTTTTGCATGTGATATGTGTACAGGACACATTATGATTACATAAATAACAATTCTGTTTTTGCAATTTTTTATCCTACTGCAGTGGTTCCCAAACTTACAACCTGTGAACCCCTTATACTAAAATGTCAAGTCTGGTGAACCCCCCTCCTAAAGATGAATATTTCCAGGGATTTTCTCCTTTATCTGAGTATAAATTATAAAAGCAATGATCTTGGAAATATAAAATTAGTTTTTGACATGCTTATTACATACTATTTATTATTAATTATTATTGATCATGACAGTATTTTCATTACATTATTCAAATGGCAACGCTCTTCCAAGATCTCACTTTCATAGCTTGTATCACTTTGAATTGTTATAAGACAGGGCTCCTGTGTTTCATCAAGGAGTATCAGATGTGAAACAGCATGAAGGTATTTAAGAAGCCAACTCAGAGTTCCGCTTACACAAGCATTTAGGTCTTGAGCATTCTTTGTAAGGAATCTTGAAGTTGAAATCTTCAGTGTGAAAGATATGCTTGCTTTGATCTGCTTAGCTCTTGGAAGTCCAGAGGCTCTAGGCTGCTGGCCCCCTGCTGCCTGAGATTACTAGGAACAGCTCTGTCCACCATTAGGGAATTTTCCCCCGAGAACCCCCTGTAACATTTCATGAACCTCTAGGGGTTCACGTACCCACTTTGGGAAACACTGATCTAGCCCAACATCCTGTCTTCCGGCAGTGGCTGGTACCAGGTACTTAGGAGAAATTAACAGAACAGGGCAATTATCAAGTGGTCCAATCCCAGTCATCCTGATCCTCTTGGCTAGTAGCCATTGATTAGCCTATTCTCCATGAATTTGTCCAGTTCCCTATGGAATCCAGTTATGCATTTGGCCTTCACAACATCCCCTGGCAGTGAGTTCCACAGGTTGACTAGGTATTGCATGAAGAAATATTTCCTTATGTTTATTTTAAACCTGGTGCTGCTTAATTTCATTGGGTGACCCCTGGTTTTTGTGTACTGTGAAAAGGTAAATAACACTTCATATTCACTTCTTCCACACCATTCGTGATTTTTATAGACATCAATTATACCCCCTTCTTAATCACCTCTTTCCTGAGATGATCAATCCTAGTCGTCTTATATGGAAGTTGTTCCATACCCTTAATAGTTTTTTGTCGACATTCTCTGTTTTAATTTCTTTTGAGATGGGCGATCAGAAGTGTATGCAGTATTCCAAGTGTAGGCATACCATGGACTTGTATAGAGGCATTGTGATATTATCCATCCCTTTCCTAATGGTTGCCAACATTGTTAGCTTTTTTGGCTGCTGATGCACAGTGAACAGTTTTCAGAGAAATATTCTCAATGATTCCAAGATCCTTTTTTGTGACTGGTAACAGCTAATTTGGACCCCATCATTTTGTATGTATAGTTGGGATAATGAATTGAATGGAATGCTCCCTGAGAGAGTACAATGTTCCATCTAAAGATTTCTGTCCTGTTTCTTCAGGACCTTGGAAACTTATCTGATGTGTTTAGGCTCTCTTTTCAGTTGATCTCCAATTTAATGCTGTACATAAGAGATCCCACCTTTTCACTTGCAAAAATATACAGCAGGCATTTGGAAAAATATCAGCTGGCTTGAAAGATTCTGCCAGTATTAATGGAATTCCTCATTTTAAAGATAAGGAATATCTCTGAAACTGTCTTGCTACAGAATCAGTCCTCTGCCACGTGACTTACAAAGACAACAGAGGTATTAAAGAAACAACTTAATTTTGGGACAAAATTGATTTGTATAACCTAAATGGAATAGAAATGTCCTGATTTAAATGCAATTTAAGCTTAATTTAAAATTCACTATTGTGTTTTAAATACAGTTATTGGTCTTGTATATAAAGATAAAGCAAAATCAGAATAAAAAATGATGGAAACTTAAAGTAGACAAACTCTTGGTAAAGAGACCTTTTAAAGGTGGTATAAATGTCTCTAATGTAACACTTGCAAAAAAGGGGGGGGGGAAATAGGTGGCGAAAATGTATAGATCTGGTCATCTGAGTGGATCTGCTTCATTATTTTATGAAGAAGTGTGCAGTGTTGATATAAGAAGTATTGCATTTTGGGCCCAGACCATCACAAAATTACTCTGAATAGAGCTTGGTGAAATAGCAAGAGAAACTCTCCTGTGGTTGCTTGTGGCAGTGCTTGTTTTGGGAACTGTATTTCAAAGCAAGATGTTTGTTGTGCTCCTCATCATGTTAGTGACCATTAATATTAATATCCACTGACTGTTCATACAGAAATTTAAACATATAAAGAATGTTATGTATTAAATATTATCCAGGCTACTCTTTCAGTCCACTGTATTTCATAGCAGTGGTGGGGTCTGAGCTCTGGAAGGAAGCAGTAAAGGTTTGGGTGAACTGCTCTGTACAGAGTTCTTTTAAGTAATAAATAATCCCCTGTACATTTTCACTGCATTTAGTACCATTTAGCATTAATGAAATCCTCCTATCTTAGCATGGACAATAGGTAATATTGTTCATTCAGAACATATTTTGACCTGGACTGATTGTTATTCAGTAATGTGACTGAGATCTCGAAGGAGGGAGAACTAAAGGTAACTGCACTGCAGTTAAAACTTAATGGATTTTCTGAATGGGATTGTGACAATGGGAGATTGGTTGCCTTGTGTTGTAGGGGAAATGGCCAGAAGTCAACTTTTTAAATGTTTTGATTTAATGAAACTTGGTCCAAAATCTTAGATTTGCACATAAAGAACTCTTTTCTTCCTTAGGTAAATTTGAACCACCATTATTCCACCCAAATGTGTATCCTTCAGGCACAGTGTGCCTCTCCATCTTAGAGGAGGATAAGGATTGGAGGCCAGCAATCACAATTAAACAGGTCATAACATTCTTCTGTTAAAACTAATCTTTGCTTGCCTTGTCAGCTTATCTTTTGTGTGATTCTGAAATGTGTTGTGTGCAATTCTACTTTGTATAGAAGTTCTGAATTGTATACATTTCATAGTAATATTTACATAAATTTTTTCCATGTTTTCTTATACAGATCTTGTTAGGAATACAAGAACTTCTAAATGAACCAAATATTCAAGACCCAGCTCAAGCAGAGGCTTACACAATTTACTGGTTAGTTGTTGTTTTTAAACACATCGACTGGCTTATAGCTATTTGTAAACCCTGGGTCTCCATTTGTGTGATTGACAGTGAGACTAGTGAAACAGCTTCTAGAACTAAACTAGTTAGTCTCTAAGGTGCTACAAGTATTCCTCACTTTCTTTAGCTTCTAGAAAATAATTTCTGGCTCTGCTTTATGTAGAGATGTATAGTTTTATGTTTAACCTCAACAAAATAACCAACTAACTTCATTGTTAAGGTTGACGGTCCAGTAATAGCAAGGCAAGTTAGTACAATAGCATATATAGGCCCTCATGAGGAATCTAAAGTCCCATTGTGTTGTATGGATATGCAGAGAGAGTTCTTGTCCCTAAAGAGTTTACAATCCTAGGTTAACAAGACATAAGTGGGGTGAAATTAATGTATAGAGGCAAGGGAGAGGGAAGAACAAGTTAACAGGTCCTGTACAGTAGTTACATGCACAATCGTTGCATGTACATTACAGAAACAGGATTAGAATAGATCCAGTATCCAGCAGGTGGAGAGGAATTGGAGGCAATGGTTGTAGACAGTGCATTCAGTGAATTTAAAGGTGTAGGAATGTGAGGCAGATAGTGTCAGTGTGGGTTTTTTTTGGCATGGAGCAAGAGCAGATTAAGTTTAAGAATAAGTGACTGAGGCATGAGGGGATAAGGGATGTTTTTATGGTTTTTAAATGAAAATCTGAAAATGAGTTGGGATGATTTTTACGCTCATTTGCTCGAACACTATATTGAACACACACACTCAAAAAAAGCTGAACTCAAGCAGTACTAAAACACACAATTACTTCTGACTAGTTGTAAAGGAATTTCGGTTGGAGGAGGAACTCACAATTCCATGTTAAAATACTTGTACTGACAAAAAGCTCACTAGGTTGCATCATAGGAGAAGAGTCATAGAATATCAGGGTTGGATGGGACCTCAGGTCGTCATCTAGTCCAACCCCCTACTCTAAGCAGGACCAATCCCCAACTAAATCATCCTAGCCAGGGCTTTGTCAAGCCTGACCTTAAAAACTTCTAAGGAAGGAGATTCCACCATATCCCTAGGTAACCCATTCCAGTGCTTCACCACCCTCCTCGGGAGAAAGTTTTTCCTAATATCCAATCTAAACCTTCCCAACTGCAACTTGAGACCATTATTCCTTGTTCTATCATCTGCTACCACTGAGAACAATCTAGATCCATCCTCTTTGGAACCCCCTTCCAGGTAGTTGAAAGCAGCTATCAAATCTCCCCTCAGTCTTCTCTTCTGGAGACTAAATAATCCCAGTTCTCTCAGCCTCTCCTCATAAGTCATGGGCTCCAGGCTCCTAATCATTTTTGTTGCCCTAGGCTGGACTCGTTCCAATTTTTCCACATCCTTCTTGTAGTGTGGGCCCCAAAACTGGACACAGTACTCCAGATGAGGCCTCACCAATGTCGAATAGAGGGCAACAATCACGTCCCTCAATCTGCTGGCAGTGCCCCTACTTATACAGCCTAAAATGTCGTTAGCCTTCTTGGCGACAAGGGCACACTGTTGACTCATATCCAGCTTCTCATCCACTGTAATTCCTAGGTCCTTTTCTGCAGAACTGCTGCCTAACCATTCGGTCCCTGGTCTGTAGCAATGGATGGGATTCTTCCGTCCTAAGTGAAGGACTCTGTACTTGTCCTTGTTGAACCTCATCAGATTCCTTTTGCCCCAATCCTCTAATTTGTCTAGGTCCCTCTATATGCTGTCCCTACCCTCCAGCATATCTACCACTCCTCCAAGTTTAGTGTCATCTGCAAACTTGCTGCGGGTGCAGTCTATGCCATCCTCCAGATCATTGATAAAGGTATTGAATAAAACCCGCCCCAGGACCGACCCTTGGGGCACTCCGCTTGATACCGGCTGCCAACTAGACATGAAGTCATTGATCACTACCCGTTGAGCCCGACGATCTAGCCAGCTTTCTATCCACCTGATGGTCCATTCATCCAGCCCATATTTCTTTAACTTGCTGGCAAGAATACTGTGGGAGACCATATCAAAAGCTTTGCTAAAGTCAAGGAATAACATCCACTGCTTTCCCCTCATCCACAAAGCCAGTTCTCATTGTAGAAGTACAATTAGGTTAGTCAGGTGTGATTTGCCTTTGGTGAATCCATGCTGACTGTTCCTGATCACTTTCCTCTCCTCTTAAGTGCTTCAGAATTGATTCCTTGAGGACCTCCTCCATGATTTTTCCAGGGACTGAGGTGAGGCTGACTGGCCTGTAGTCCCCTGGATCCTCCTCCTTCTCTTTTTTTAAAGATGGGCACTACATTAGCCTTTTTCCAGTCATCCTGGACCTTCCCCGATCGCCATGAGTTTTCAAATGGCTCTGCAATCACATCTGCCAACTTTAATGTAAACAATAGAAGGAGAGACTTTGGGTATATTAGTTGCTTGTGAGCCACCAATATGACGTGAAAGACTCATAAGGAACTCATAGGGAAGTATTAATGTCATTTTACAAGGCATTGGCAAAACCTCATCTGGAATACTCGGTATAATTTTAATCACCTGTGTTCAAGAAAGATTAATTCAAACCAGAACAGGTGATGAGAAGGGCTCATGGTCAGGGAAATGGCGAGCCTATTTCATAATAGTAGACTAAAAGAGTTTGGCTTTTTCAGCCGATCAAAATGAAGGCTGAGGGGGGGATTTGATTGATCTCTCTCTAAATACATAGGGAGTAAACACCAGGAAGGGAGAAGAGCTGTTGAAACAAAAGGACAGTGTTGGTACAAGAATAAATGGATATAAACTTGCCATGAGTAAATTTAGTCTGGAAATTAGGAAGTTTCTAATCAACAGAGGAGTGAGGTTCTGTAACAGCCTCCTAATAGGAGTAGTGAGGTCAAGAAACGTAACTGGATTTAACATGCAGCCTGATCATTACATTGCATGGTTTTCTGCTGTAGTAAAGGACTGGACATGATCCAAGATGTCTTTCCAGTCCTATGGACTTAACATTTTAAAGGAATAAACTTGAAGAAAAAGTTCAAATATGCCACCACAGAAGGAAAACCAAAACAGTTAGTAGTTAGACTAGATTCCTTTGTTTGGAGTCCCTGGAATAAAGCAGCAAGAGAACACGTTGGTTGGTGTTTTATGCATGATCACTCGTAACTAGGCATCAAGTTATTGGGTACATTGGAAACACTAAAGAGTTAAAGCCCTCTGTGTATGCTCTAGTTCAGGGGTGGGGAATCTCCGGCCCGCGGGCCTTATACGGCCCGCCAAAGCCTTCCATCCGGCCCGCAGGCGTCTCTGGCCGGCGGCTCCCCCAGGCCCTTCCCAGCCCCTTTGCCTGGCGGCGCGGGGCGGCTCCGTGCTCGGCGAAGAGGCCGGAAGCGCCTGGGGGAGCCGCCGGCCAGGGACGCGCGTGGGCAGCCAGGCGGGGGCGGCTCCGCGAGGCGCTTCCTGGCTCCTTCGCTGAACGCGGAGCCGCCCCCGCCTGGCGGCGTGGGGTGGCTCCACGCTCGACGAAGAGGCCAGAAGCGGCTGGGGGAACCGCCGGCCAGGGTCGCGTGCGGGCTGCCATGCGGAGGCGGCTCCGCGCTCGGCGAAGGGGCCGGGAAGCACCTGGGGGAGCCGCCGGCGCTGCATGGCCATTAGCCGGGCGGGGTAAGGAGGAGCCGTGGGGAGCTGACGGTCAAGGGAGTGTGGGGGGGAGGTTGGGCTGGGGGGGGGGGCAGGAGACTAGGCTGGATGGGGTGGGTGCGGGAGGGAAGGTGGTTTGGTGGGGGGGAGGCTGGGCTGGGCGGGTCAGGCATGGGGGGCAGGAAGCTGGGTTGGGAGGAGGTTAGGTACCATGGGATGGGCCAGGCAGGGGTGGGGGAGGAAAGGTGGCTAGATGGGGGGGCTGGCGGGGGTAAAGGAAGGTCACCCCCTACACCCAGGCTGACAGTGGGAGCTGACGGGGGCAGGTGGCAGGACCCCGGCTGGCAAGGAGCCAGCGGGGGAAACCCCAAAGCAGTGCAGGGCTAAGCACTCTGCCTGCCACTGCTTTGGTGTTTCCCCCGCTGGCCCCTTGCCAGCTGGCATCTCAACTCCCATTGCCAGCCTGGGCTTCCTGGGGGGGGGAGGGACGACTGGCCCGCGAATGATATTATAAAGGTCCAAATGGCCCTTCCCAGAAAAAAGGTTCCCCACCCCTGCTCTAGTTCTTAGGAAAATGACTCAATCTTTAATTGTAGGCAAATTTCACACGCGTAAGAGAGGATTCTTACACAGAACTGGTTTATAACAGGCCTGCAGCTGGTGGCATCAGCTTCTCTTGCAGCTTAGCTAAGGTGCTTCAACTGTACACTCCTACACCTATTCCAGTACTAGCTCTCCCCAGAGCAGAGACTGCCAATAATGCTGAATTGTGTGATCTATCTCATGTACATGCAGAAATAAAGTTTTATCTTAATTTAGGTTTAAAATCAAGGTCACTCAACTCATAAGTCTTTCACTTGAACTTCTACATCTGGAGGAATTTTATGTAACAGGAATCTAAGAGCTGCTAAGATACACTTAAGAGTCTAGAATCAGAGAGGTAGTTGTG
The DNA here is from genome assembly GCA_032164245.1 of Sternotherus odoratus. Lineage (NCBI taxonomy): Eukaryota > Metazoa > Chordata > Testudines > Kinosternidae > Sternotherus > Sternotherus odoratus. Next base: position 71,997,900 of record JAVMKO010000010.1, read on the forward strand.
TTAGTCTGGAATTGCAGAAGTGACAGAGTCCTGTGGCACCTTAGACTACTTAAAGTATTGAAGCATAAGCTTTCGTGGGCTAATACCCACTTCGTCGGATGCATCTGATGAAGTGGATATTAGCCCACGAAAGCTTATGCTTCAATACTTTAAGAAGTCTTTAAGGTGCCACAGGACTCTGTCACTTAAGAGTCTGTATTTACAAACTAGAGCCCAGCCTCCCCCCACCCTCCCAAAGTCATCCGAATAAATAGACTTGTGATGTGCCTGATGCACTAGACTGATTTTCTGGGTCTGTAGGCTACTCTTAATTAATAATTGGTGGTGAGAGAAACTGTCAGCAGAGCAAAAGGTTACATGCGGTTGCAAATGCATGGGAAGACATGGTGCTTCATAAACAGGTGTCCTTTTTATATGAACATTTAAATGTCCCTGTTCAAGAATAAATTTCCTTCACATGTCAATGCTTTGTTTAGATTTTTGCTGTACAATAAAACCTCCATTTAATGGACTAATTCGGGCTAGGGGGTGTCCGTTAAATCAAAAAGTCCGTTATTTAATAATTTTAAAAAATGAGCTGTCAGAGCAGCAGCCCGCCCGCCACAGGGTCGGGGCAACAGCTCCGCAGCCCACCCGCTGAGCCGTCAGCCAGCCCGCCCGGGTCCTGGCTGCTGGGACCCGGGTGGCAGCCGGGAACCGTCAGCCAGCCCGCCCGGGTCCTGGCTGGTGGGACCCGGGCGGCAGCCGGGAGCCGGCAGCCAGCCCGCCAGAAATGGATCAGGAATGCATCAGACTTGCTCAGAAATTTTGTCCGTTGCATCCAAAGTCCGTTAAATCGAGGTCCGTTAAATCGAGGGTTTACTGTACTGTGTTCTTTCACTGCTGGCCTGTGGTTCTGCACTAGTAGCTGTGTTGTAAACTACCAGTACCAGTTCCTAGAATTATCTTGTCTTTTTCTTCCTTTTAGTTATAGGAAAGTAAGTTAAATTGCACATCTGTACACAGCCTTCTAAGCCCAGTATTTTCTCTTGCCTGACTTTTAGGGTGGGAAGAAAGGGCTGTGAGACCATGAGGAGAAACACTGTAATTTTCCAAAAGTTCAGCGAGATTGTGTTCTGTGGTGATATAATATGTGTAAGAGAAACTTTAGAATAAATGACATTACTTTAGTTATATGCAGTGTAATGTAGTAGTAACCGGGTTGATCCCACAATATTAGAGTCACGGGTGGGTGAGGTGACATGTTACTGCCTCACCCACCTTCTGTCTAAATATGTTGGTATATGAAGAGCACTTAATGAAATAGTAGAAATGTCCTGGTATTTTCACAAACATCTACTCTGTGGCAAATCTAACAGAGTAACTCTGTAAATGTCTTGTCTTCTTCCCCAGAATGCTTTTGCTTCTGAGATGCAATCTTCCTATTTCCTGCAGCAAGCTCTACTGGACAGATGTTAGTTAGCTCTCTTACCCAGATTACCAGCCTGTTTAGACTAGTCACTTATTTCCAAACAAAATGGGTCCTGCAGTGCAAATGACCCTCTCATTTAATTAAATGAGCAGTGTGTTTGAACAAGTGAGCTGTTGGTATAGCCAAGATTTTTTTTTCTGTTTACCCTTTGGACAGTTCAGTCATGGGTTTTCCTGCTATCATAAGTATGTAAAATACTTAATTTCTGCCTAATCTCTCTTGCCTTAAGGAATAATTTGAGGGTCTCATATGGATGAGAACTACAGTAGATTCTAGATTGAGGATGATAGGGAAAAAAATAATTCTGGTTAATAAAATCTCGGATATGGGGAGTGGGGGTTGGTTCACCAGCCACCCTGTGCCGGCGGTGGTGGGGGTTCACTGGCTGCCCTGAACCCTGGTGGGGTTGTTTTGTGTGTGTGCTTGGGGCGGCAGCAAAGCCAGAGCTGGCCCTGTGAGTTGCGCATATTTTTTTTGGCATCCTGGTTAATCCACATCCTGGTTAATCCAATCCTGGATAATCGAGAGTCTACTGTACTTAAATAGTATTCACTGTGCAGCTTGACATAATTGATATCTGAAACATCTAATGACCTTTATTTTATTTTTTATATCTAGCCAAAACAGAGTGGAATATGAAAAGAGGGTTCGAGCACAAGCCAAGAAGTTTGCGCCATCATAAGCACCTGTCATACAGCATCTTAAAAAGGAAGGGATTGGTTTGGCAAGAACTTGTTTACAAAATTTTTGCAAAATCTAATGTTGCTATGTACAATTAATATTCACTTAGGGGAGGGGGTCGTATGTGTGCCATTTTCCATATTCGCCACTTGTATACAGTTCTGAATTCGCTGAATTGCCCCCAGTTTTTTCATACAGGGTCTCTTCCTTCAGTCTTTTGTATTTTTGATTGTTATGTAAAACTTGCTTTTATTTTAATATTGATGTCAGTATTTCAACTGCTGTAAAATTATAAACTTTTATACTTCTATAAATTCACTAGTATCTCTAGTTACTTTGCTATCTGATGCAGGCATGCTTTAAAATGTTTAGAACTATATTTAGACTCTAGCTGGCTGTATGAAAAAATCATACCCTCCACCCCCTTCCCTCCCCTTAATTTTTTTTCTATCTTTCAGAAACTAGGTTGTTATTGCTTAAGAGCCTCAGAGATCCAAACTCAGCCAGCATCTTGATTCTGCATCACTTCCTTTTGTGTTTATATGGCGTTTTGTCTGTGTTGCTGTTTAGAGTAAATAAACTGTTTATATAAAGGTTTTTGTTTCATTATCTTCATTGAAATTATTTAAAGGAGAAAAGTCTTCCAGTTAAATATAGTCTCAGAAAGCAAAATTCAATGACGCTTCCTTTTTATAAAGCTTTCTAATGTACGTCTGTTTCATTGGTAGCTTTCTCCATCCCCCTTTTCCCCCACACCTTCCCTATTGTAGACGTGACCCTTCTCTAACTCTTTACTCCTGAATGATAGTCACTCAGACTTGGTTAATCTAAATCTATTTCTCAGGTCTTTTAAGGAAAGTCAACTCTGACTAGCACATTGGCCATTACCAAAGCTGATGTTTATTTACAGTGGTGCTGATTGGACAATATTGTGACTAGACTACAAATTTATCAATAGGTCAATGCCAAGAAGCATAAATGATTATCTTCATCTTTGGGATCAGATATTTTAGGGTAACCAGTTTAGAGTGAATGGTTCACAAATCAAAACCTTTTGAACCCCAGGCATATACTACGATGCCTGACATCCACACCTCAAAGAAGGGTGAACTGTAAATGATGTAAAATGTTATCTAAGCAGGAGTGCATGTGATCTGCAGTATTTAAATATTTAAAATTATTTTGCTTTAAAAAAGGTGCCTTATGAAAGTCAGTGTATGTAATGTTTAGGGAAAGGGCAAACTTCTTGTCTATAAAATGTAAAAGGCCACAGTTAACCCATATGAAGGGAGGAATTCAAATATGCAAGTCCCTTCCCTCCACCCCCCACAATTCTGAAATGTAACATCTAGGGCTGGCCCACAACTTCCTGGCACCTGAGGTAGGGAGCTTAAATGATGCCCCCATGCCCTCTCGCTTGGGCCAAAACTTTGAAAGGTCTCAATTCTACCTTCTTCCTGTTCTTCTCCTCTCATGGTACTGCTCTGCTACCTACCCCGATAAAGGAGAACTAACAACTTACAATGCCTTATTCAAAAATTTTAAGTAATACTTTCAAATGTAACTTTTCTTGTCTGCATAATAAACACTGGCATTTTTATATGTTTAAATAATCAAAAGTGATGCTTTCCATGCCTTCTTGGTTGCAAAGATTTGAACTTTGTAAATTGTGGTGTGGGATCTTATAAAGTCGTAGGGTTAGAAGGGAACAAAAGGGCCAAAATGAGAAATGCTCAGCCCAGGTGGGACTTTGAACTCTCACTCCCCAGCTCCATTGGCTGATGCCATCTCTATTAGGCCACTAGGCCTGCAGAGTTCTTTAGAGTAGGTGGTATTGGAGAATGGTCGGTTGGCCTCATGAATGTAGTAATCCTGGTTGAGGACAATGATGGTGCCCCCTTTTGTTGGTGTGACTACTATCTGGTGATTGGAATTCAAGGAATGTATTCAGGTGGATATTTCACTGTCCTTTTTTCCCCTCAAGCTATCAATGTAATGACCAAGATCATGGTTTCAACTGCTGTGGGGTATCCAGTCATCATTCCTTTTTCTTATGACTGTCAGTGGGAACGTGGTAATTGTGAGTGGTCTTGGTGTTGTTGTGAAAGAGTTCTTTGAAGCAGAGTTCCCCCTCTCATGACTGAATGGATTGTTGACATATGTTAACTGCTTATGCTAAACAATCTGATCCACCTTGTGTTTATTTGCGCCACTCTGAGAACATTTCCCAGACCTGATGAAGACTTCTCTCTAAATTCAAAATCTTGTCTCATCCATAAAAATTGGTCTGAAATCAACGAGATGAAATTCTAGATAACCACAATGGACCTATGTGACGGAGTGGAAATACTGTGTGGGTGCCTCATTTTCCCCTGTGCATTTCTTGAGTGTCTATGTGGCGGGATAAGGGTGTGTAATTGGTGCAGGGCAAAGGGCCTTTGTAAGTAAGTGGCCGACACCCTGTCTTGGCAATTGAGGGCCTGGCCCTTCCCCCCTCTGAAGATGTTGGCTGGAAGTGTTGAGAACAGAGAGGTCAGGTGACCGCCTGGCCCCAGAAAGAGACAAAGGAAAAGAGGAGAGACTGGGGGGTGAGTTTCAGTCTGGTTCTGGCTGGGAAGAGGCAGAGAGCTACAGGCAGGCTGCCTGGCTCTCTGGCCCCCAAAATGGACCCAGCGGAGGGGTCGTGTTCGCTCTACCTATAAGCTCTGTCTTAGATCACTGGTCATCTAATAAACCTCTGTTTTACTGGCTGGCTGAGAGTCACGTCTGACTGTGGAGTTGGGGTGCAGTATCCACGGGCTCAGGGCAGAAGGTGCTGAATGCTCTGAGGTCAGCCCCAGGAAGGTGGAAGCTGCAACCTGTGAAGCTCCTAGCCTTGGAGACAGGCTGTTCACAGAGAGGAAGCGTCACCCCAGAGTCCTGACTGGCTTTGTAGGGAGCAGTTCCAGAGCATCGCCCCGGGGACTCTGTGACAACCTATGATCAGGACAATGCAAATGCATCTTAAAGCGCATTTTGCCCCTTCCCTGAGCTGTAGCAATCGGTGCAGCCACAAGCACATAAGAATGACCATACTGGAGCAGGTGAATGGTCTTTCTAACCCAGTATCCTCTACTGACATTGGCCAGTGCCAGATGCTTCAGAGGGAATGAACAGAATAGGGAAAATAATCTGGCAGCCTGGGGTTAGGGGCACCCAGAGCATGTGGTTGCATCCCTGACCATCTTGGCTAATAGCCATTGATGGACCTATCCTTCAAGAACTTGTCTAATTTTTTTAACCCAATTATAGTTTTGGCCTTCAGTGTCCTCTGACAATGAGTTCCACAGATTGACTGTGTGTTGTATGCAGAAGTACTTCCTTTTGTTTTAAACCTGCTGCCTACAAATTTCATTGGATGACTCAGTTCTTGTGTTATCAGAAGGGGCAAGTAACATTTTTTTGTCCATATCCTTCTTGATTTTATAGACGTCTATCCTGTCCCCCTCTTACTTGTCTCTTTTCCAAGTTGAGCAGTCCCAGTCTTTTTAATCTCTCCTCAAATGGAAACTATTCCATACCCCTAATGACTATTACTACTCTTTTCTGTACCATTTTCTATTCTAATTTTTTTTTAGATGACCAGAACTACATACAGTATTCAAGGTGTAAGAATACCATGGATTTATATAATGGCATTGTGATATTCATTGTCTTATTATCCATCCCTTTCCCAGTGGTTCCTAACATTGTTAGCTTTTTTGACTGCCTTTGCAGGTTAAGTGGATGTTGTCAGAGAACTGATGCCACAATCTTTCTTGAGCGGGGTTTCTCAAACGGGGGGTCGCAAGCTCCTGCCGCTGCTGAAAAGCTGCCAAATTGATTAGTTCCACATTTGGCGGCTTTTCGATGGACATACCGAGCGCTCTCGGAAGCGCTTGGCATGTCCGCCGAAAACAGACAAGGGTCTGCCGTGCCGCCAAGGAACAGGAAAAAGGCTTGCAGTTCTCAAAAGTTTGAGAACCGCTGTATCTTGAGTGATAACAGCTAATTTAGACCCCATCATTTTAAGAACATAAGAAAGGCCATACTGGGTCAGACCAATGGTCCATCTAGCCCAGTATCCTGTCTACCGACAGTGACCAATGCCAGATGCCCTGTAGTGAGTGAAACTAACAAGTAATGATCAAGTGATCTCTCTCCTGCCATCCATCACCCCCCTTTGAGAAACAGAGGCTAGGGACACTATTCCTTACCTATCCTGGCTAATAGCCATTAATGGACTTAACCTCCATGAATTTATCCAGTTCTCTTTTAAACCCTGTTATAGTCCTAGCCTTCACAACCTCCTCAGGCACGGAGTTCCACAGGTTGATTGTGCACTGTGGGAAGAACTTCCTTTTATTTGTTTTAAACCTGCTGCCCACTAATTTCATTGGGTGGCCCCTAGTTCTTCTATTATGGGAACAAGTAAATAACTTTTCCTTCTTCACTTTCTCCACACCACTCATAATTTTATATACCTCTATCATATCCCCGCTTAGTCTCCTCTTTTCCAAGCTAAAACGTCCTAACCTCTTTAATCTCTCCTCATATAGGACACGTTCCAAACCACTAATCATTTTAGTTGCCCTTCTCTGAACCTTTTCTAATGCCAGTAGATCCTTTTTGAGATGAGGAGATCACATTTGTACGCAGTACTCAAGAAGTGGGCGCACCATGGATTTGTATAAGGGCAATAAGATATTCTCCGTCTTATTCTCTATCCCTTTTTTAATGATTCCTAACATCCTGTTTGCTTTTTTGACTGCCGCTGCACACTGCATGGACGCCTTCAGAGAACTATCCACGATGACTCCAAGATATTTTTCTGATTAGTTGCAGCTAAATTAGCCCTCATCATATGGTATGTATAATTGCTATTATGGTTTCTAATGTGCATTACTTTGGACTTATCGACACTGAATTTCATCTGCCATTTTGTTTCCCAGTCACGAGGCTTCTTTTTAACTCTTCGCAGTCTGTTTTGGACTTAACTCTCTTGAGTAACGTTATATCCTCTGCAGCCTTTGCCAGCTCACTGTTTACATCTTTTTCAGCAGAGATCCATGGAGGATACCACTGTTTACCTCTCCACCATGAAAACTGACCATTTATTTCCTGTCTGTTAATCAGTTACTCTTCCTTCCTCTCCCATGACTGCTTACTTTGCTTAAGAACCTTTGCTGACAGACCTTGTCAAACGATTTCTGAAAGTCCAAGTACACTATATCCACTGAATCACCCTTGCCCACGTTTGTTGACCTCAAAGAATTTTTATAGATTAGTGAGGCATGACTTTTCTTTACAAATAGCAGTGTTGACTCTTCCTCAACATATGGTCCTCTACATGTATGATAATTCTGTTGTTTACTATAGTTTCAACCAATTTGCCTGGTACTGATTGAGAGGATTTAATTAATTAGCTATCCTCTAGTCATGTAGTACAGCTATGACCTGGGCCTTTTTGTTGATAAAAGTAACCTTTATATCTCCTGTGAGAAGAGAGAAGAGCCCTGAGTTTCACAAGGAAGAATATTTCCTCTTTTCTCCTGAAAACTGTTTTGTTTTAGTTTCCTTTTTGGTCATTAGTGCTTAATAGTTCTTCTTTTATAGTTTAACATTGTATATATATCCTGTTTGTTTTACATGATGAGAATGTCCTGGTTTGCATTTCTGAAGAGGAAGTGGTGCTGGTCTGTACAACACATTGTGACCCACACAGATGATCACAGTAGCTAAGACAAAACTATGATGTCGGATTGGCATTTTACTCAGTGGATATTTTGATTTCCTACAGTCGTCCGCGAGACATTCAGATGGAATATTCAACTCACTGCAGAGCCAGCTAGTGAGGCCTATGGTTAGGTACATTTATTTTTCTTACCAGGGATTCTCAAACTTAATATTGACCACATCTTAATAGACAACTCTTCTCCCAACTATAATTGCCTATGATCCCTGTGGCACCTACAATTAAATGCTTTCAAGGAAAAGTGAGACAGTAACTCCTTACTTAGATGTCCCAGTTAATGTCGTTTTGTTGTTACGTTGCTGATCAATTAGAGAACATGATTGTTTAAAGTTGTGCACTAGCTGGTGGGGGCTTGGAACCAGGGTGGACTGCAGCCACTCCCCCATCAGCTCCCCACTTCCCTAAGTTCCATGTGCTGCAGCTTCACAGCAGACTATCAATAGCTAGGCAGTTCAGCTGTCCTTTTTCCCCCACTGCCATGTGCTGTTCCCGGCCCACCTTGGAGCTGCTCCCGGGAGTTCCCTTGCTGTGTAGGCTGAGGGAAGAAGAGCTAATGTCAGGGTCTCCCCCTTACCTTTGCACCTCACTTACCCCATCTCCATAGAGCGGAGGAGAGGGGGACAGATGGTACATGACAGCTCAGGAGGGAGGGAGCTTGCTGGCAGTAGCTGCTTTCTCGACTTACTGATGGAGGGTGTGTAGGGGGGCTACTGCCCCACTCCTGGATTAACAGGGGTTAAACAGTCCTGGAGAGGGCTGTAGCTGGGAAAGGCTGATTGGAGAAGCAGCCACAGCTGGAGCCATGTCTCAATCAGGTCAGAGCTGGCCTTATAAGAGGGCTGTGGGCTAGAAGCTGGAGCAGTCTCTATCTTTAGAGGGAGAAGGACCTGGCTGCCAGGGAGCTCAGCGTACAGATTAAGTGAAGCAATGCTGGGGAACGGCAAAGGGAGCTGGGGTGCTCCAACCTGGTATACCCCTAGGCTGCAGGCCTTCTTTAATGCTAAAAGGTACTGGGGCGGCAGAGGTGCAGCCTGGGAATAGGCAGAGGCAGCAGGCCCTAGCCGATGATGTGTGGCCATTACAGACTGCAGTCTGCCCCAGTGAGTGGGGGGGCTAGATGATGACCTACAGGAGCCACTGAGGCAACGTAGGGATAGAGGGTTTGGGGTTTCCCCTGCGAGGGGAGACCCAGAGCCTGGAGGTACTGCAGGGGAAAGCACCCCCAGGGTAAAAGGGTACCAGGGTCCAGGAGGGACACATGGGGGCCAGCAGCAGACAAGACGCCAGCCTGCAGAGGGTGCTCTGTGCTGGAAAAAAGTGAATTCCCACATGACAAGCAGGAGGTGCTGCACTGGTAAGTCTTGACCTCACTACAATGTCATACAAAGTAAATAATACTTTTTCAGCAAGATCCAGCTGCAAAGCACTACTGTTTAGAGACAAGAAATCCCTGAAAGCCATCCTGCTTTAAAGACCAGAGAAGCAATAGCTGGAACCAGTTTTCTTTCCTGTTCCTTTGTTCCTCCTTAGGCCACTGGTGTGTTGGGATTTTGTCACTGCATGCTTGTCACTGCATGCCTTGTAACCCTGGGCACCTTACTTCTATGCCACTATGGCTCAAAACCCTGACACAGTAGCCAGCATACAAGCATAAGAATCTCAACTGGTCTTCCAGCAGCCTAGTTACTTCTTGCAAGGTGACCTCAACTGGCTTTTCCGTACCAAGTCTCCCAAAAATCTGTCTAGAGCAAGTCCTTAATTACCAAATACTGAGGACTAGTACCCTCTGCTCCATCACCCCCGAAGAGTGGAAACCAGCTCCCCCTGTTATCAATTCACTTTTGGACTTGTACTCTATACAGTGTGGACAACAGACCTGCTTAGGGTAGGTTGCTGTCCACACTGCTGATGTGCATTAATAGTTCACTAATGCAGTTTACTTTAGTTCCCTTTCAAAGAGGAATTGTTAATGTGCATCAGCAGTATGCACAGGGCACAGTTAGGCTGCAGCAGACTATTGCAGGGTAGATTTATACCCCAGTATGCCATGAACTAATGTGCTGATAAGCCTTGACATGAAGGCTTCAGATAGAGAGAGATGCAGGCAGACTCCTGTGCTTCCTTGTTGTCCTGCTGAAGTCAATGGAGTAAGCACAGTGGTCCCCTACCAAAAAGCCAGTTGCAGGAGTAGAGCCCAAGTCATTTAATTGTTTATGGAAAAAGTCTAGACAGGATTTTAATTTTCCTTTCAATTATACTCATTGTTTCTTTACACAAGTTTTCAAAACTCACTTTTATAAATTCTTTAATCTTAGTCTTTTTTTAACTCCCTTCCAAATAACTGGTTTATTGGCTGTTTGTGCAGTAAGTTTTTCACTGTCATCTTCTGTTATAGCATCATCACTGTCACTGCCATCCTCTTCACCAGATTCTTCATCACGTTGTACCGTTCTGAAAAAAGAAGTATTTTTTCCAGAGGTATAAAAGCAAAAGAACTTTCTGAAAGGAGAATGAGAACTGAAAGTAATTACCCTATGGAGCTGCTTGGTCTGTTAAGATTTAAAAATTCTTTTCCTGAGTCAACATCAAATGGATCTGAAAAAAACATTACATCTGGTAAGTGTTAAGTTTACAATTCTTGTTTCACTCAGAGAGGAAAATGGCTGTATATGTTCCAGTGAAGCACCACTGCTCATCTTGACACTTTTGAAAAGCAGGCCCCTTCCCTAAGGCATCTTCAATTGAGTGCCCAAAAAAATTGAAGCACTTAAAATCACTAGACAACGTTGGCCCTAAGCTTCACCTCATTGATAGGTGAATCCATAACCTAAGTGAAAGCAGATACTTTAAGAAAAGCTCACAATAAATTGCCTTTATTCAAGCTGTGGAATGTGTGATTTTTGGCTTGAGAAAAATTGAGATGTCAAAGTAAAACTGACTCCTTTACAGTGCAATAAAATATACTTTTTCTCAAGGAGTTTTAAGGTTGATTGTAGTAAGCAGAGGGGAGGCTTATATTAAGTCTCCCTATAATACAACTTCCTCTGTATACAGATGTCAGTTGCTATACAGGTGAGTATACATACACAGCCTCTACAAATCATAAACAGATCTTGATAAAAGTTTTGGAGAGGGGCTCCTGACAGGAGGGAAGATGATTTTGAGTAAGAGTCTGAATTTGGCTCCCCTCACAGTGGGCCAGAAATTCACCCAAGACTCATCAGAAATGAACTAACCTCCATCTGGAAATCAATGAGTTTCCAAAAGGTTAAGAGTCTGAGTAGACCTGGCCCCAGTTGAAGAGTGGGAGAATTGCAGAATTCCATCTCAAAAGTGGTAAAGGCACAAAGCCTGACACCCAAGGCTGTACTCAGGACCAGAAATGAGACAGAAGTGCAGCTAGCCCTGTAACTGTGACATAGGCCATCTAGTCCTCCTGCCTTTTTGAAGGACCAAAATAGGCTTGTTCCTTAGGATCTATTCTGGTGAGTTTAGGGATTCGTTTTCCAAATGTTTCAAGTAACTGGATTTCAACTTCCCGAAGGAAACTATTCTGTTCCATGAACTAATATACTCCAGTGACAAGATGTCTGTTGTTCAGCTTAAGTTTTCACCCAGTTCATCCCCTTAGCCAAGACACCAGGGGCTGCCTGCCCTCCCACTTAGAATGTGGATGAGATGCATTCACCACCTCTCACCTTTGTGGGGAAAAGTTAATGGCAAATCCAGGACACCATGATTGCAGGCTTGGGTCACGTGAACTGCCAGGACATGGTTAGTCTAGGGAGGGGCCTGGGACTTATCCACCCAGAGCAGGGAGGGGAAGCGACAGTGGCTAAGAACTGCAGCCTTCACACACACTTGGGCAGTTTATGTTGGAATTTTTTGTGTGCCTCCTGCATTAAAGTGAGGTGCTTTTCCATGGTGGGGTGGGGAGGGGAGGAGAAAAGGGAAGAGAGAATATGCACACTGAAACACCACTGTAGGAGCCTGAACACAGGAAACTGGCAGCAGTTATGTGATGTGGAAACTGGGAAGAATTGTACAATACTTTTAATATGCTACTTTTGTCTGACTACATCTATCTGGATTTTTAGATAGCATTTCAGGCAGGGACTTTCAATCTTCCATTCTGTCTGTACAGTGCCCACAAAATTGAGCCCCACGTCTGGCTGGGACCTTTATGCACTGCCACAATACAACTAAAAGTCTGCAATATGAATCTAGTTTTAATTTGTACCAATTTCTCCCCTCAAGGCCGCCTTATTTATCAGTCCTCAGTGTTCAAACTTCCCAGTTCAGCACTTGTGAATATAACAAGTGAGCTGTTTACCTTCTTTCTTCCTTAATTCCCTGAAAACATCCTTTATAAAATAAATCAGGGCAGCCACTCTGTTGGTAAATTAATGTTTATATAATGCCTGAGACTTTTTTCGTCTTTGGCAACAGAGCATTTGGAATAGTCAGGAAACCACATGGAAAGGGCACTCAAAGGGAGGCTTTTACCTATATCTTCAGTTTCTCTTTCTTGTGCACTTGCTAAAAATTCCTCTTCAACTCTCAGCACCTCCTCCTGGCAATGGCAAGCCGCATATTTCTCCAAGAGATTTTTGTTCAATTCAAGAAACACTTTTCCCCATTTAAACTTTCTCAGAAGAATGGTGGCTAGATCTGAAAACCCTAAAATAGAAAACAAATATGACCAGCTTCTCTTCAAACAGGACAAGCCAGGTACTCCCCAAGGGAAGGATAGGAAGTGGCCTAGGGACAGCTGACTATGGTCTGGCTGGGTCACTGCCTGAGACTGGTTCAGCATGTTGCAGCTGGAACCCTGCTGACCCAGTGGCAGACCCCCTGCCATTGTTAGGGCTCTGGGCTAGGATGTGGTGGAGTCGGGTGGACCCACATCATCCTATCCTCTGCCACCCCACCTTTGGCCTATGGGAGTCTACCATCTGCCTGAATCCCCCCAACTGTGTTGAGTTTTACCCCTTCCTGAGGGCTGGAGTCCTAGATGGCTGGTACCCTGCCCTGCTTGTGGGCTGAGGTCCACAGATTATTCACTGGTCTGCCCTCTTGGAGGGTTGGGGTCCTAAACTGTGCTTGATATCCCGCCCTGCCAGAGACCTGTGTTCCCACACTATACCTGGCTTTACCCTACCTGAGGGTTGGGCTTTAGACTCTGTGGTGGGTCTCTGGACCACTCACTGCTCTACCCTGCTGGAGGGATCGAGCCCTGAGACTGCTAACTTCCCCCTTGTCTTACAGTAGGGGCATGGCCTCCCTCAGAGACTGACAGCAAGGGAGGGCCACACATGCCGACACTCTCATTAGTGCCAATTTGAGGCCCTAGTTTTAATCTTCAAGGTCCACAATGGATTCAGGCGCAGCTGCAGCCAAGACCCCCATTCCAACACAACAAGAGCTGGTTTAAATTTTTCAGAACCAGCCGATGAAGGTTTTCAATACAGTAAATACAATAAAATATAAAAAAATAACCATTTATCCAATCTAACTGGGAGCAGAGCCAAATCAGATAATCAAAAATTAGGATAATCTGGAGAATGGGCACAGAGCTTTAGCTCTGGCTAGCAGAGCTCCTGCTGTCAGCTCTGGCTTCAACTGGAACCTGAGCCTCACCACTTGGGCTGGCAGCCGTGGTTTGGTTAATACGGAGAGCCAGATAATGGAGGCTTGGCTATATGGGGTTCTATTGTAACTTCATTAGGAAATATTGAAGCTTTTCTTAAACTAACTCTGTTTTATGATCTGCTGAAACAACTCTACTCCCTTTAGCTAAGAGCGAAGCCTTTCAGAGTTAAAGACAGGGTAGTCTCACTGATGGTCTGCAGAATGCCCTACTGGAGAAGATAAGACTGAGCCTGAGTAACTGTATTCAGAGCACAAGGGAAGTGAAGTAACCAAAGACAAAGCATTACAGATGTGGATACTAGTAATCGTATACAAAGCTGTCAAACCTAGAAGTGAAGAGGAGAATCCATAATGGACCACTCCAAGACTTGCTGTATTTATTTAGTGATTGATAATGCAGGGGGCGAATGCTCAAGAAATCGTTTAGATATGACAGATACAGACCTTGAGCAAAACATTCTCTACGTCTGTCCACTGAACAAGATGTTGATCAAAAATCACTTAAAAGAAAATTACAATAACGAACACACAGTCCTGATTATTTTCACATTAGCTCCACATTATAGTCTTACCAACGATACAGAAAGTAGCAGCTAAAGCTTCCACGCAGGACAGCTTGCAAGGCCGGCCGTAGTTTACAGGATTTGCTGCCAACAAGTAAGGCAACAGTCGGAGATAGCTTCCCCTCATTTTACTAAATGGTGTTTCTTCCAACTTGGCCCACGAGCAATCTATGACTGCAACTCCATTCTGAGCTACAACCTGTCTGAAAAACAAACTTTATTGTAGTTGGGCATCTAATATCTAAATGTAAATGTTAAATTCTTTGGATTAAGGCTGGTACTGTGTACAGGAGCTACCCCAGCCCAAAAAAAGTGAAAACAAGCAATTTTCCAAGCATGTGTTAACTGACTTGCCAAAACTCCAAGTATATGGCAAGAGCTAGAAACAGAGAATTCAGCTCTTCTTGGTGCTTGTCTTCATGACAAAACCATCTTTTCATTATGAAAAATGGATCTTTTTCAAGCTCCACAAGCTACCATCAGTTCTACAGTGTCAAGTGTCTGCAGAATAAGTGCTCTAGTTAGCAGGAATTTGATTATTTTCTTACTTGATTCACGGTACACACCTTCGCAGATAATTTTTTCCTTTATCACAGAACTAAAAATGAATGGTAACTTAGGTACAAGTGATCATGACAATCACAATGTGCAAGCAGAGTAAAGTCCAGACCAGTGCTATATATAGCTAGTGCTTTAAAAGGGACAATTTCACAAAGCTGAAAACAGTTGAGCCAAATCAGTTGGGAAGAGGAATTTAATCAGAAAAATGTGAATGACAATTGGGACTTGTTTAAGAACACCTTACTAGATGCCCCAAAAGCCACAATCAAAGAAAAAAGTTGTATTGATTAAAAAACAACCTGGTTTTGAGTGAAAATTAAGGCATCTATAAAAAAAATGGAAGAAAGGGGAAGTTGATAGTGAATATAAATCAGAAGGTAGGAATTGTAGAAAACTGACCAGTAAAGCAAAGGGACACAAGGAGAAATCTATGGTCAGCACAGTTCAGGACAATACGTTTAAGTATTAGGAACAAAAAAAAAAAAAAGTCTTAACAATGGTACTGGAGCAGTACTAGATGAAAATGGCAGAATTATCAATACTAATGCATAAACAAAGAAATGTTCAGTAAATATTTGTTCTATATTTTGGAAAAACAGATGATGTAGTCAGATAATATATGACAAGTCTCATTCCATTCCACTAGTATCTCAGGAAGACATGAAACAGCAGCTATTAAAGTTAGATATTTTTAAATCAGCACTTAAGAGTTTAAAAAAAAAAATACAGCTAAACCACCCTGAACAGGCCCGATCCCATCTGATCTCGGAAGCTAAGCAGGGTCGGGCCTGGCTTGTACTTGGATGGGAGACCTCCTGGGAATACCAGGTGCTGTAGGCTTAACACCTGGCAGTAGGTATAAAATGCCTCCAACGACAGATGGAACGACGCATCGGTTGGAGTATACCCCAGTCATATCACTGGTTGTGTCCAGTCTAAGCGGACCCCGCCATAGTGCGAGAATAACGTTAGGAAAAACACCTAAGAGTTTTAAAAAAGAACTGATAAGGATCTCTCTGTACCACTAATATTGACTTTAAATGCATCTTAGAACATTGGGGAAGTTTCAGAAGACTGGAAAAAAGTTAATATGGTGCCAATATTTAAAAAGGGCTAATAGGGTTTCTATTGGACTTTAATCCCAGGCAATATAATGGAGCGGTTGATATGAGACTTGATTACTAAAGAATTAAAAGAGGTTAATAGAATTAATGCTACTCAATATGGGTTTATGAAAAATAGATCCTATCAAACTAATTTTCATTTCCTTTTGATGAGATTACAAGTTTGGCTGATAAAGATAATGCTGGTGGTGTACTATAGCAGAGGGGCATTGCTGACACATGTTGGCATATACCACATTGGTCGATGTGCAGGTGAATGATGTGATATATGCCATCATGTGCCAGCAATGGGTAGTCTCTACGTAAAAGAATAAATGGACACAAATCTGACATCAGGAATCATAACATTAAAAAACCAGTAGGAGAACACTTCAATCTTCCTGGCCATTCCATTAAAGACTTGATGGTGTCAATTTTGAAACAGAAAAACTTCCAAAACAGACTCCAACGAGAAACTGGAATTAATTTTTAAATTGGACACAATAAACCATGGGCTAAATAGAACTTGCGAATGGTTCTCTCATTACACTAATTGATTGCATTTCCCTAGTTAATTTACCTTCAACAGTTATCGCCTGCCAGACACGGCGATCCATTTCAAAAGGTATTTTTTTCTCCTGCTGATAATGGCCCATCCAAATTAAACAGCCTCTTAGAATTGGTATGCTAATGAACAATTTTTTTTTTGCTTTTTGTGTGTATAAATGCATCTTACTTCTGCTCCATTCCATGCATCCGATGAAGTGGGCTATAGCCCATGAAAGCTTATGCTGAAATAAACTGGTTAGTCTCTAAGGTGCTACAAAGTCTTCCTAGTCTTACTAACGGATACAGACTAACATGGCTGCTAATCTTAAACCTGTAAATATTGAGGAGGGCAGGTCACCAATACAGAACAATCTCGATTGCTTGGTAAAATGGGTACATGCAAAATACGCAACATCAAGAAACTGATAATATAAGCCCTACTTACAGGATGGGGGACTACCCTGGGAAGCAGTAACTCTGAAAAAGATTTAGGGTTAGTGGTGGATAATCAGCTGACCATGAGCTCCCACTGCAGTGCTGTGGCCAAAAAGACTAATGCGATCCTTGGATACATAAACAAGGGAATCTCAAGTAGAAGTAGAGATGTTTATTAACCTCTTTGTTTGACACTGCTGTAACCATTGCTGAAATACTGTATGCAGTTCTCATGTCCATAATTCAAGAAGGATGTTGATAAATTGGAGAGGGGTGAGACAGGAGCCACAAGAATGATTAATAGACAAGGAGATTGACATATTTAGCTTAACAAAGAGAAGGTGATTTGATCATGTAGACTGTTCTCAGTGGTAGCAGATGACCGAACAAGGAGTAATGGTCTCAAGTTGCAGTTGGGAAGGTTTAGATTGGATATTAGGAAAAACTTTTTCACTAGGAGGGTGGTCAAACACTGGAATGGGTTACCTAGGGAGGTGTTAGAATCACCTTCCTTAGAGGTTTTTAAGGTCAGGCTTGATAAAGCCCTGGCTGGAATGATTTAGTTGGGGATTGATCCTGCTTTAAGCAGGGGGTTGGACTAGATGACCTCCAGAGGTCCCTTCCAACCCTAATATTCTATGATTCTATGATCACCTACAGCTCTAAGTACCTACAGAGGGAACAAATATTAATAATGGGCTCTTCCGTCTACAAGAGACAGGTATAACAATCCAGAAGATGAAAGCTGAAGCTAACCAAATTCAGACTGGAAAGAAGGCATAATTTTTTACCATTGGAACAGTTTACCAAGGATTGTGGTGGATTCTCCCTCAATGACAGTTTTTAAATCAAGATTTGATATTCTAAAAGATCTACTCTAGGAATTACTCTGGGGAAGTTCTATACCTGTGTTATACAGGAGATTACACTGGATGATCATAATGGCCCCTTCTGGTCTTGAAATTTATGCAGGGGACTGGACTACATGAGCTCTCAAGGTCCCTTCCAGTCCTATGATTCTATGGCTTTCTGAAATTTGAAGCCTGGATTTCATAGTTGGCAGTTTAAAAAAAAAAAAAAAAAAAAAGCTACCATGAACTGGACACTTTAGATATGGAATTACTAGGAACCACTAGTTGTGGGACATCATAATGTTAACCACACTTTACTGTATCAAATATTTTGATTTTTTTTATCAAAAGCTGCACGTTTCACCCTCTATCAGCATCTCTGCATAATCCTTGGTCCTGTTAAAGAAAGGAACCTACTTTCTATACATATTTAACTATATTAACAGAACACGTAAGACAAGATACCCCGATGTCACCATTTTTGTTGACAATCAAATAATGAAATGTTTTCCTTAAATCAGCTAACAGTATACTTGTTAACATCAGCACAGAATATACACCAGCACCTCTCTATGGAAACTCATAATACAGCAAAAAGTAAATAAGCATGTGATAGTGTATTCGTACCTAAGAAATAACACTCTAGGATTGCGATTCAGACAGAACCTACTTGTCAGCTGCAGAGACATACTGAGTTGCCATAGGACTGAGGATGAGTCCTGGGAATCTCTGATTGAGACGCAGGTTTTGGAGCAGGCCTTTGCGAGCCAATTTCCTCCCTGTGCATTTCTTAGGATCACAGTGTCCCAGCTCCCACATGGCAATAGGGCATGGGAATCTCACCTCTGCAGCATCCCACTCTCCTGCGCCATCCCGCTGAACGCAGGCTGCAAACACAGAGAAGAGCTTAGCCTTCTACTCAGAAGCCCAAAGGCTATGGCGGGAGTGGAGTTCGGCAGGTGGGACTTAGCAGCAGCTAGAGTTGCCAACCTTCCTTGTTTCTCTGGGAATCTCCTAGAATCCAGCTCTATCTCCTGGAGGCTACTGAAGCCAAACTGGAAGATTTAGGAAGGGAAGCTCCAGGTCTGTCCTGGCTCTGCACCCTCTTATGGGATTTAACTTAACTTGGGGGTCCTTTCCCCTATCACGGGGGCGGGGGGGGGGGTCTGCGGGCGGGGGTCTCCTCTACCCCCCGGGCGGGCGGGCGAGGCTCGGGTCTCCTTTCCCCTATCACGGGGGGGGGGGATCTGGGGGCGGGGGTCTCCTCTACCCCCCGGGCGGGCGAGGCTCGGGTCTCCTTTCCCCTATCACGGGGGGGGGGGGGATCTGGGGGCGGGGGTCTCCTCTACCCCCCGAGCGGGCGAGGCTCGGGTCTCCTTTCCCCTATCACGGGGGGGGGGGGGTGTCTGCGGGCGGGGGTCTCCTCCACCCCCCGGGCGGGCGAGGCTCGGGTCTTCTTTCTCCTATCACGGGGGCGGGGCGGGGGGGTCTGCGGGCGGAGGTCTCCTCCACCCCCCGGGGGCGACCCGCGGGGTCCGGGCACCTGCCAGCGCCGCCTGCGCCTCCGCCGCGAAGGTCTCTAGGGTCTTGGGCGCGCGCCGGGAGCGTCCCTCGGGGCGGCGAATCGGCTTTTTCGGGCCCATGGCTGGGGAGTCGCGCGCCTGTCAGCCGCCGCCTGACGTCACCAACGGGACCGGAAGGGGCGCGGCGCGGCAGCTCCCTGAGAGGCGCGTTTCCGCTTCCGGGAGCAATGGCGGCCTGGGCGCTGCTGCTCGCGCTGCTGAACGCGGTGGGGTCTGGTGAGCGTCACGGGGGCGGGATGGACCCACGAACTTGGGTTCCGTGCGTGGGAGCGGAACCGGGCCACGGACTGCGCCCCCCCCCGGCTCCCTCCCCCACACCTTCCGCTGACCCCTTCCCCAACACGCCGACAGCGAGCCCCGCACCCGCTCACTGAGCTGCCTCCTCCACCCACTGATCGTCTCCCTTCTTTCTTGTAGGTCTCTTGACGTCAGCTGGTAAGATGAAAATCGTGGAGGAGCCGAACACCTTTGGGTGCGTGGCCCTGGTACTTCCCCATGCGGAATTTCTATTGTTCTTGACAGCAATGGGCCGCTGGGCACGTTTCTTACACCATAGATGTACAGTTGGGCAGTGCTAATCGTCTTCCTGCCAATCTCCTTGAGCAAACTTGTCTTCACTGCCCCCCAGCCCCAAAAGTTTTACATCAAGAGAGCTCTTTCAATGTAAATCCCTAGTGTCAATGAGGCAAGGGTAGGTTCTACCTTGGTGTAGCAAGTTGAAATAACTGCTCCTTCATATGGGGTTTAACTTGACTAGCTACATCAAGATTAAAATGACAGTGCCTTGCCTCCACAAGGATTTTACACAAAAGTAGTTATCTTGCTGTAAAATCACACACTTTTTTGCTGTGGGGATCTAACCACAGCCCTGCTGTCTGTGATCAAGTGAGTGCCACACACAAATAACTGCCAACTTCCACATCACACGTTCAGATCTAGGTACTGTCACCAGGGGTATTTCAGATGGCACGTGTAGGTGATGCTGTTGCTCAGGCAGCTTGCTTTAAGAATTAAAACCAAATCTCATTATCATCAAATCTGAATCCAGAATGCTGCGCAGTGGTTAAATCAGAAAGTAATTAATTACATTCTAGGAATAAGGATGGGGCTATTACCTGTGAGATGGACCTTGTGACAATGGGTAATGAGACAAATTGAGTCCATTCCTTGAGATGTGTAAAGTTTTCCTAAGGGAGGGCAGAATGCTGTAGACCAGATTCTCTCAAAGAAGTGGCTTTTTGGCTCTTATGTTCTACATAAGTGTGAGCATGTCTTGTGCTCATAGCCCCTCCCCTGACTATCTGTGGCAGTACTGCTTCAACCCCCTTCAGTTTTTTCTTATTGCCTGGGGCTGGAGTTAGAGCTATGTGTGGTTCCTAAGCTCACAATCTCTATTTCTTAGTGATTGTATATAGTTAATTAGTACTCTTAGTATAGTGCTAGTTAGATTTAATGTTAGTTAGTTTTAATTTAAGAATTTCTATGGTGATGCCCTCTTGCTTCAGGAACCCCTTTCGCAAGATACTGCTCCTCAAGCAGGTTCACTCTACTGGCTTTGAGAGCAGTGGAGGAGGTTCCAAATCCAAGGTAGGGGTAAGATCCATTCTCGACTTTCACAGCCTCACCAAATGTATCAGATACACAATGTTCTGAATGGTCACTCTGTTGACTGTTCTCACATTGTTTCAGAACAACTGGTTTGCTGCTCTGGACCTTAAGGACACGTACTTTTATTTGGGCATTTTGCTGAGCCACAGAAAATTCCTTCGATTCATCATGGCAGAGTACCATTTTCAGTACACTTCCCTTTGGCCTCTTCTGTCCCTCTGGTTTTTACCAACTGGATGGATCTTGGTCACATCTCCCTGTATTTGGATTGACTGATTACTGAGGGGCAGGTCCAGAGAGGTGGTCCTTTCTCACATCAACACTGCACTGCGCTTGCCCGTTGGCTCTCACCCTAATCATCAGGAAGTTAACTTTGGTTCCCCCCTCATAGAATTGAGTTTATTGAAGCCCTAACAGACTTAATGAGTTCAAGAGCATCTCTGCTGACTGATCATTTTCAGGCGATTTGCTACCTTTGCCTCAGTCTGCAGTTGCAGCCTTTGATGACAGCTTGGATATGCCTGAGGTTCTTGGGCCACATGTACACTTTCATGCAAGTGGTATAGTTTGCAAGGCTGTGGCTTCACTCCCTTCCAATATGGCTCTGTACAGTTTACTGTCTGATCTTCACCTCTTGGAAAAATTGATCAATCGCCCTCCATTGGTCCTGGACTCCTTGCAGTGGTGGACACTTCTGGAGAATGTCTGTCAAGATGTTCCATTTGTCTGGCCATAATCAACCAGTGCCTCCCTGATGGTTGAGGAGCACATCTGGGGTCCGTGAAAGTTCAGTGTGTGTGGTTGGAGCAGGTGCCTCACTGCATATCGACCTGTTGGAGCTTTGAGCCATCTACAATGTGTGTTGTGCTTTTCTGGACCATATTGTGCTCAGCAATTCACATGCTTACCAACAATACCACCATGTTGTATTATGTTAACAGGCAAGAGGGAGCATTCTGTGTCAAGGAGAGTATCATTCCCATATCTGATTACTTGCCCGGGGTCCAGAATCATCTCGTAAACCATCTCAGCAGGAATTTTTCCCGTAGTCACAAGTAGTCCTTGAAGATAAAGGCCTTTGGGTCATCTTTGCAGCTTGGGGTATTCTGACCTGTTTGCTACAAGGGACACACAAAGTGTCGTCTGTTCATTTCTCAAGGGGGCCTCTGTCTAGACTCCCAGTCTGATGCTTTCCATCTCAGTTGGCAGTTAGCTCTCCTATATGCTTTCCCCCCTCAATCCTGATCATTCCACAGGTCATCCTCAAGCTGAAGGAGGATTGGGCTAAACTCATTCTCATTGCTCTGGTGGCCAAGGCAGTGCTTGTTCTCTAACCTTCTTGCACTGTCAGTTCAGCCTCCTGTATCCTTTCCTCTCTCCATCCTGACCTACTTACATGGAATTGAAGTCACACCCTACTTCCCGCTCTCACCTCCCTACATCTCACACTGGAGCTGATACATTACTGAATGAGGAAGAATGGTTTTTGTTGGCTATTCAACAGATCCTACTCAACAGTAGAAAGCTCTCTACCAGAATGGCATATTTGGCAAACTGGAAGCGATTTTCAGTGCAGTCATTGACCCACAGACTTCAGCCGATGCTGGCTTCTATCCAGGAGAACTTGGAGTACTTGCTGCACTTTCAGTTGTCAGGCCTTGTGCATAGCTCATTGAGAGTACATCTGGCAGCGATGCCAGCATTTCATCCCCCCATTCAAGGAAGATCAGTCTTATTCAGTTCCATGATAGCGAGAGTCTTAAAAGGGCTTCTTCATCTCCATCATCTGGTCCAAGAGTCAGTTTCTCTGTAGGACCTTAACATGGCCCTAGTGACTTTGATGGGACCGCCTTTTGAGCTCCTGGCATCTTGTCCATTTGTGTCAGAAGACTGCATTCCTGGTAGTGATAATCTACAAGGAGAGTCTGTGAGTTCCAGGCTCTGATGTCAAAGCCCCTTTATACACAGTTCTCCAAGAAAAAAGTGATTTTATAACCACACCCAAAATTTTTGTCTAAAGTTTCTCAGTTTAATTTGAACCAGGTGGTATAGTTAGTGGTGTTATTTCCTAAGTCACATTGACCTCTGGAGAAACAGCATCTCAATAGGTTAGATGTCAGATGATGTCTAGCCTTTTATCTGGACAGGATTAAACTGTCATGCTTGCCTCATCTGCTTGTGTCATATGAAGGGGAAACTGGTCTCTTCACAGATGGTCTCTAAATGGATAACATGCTGTATCAAGACTGCACATGAAATAGCTTCGGTTATACCTCAGTGGGTGTGAGTTCATTCTACAAGAGATCAAGCAATGTCAATAACATTCCTCGGTGACATCTCAATATTGGACATTTACAGGGCTGCTGTGTGGTTGTCGATCCATACATTTATGAACCATTACACCATTACCTATCATCCAGAGCAAAAGCAAGTTTTGTTAGGGCGGTCCTGCAATCCTTGTTTAAGTAGACTCTGAGCCTCGCCTCCTTGGGTGCATACTGTTCGTGAGTCACCTAAGTGGAATTCATGGGTGCATCTACTCGAAGAACCACAATTACAGGAAGTAACCATGACCCTACCAGGGGTTCATGTGATCATACATGTGGCTCTCATTGAAAACAATGAAAACTGTAAGTCCTCAAGACCTTTGAAAATCAGACTACTATTATTCAGGTATATAAATATGGATTTAGGATCCAGGTGTGATGGTTTTGTTTGTTTTCAGTCTGACTTTCCTTTAGATGCTCAGATACTAGGATTCTAGGGGACATATTAAATACCTAGATACAAATATTTTAATTTAATCTCCTTGCAAATGGAAAGAAACCATTTTAAATTAGTCTTTTTTTTTTCTTTTTTAAAAGATTGAACAACCCATTCCTACCTCAGACAAACAGGCTCCTTCCAAAGAGGGCACCTTCCCCAACCTCAGGTGTGTGCAAATGTCAGTTGTTATATGTGTAAATATCATTTTTGTGACTATAATCTCTAAAAGAATCTGTGTGTGTGTGTAATTTTTTTATTGCAGTTGTCTAATACAACGGTCCTCAAAGTTTTTTGGCCGTGTCCCCTTTCCGCGGTGCACTGTCCGGGGTATGTCACTAATGCTGCTGAACAGAAAGCTTCTGCCTTCTGCAGTGGCATTTCTGTGGTACAAAAATAGACCGCTGCTGAATTCGGCGGTCTCCCGGGCGGAATCGGTGGTGGCACCGGGGTTTTGCACACCCCCGAGGGTGGTCTCGCGCCCCCCCCCCCCCCCGCCCCACACACACACTTTGAAGACCACTGGTCTAATAGTAAGATAGACTTTGGCAGAAGGACTTGCCACAGTATAATATCTACACGATTAGTCCATGGTCTTTAATCCAATCATGAAAATGCTTCTTAGCCTTTTGGAAGAATAATTTCTTCTCTGAATTTCACAGATAATTATTGGCATCCCAGATGCTACCAGATAGTACTTATCACTTATATAGCAGCTAACCTAGTAAAAATAATTTTCCTGTGTGAATGTCTGTGTGCCTCAATTCCTAATCTCTAAAACAGGGATAACAGTGCTTCCCTACTTCACTGGGTGTTTGAAGGATAAATACATTAAAGATTGAAGCACAAAGATACTATGGTAACAAGGGCAAAAAAAGTACCTTAGTTTAGGTTTCTTGGATGCTGATTGCCTTATGCTCTGTAGATTGTTAAATCTGCAAAATGTACACATACAATTCTATTATCATTATCACTGTGTTTCAATTTAACCAACCCATTATCTGTTTTGCAAGCTATTTCATTTTATTTTCAGGTCCTGCACATCTCTTTAGGCTCGCTGGCAAGTGTTTCAGTTTTGTGGAATCTACGTGAGTAACTGGTTTAGGTGCCTGACTGTATTTTTAGGAGGCAGTGATATGGCCTTCATTTTATTTTTTAAAATCTGACGTTTTGTTTCTTTAGGTATAAATATGAGTTCTGTCCTTTCCATAATGTCACTCAGCATGAGCAGACCTTTCGGTGGAATGCCTACAGTGGGATTTTAGGGTGAGAAAATCCAGACTCTTCTTTTTCCTTTAGTTTGTGAGTTGCGCTCTTTGTAGAACTCTTGAAATCAACACTTTTTAAATTAGCTGTAGTTACGTTACCTTGAAACTAAATTAATCTTGGCATTCAGTCCAAACACTGTTCCCTAAACTGTTTTCAGTTACACCAATGCCATTACCCTGTAGATGCTGATGAGGTTGTAAGGGTGTAACCGAGGGAAAGTACTGCAAAATGTATCTTGTTAAACCTCTTCTAATAGCCAAATCACGGACTTCTAGTAAATTAGGCTCCTTGGCCATTTATTTTAATAATTAATAAGTTCTTATTTGACTATAACATTTCATTCTTGAAACTTAAGTTAAGAATATGTAAAATAGATCAATCTGACATCTTTCAACCATAGGCGTCATCTAGTTGCTGCTGTTCTCATTAATTTACAGCTAATGATGAAAATAGAATTTTAGTGGCTATTGCTTTAAACTTAAAAACTGCATGTTAGCTAAAGTTGACGTTAAGCGTAGTGGGGACCAGGCAAAGAATCCAGAATTTGGAAATCCTACTTGATCTTAACATATGCTGAGAGTAAAATGTGAAAGAGGTCTTTTAACAATCCTTTTCCCATTTCTGGATCACATGTAGCATTACATCAATTGCTTCAGATTGCCAAGCATGGGAATTATCCGATATATAGGATCATTTCTCTTAAAACACCAAATAAAAAGTCTTAAGGCAGAACTGACATAACTACAAAATGGAGATATTATAGTTGAGTATGAGATTTATTTATTGGACACTCTAAAAGCAGAAAATTTAAGTGTATTCCATATCTTTTTAAAGATTTTTCTTTCCACTAAAATAAAATGTTCCCTATCTCACAATCCCTGGAAAACCCGGGAAAGTGATAGGACTTTTAATATGTCCTAAAGATAAACAAATTTGGGCTAAGTTGGACCAAAAGCGCAATATATTCCAGTCTCTGAAGACACCATATCTCTAGCCTTCTTCCATTTAATCCACCTGTTGTGATGTTGAATGGCTTAGCTAATTGTAATTCCAATGGCATGACACAAAAAGACATGCAGTTTGAGGTAGTCAGATCCCAAACCATTAAGGGCTTTGTAGTTCAAAATTAACATCTTACACTTAACCCAAAAACAGACTGGAAGTCATTGTCAAGTGCAGATGACATGCATTTCCTTCAAGAAACATAAAATAAATATACAACCACAATTTACATTAGCCAAAGTTTCCAAGGACACTTTCTCCTTACATCTCAGTTTTGAGTTGCATGTAGCTCTCAAGTGTGATCTATTGAAATTAAACTTCTTCTTGGTCTGGGCCTAGAAGTAATTTTAAACATATTTAATAAAAGCCCATTCAGCCTGTGTAGATCCAGGTAGAGGAGGTAGCGTACATTTAATTTAAAAATAAAGACTGATTTAAAGGTGCCTGCCTCTGTAAATATTTCTTAAGTGCAGATGGGTAGAACATGAGTGAAGAGCTGGTCTTTCTTGCAAGTAGGATAGTCAGAAAGTCTAAGAGAAGGAGGTTACACCCAGAAATATAGTGGGCCTTAGGATCAGACAGTGGCAGAGACTAGTCTGTGTCCCTGCCAGCAGGTATATGGGATCTTGGGGAGCAATTACCACACAGGTGGGGTGCAAAATAAACTTTATTAAGAAAATGCAAAATAGGGAAAATTCAATAGTGAGGGGTATGGGGTTTGTTAAAGTAGACAATTGGGGAGGGGTTTCTTTTAGTAAATGGGATAGGGGGTTTCAATAGTGGGGTACAATACAGTGGGGTACAATACAGTTGGTAACCAATTAACACTGAAGTATAAATGTAACAGGTAGCTAACAATTTCAAAGAGTGTGTCACAGCAGCATGTAACCGACTAACAGTATGGGTAAAATGTGTTAAATAACCAACAATTTTAGGTAAAAATGTGTCTCAGTGGTGTAAATGTAAAATGTGAGGTGTGTTAGAGAGAAAAGGGGTAACCAATGGGGTTTTATGCTAGAAAGAGAGAGAGAAGACAGGCTGTAAGTTGAAACAGCAGAGAGGAATAGAGAGAGAGAGAGAGAGAAAGTGGTAGAGAAGTAAGGTTGGGGGATGGGGGAAGAGGAGCACGAGGTGGAGGGAGATTTAAACTCAGGGAGACACAGAACAGACAGGCTGCAAGTTTAAACAGCAGAGAGGCAATTATACAAAACACAACAAAATCTTATCTATGATTTAACTTAACCAAAACTACACAAATTAGCAAGTAACAAAACACAATGCAACAATTCTTTAAGGCTAACTTACAGGGTACAATGCAAGCAATTTCCTAAACCTAACTTAACTACAGCTATGCAAAATGAAATTACAGTAAAACCTCGATTTAACGGACTAATTCGGGCGACTGGGTGTCCGTTAAACCCAAAAGTCCGTTATTTAATAATTAGAAAAAAACCCAGCCTGCCCAATTAGTCTTTAATTCGAGGTTTTACTTTAATTTGAGGTTTTAAATAAAAAAAACAACCTGCCCTGGACCCCCATACACCCCGGCCCCAGTCCCCGCTGGTGGCCGGGGCTCGGGGCTCCAGGCGCCGCGCTCCCCCGGGCTCAGGGCTCACTCCCTGGGGCTTGGGGCTCCAGGCGCCGCGCTCCCCGGGGCTCGGGGCTCGGGGCTCACTCCCCGGGGCTCAGGGCTCCAGGCGCCGCGCTTCCCCGGGCTCGGGGCTCACTGGCTCGGGGCTCCAGGCGCCGCGCTCCCCGGGGCTCGCGGCTGCAGCCGCCGCTGGGGGAGCGCGGCTCCAGCTGCCGCCCGGGGAGCGCGGCTTGATCCGCGCTCCCCGGGGCTAGGGGCTCGCTCGCTCCCCGGGGCTAGGGGCTCCAGGGGCGGCGCTCCCCGGGGCTCGCGGCTCCAGCCGCCGCCGGGGGAGCGCGGCTCCAGCTGCTGCCCGGGGAGCGCGGCTTGATCCGCGCTCCCCGGGGCTAGGGGCTCGCTCGCTCCCCGGGGCTTGGGGCTCCAGGGGCGGCGCTCCCCGGGGCTCGCGGCTCCAGCCACTGCTGGGGGAGCGCCGCTCCAGCTGCCGCTCGGGGAGCGCGGATCAAGCCGCGCTCCCCGGGGCTAGGGGCTCGCTCCCCGAGGCTTGGGGCTCCAGGGGCGGCGCTCCCCGGGGCTTGCGGCTCCAGCCGCCGCCCGGGGAGCGCGGCTCCAGCTGCCGCCCGGGGAGCGCGGCTTGATCCGCGCTCCCCGGGGTTAGGGGCTCCAGCTGACTGCCAGGACCCGGGCGGCAGGCGGGATCCGGGCGGGTGCCGGCAGGCAGCCCGCCCGCTGCCGGGACCCCGGCGGCAGCGGGGAGCCGGCAGCCGAACATCGATAAACGGATTTCGGATGCATCGGACTTTCTTTAAAATTTTGTCCGTTGCATCCGAAGTCCGTTAAATCGAGGTTTTACTGTACAATTTATCTAGACTAAAAGACAAAATCTAACCTAATGGGTGCACCTTATACTAGGGGTAGTTTCAGAGGGCAGAGTGGTGTGTGCCCAGGATACATCTCCAAGGGGGGAGGGGGATTTAACTAGTGGTGGCTGCAAGCTGGCAGCCCAGGATACAGTCCAGGAAGGCACAGGCTTATTTCTAGCAGCAAAGGCGCTGCAAAGCAAGAAACAGATTACAGATACAGACCAAGGAGTTTAAGAGAGGTTTTAAGACACAGACCAAGGTTTAGTTTGAGTCTGTGTGCTGGGGAAACAGAGCCAGCAGCTAAAGTAATAAAAGTATAGAAAGTTTCACAGAGGGATTCTTACCAGTCCCCAAGGCAGCAGCAAAGGCAGAAGCAGCAACAACATCAGAAGAAGCAAGGAGGGCTCGGTACGGTCTTGATAATCAGGAGGTCTCTCACGCACAATTCATTCTTCGGGGGGGGGGGTGTTTAAAAACGGGGGTACGCTCAAAAATAAAACGAGAGTGGAGAAAGGACCCCCCAGAACCCCTGGCTGATCAGACCAGGTAGCAATGCAGGAACCTTTCTGATGTTTGTTTCAAAAATGCCTGTTCTTAAAGGCAAACTCAGGCAGTTTCCCCGCCAGTAATCCTGATAGGCTCCTTCTGTCATAGGGGAGGAGATACAGGGAAAAACTGCAGGTGAGCATAGAGACATGCCTGGGCAGAGTCCTGGACCATAGGCGTGAGTTCCCACCTCAGGACTCAAAAGCACATGAGGCTATGACTCATGCCCAGGATCTCAAAAACACATTAGGTCTTGCAGCTCTGGACATTGCCTACCCTACACTGAGCCCAGGTTTAACAAGGTGATAACAGGACCAACCCTTTGAACAGGGCAGTCGTCCCACTTAGCACGCAGCACAAGTGGCCATCCCTTTGTGAAGGGCAATGGCTCTTGGTAAACAACTTAAGGGGCCCTCCCTTTGAGAAGGGCAGTGGCCCTGGTAAACAACTTAACAGCCAGGGAGGGGCGGCCACAGGAGGAGAACAAAAACAAAATGGAGTAAGGGGACAGCTGTAAGAAACAAAATGGAATAGGGGGAAAGCTGTAACAGACAGTCTGTAGTCACTCTTGTCAGCATCAGAGAGAATCCTACAAGCTAGCTGAGCTGCAGTGGATTCCTAGACAGCAGTAGGAAGCCTATGCCAGAGAGAGGTCTTTAAGATCTGAAGACTCAGAACCACTGAATGATTAGATTAGTGTGTAAACTGGAAGGGTAACAGAATTGTTGGAGCAAGGTCCTGACTTCGTAAAGTATTCAGGATGCAGAGACCCTGCACGGAACTACTGAACAAGGGTATTTATCCTTTTCAGAAGTATTTTTAAAGGACTATTTTAGTCCAGGATCAGATTCTTGGGTGCAAGAGGCAAAACATTCTATGTTGCAGGACCCTGGCTATGGGACTCTTGGCCAGAAATCATCAAAATGAGCCTGAGCTTGACTACAGGGGGGTTGGACTTGATGACCTCCTGAGGTCTCTTCCAACCCTAATCTATGATTCAGGTCTAAGTTCAAGACCTGTGTTTTCAAAAAGGCATGTTTCCCACACATCAGAAAAAAGGCTCTTTTTACGTATGCTGTAGTCAGTGCTATCTTTATTTGTTGGTTATTGTTTAGATACTATGGGGATAGGTGCTTTAGAAATGTTCAAGATTTTTTTTTTCAGGGGTTAGCAAAGTGGTTCTTTCCATAATCAAGGACTTTTGTTTCAGTTAAGCAAAAATGAAAACTGATGTTCCAAGGGGACAGTTGTGTGCTTGTTTCAGTTTTACTTTAAAATGTTTATACATCATGAAAGATAATGGATGGACTAACTTGATGTTTTAAAGGATTTCTTAGCCTGAGAAACAAAAATGAGGATTTTACATATTTGACAATGAAAGCTACTGAGTATTTTTAAAGTGTGTGATTATTCTTTTTACTCAAATTAGATAATTCCAAAAATTTAGATCTAAATCCCTCTAGTTGTTCAGCTAAATGCCTTCAAACTCCAGGATACAGAGAATCTGTGTGTTGGAGATCTCAGTGCACCCTGAATTGGGTGCCACATCCTAAGAGGCAAGACCTTGCATTATCATGTAACAATAACATTTGACTTTTCTACATTTTTGACCTCCAGTAGTTTAATGGGCACACTACAGATCATAAAATCATAGAATCATAGAATATCAGGGTTGGAAGGGACCTCAGGAGATCATCTAGACCAACCCCCTGCTCAAAGCAGGACCAATCCCCAACTAAATCATCCCAGCCAGGGCTTTGTCAAGCCTGACCTTAAAAACCTCTAAGGAAGGAGATTCTACCACCTCCCTAGGTAACCCATTCCAATGCTTCACCACCCTCCTAGTGAAAATGTCCAACCTAAACCTTCCCCTCTGCAACTTGAGACCATTACTCCTTGTTCTGTCATCTAGTACCACTGAGAAAAGTCTAGATCCATCCTCTTTGGAACCCCCTTTCAGGTAGTTGAAAGCAACTATCAAATCTCCACTCAGTCTTCTCTTCTGTAGACTAAACAATCCCAGTTCTCTCAGCCTCTCCTCATAAGTCATGTGCTCCAGGCCCCTAATCATTTTTATGTTTGGCCCTGCTTTGAGCAGGGGGTGGAATAGAAGACCTCTTGACATCTCTTCAATCCTAATCTTCTATGATAAAGTTCCTGCCTCAGAGAGCTTAGTCTAAATAGACACTATTCAGATACACATGAAAGGAAAGCTATTAAAAGCAGAGTGATTAAAAATTGAAGTGTTGGTTTGTTAGCCCAACAATTTTTGTATGTTTTGTTTTCCATGTCTTTTTCAGTAAACTAAGGTAAGGGAGTGAATGGGGCAGTCTGAGGTTCATGAGTTGCCCTCCTTTTACTATGTTTTTACATTTTCAAAGAGCTGCACAAATGTTATTTGTCAGGGCATGTCTGTGAAGCAGTAAGTATTATCCCCATTTTACAGGTGGGAAACAGAACAGAGGTGAAAAGACTTTTCTAATGACCTTACGGTGGCTGTTATAAAGGCAGGCCTGCTTGTCCTCTCTCCCCAGATGACAAGGAAGTCCATGATCTCTGCATGGTTTAATGCGGAAGCACAAGGCATGGTTGCAATAATAACAGTGCAATCGCAAAGGGGGTGTTCCTGGCTTTGCAGCAGCATTTAAATAGGAAGGTTACATCCAACTTAAATGACCTCCCAGAGCAGTAGAGTGAACATAGGTAAAGAGACAGCTTGATACTGATGTGGTATGATGTAATGCAGTGTGGGAGAGCAACTGGAGGACTGCCAATCAGTGAGATATACAGATGCATTAAAAAAAAACAACCTTTTCTGCACTAATTCATTCTGAAATGAACTTTCAATTTGCAATACTTCATTTGAAAGAAGAATTGTGTTGTATGGACCCAGGGCATTTTAATTAAAAAAAAAAAGTTAGTCTGAAAAAACCTTAGGTAGACAATCCCTAAGACTATCCTCTTGAGTCAAGATTCTATCCTGGCCCCCAACCTGGGTTGATTGTGAGACCACAGTGCCACTCTTGTGACTATTGTGAGTTTTATGGTATAACAGGGGATATTTCATTTTAAATTGGAATAGGTCACTTTCCAGAAATATATTGTTAATAAATGCTTCTCTTCACTGACAAGTTTTGAAGAGTGAGAATGTTTTTGAGTTTGTATTCTTGTTTCACCCATCTGCTGACTTACGTTGATTAGACTTACTCTGTATTCTGAGCAGTTGATAAGATTGGAGTTTGGTAATGCCCCTTTCAAACAAATTATTGATGACAAAAATCAAACCCTTTTTCAGTTTTATTTGGTTAAGAAAGTGTGGAAATGGTTTTGAGACATGTCAGAATAACCATAGTGCTCAGAAACTACTGTGATGGAGACACTATAAGTAATTAAAGAACTCCACTCTGGTTATGAGGTAATTGATCTGTGATGGGGCAGATCTGGGAAGTAAGAAAAGGAGCTATTAAAGGGACCTTCAAAAAATTGAAATTGATAGAGTGAATTTTAATACAGTGTTAGAGTATTTCTGTTTTTCTTAACAGGTTTTTAACTTTTCTCCCCAAAATTATAAAACAAGTCTTTTGAGCTATTCTCTTTTTCCAGTATTTGGCATGAATGGGAAATTTACAACAACACATTTGTTGGCATGTGGATGAGAGAAGGGGATTCATGTGAAACCAAAAACAGAGAGACAAAGGTACAGTAGTTAATCATCCTGATGCAGTTAATACAGCTGACATACAGTTTGTACATAATACAGTTTGTACCAGTTTAAACTATTGAAGCCATTAATATATCATAGGACTTGAAAACTTAGATGAGGCTTTACAAATTGATATCTCTTCCTGCCCAAAGAGTTCATGTCTTAGGATATGAAGTAAAAAAATGCAAGATGAGATATGGGACAACAGTTAGGAGTGGAGGGTAAAATCAGGACAAAAGGCTGACGATGATGATTGCACTCACATCAGTCTGGAGACTTTAACACTTCCTTTTTGTTCATGCAAAATAGGATATTCTGGTATTGCCATTACCACTAGGGACAAATGCTCTGTAACTTCTGCTATGGGTCTCTGCTACATAAGAAGAATAGAAATAGGAGTTACTTGAGGTACTGGAGTTGCCAGCCACTACTGAAGACACATGTCTAGGGGTCAAGGGAGAGAGAACTACGTAGTGTAGTTAGTTAGTTAGTTGAGAGGAAATGAAGTGGCAGAGAAACTTATATGGGAAAAGTAGAGGGCCAGGTCACAAGAAGCATGTGCAGGTGTGGGAGAAGCAGAACAGATGTGGGCAGAAGGGGAGGGAGTGAAATGAAGAGCAAATAGAGCCAGTATAATTAGCTTTTGTCAAAAAGACAACTATTAAAAACAGTTCAAATACATGACTCTTACGTGTGAGCAGTTGCTGTTGCTGAAAAGGGATGTTACATGATTGCGAATGGAAAGGAGGTGTCCAAAAGACTCTGAAAAGTTGTGGTACATCTATATATATATATAAAAGTCAAATGGTGTGTGTGTGTGTGTACGTATGTTCCCTTACTACTTCCACACCGTTTCAGCTAGATACTTGAAATATGGTACAGTTATAGGCTTTAGGGTCCTAATCAGGGTAGGAATTGAAAATTTTTAAAATCTCACCTCTTACACCCCTTAGGGGTAAAATTCTTTAAAGCCCATTAACATCAACTACACAGCTCACATAACATCATCTGGGCAGCAGGTTAACACATGCTGTTGTCTGTGACATAGTTATGATGTAATAATACAGATAACCAGAGAGCTTAGTGTTGTGTACTTTATGTAAAAGATAGTGTAGAATCAAATGAAGTAAAAATCTTAAATGAATCCACATGTTCCATAGAATCACTATGGATAGTAATTTCATGCTCTAATAAGAACATAACAATAGGGCTCTTATTATCGACCACCTGATCAGGACAGTGATAGGGATGACGAAATGCTAAGGGAGATTAGAGAGGCTGTCAAAATAAAGAACCCAATAATAGTGGGAGACTTCAATTATCCCAACATTGACTGGGTACATGTCACCTCAGGAAGAAATGCAGAGATGAAATTTCTTGATACTTTAAATGACTGCTTCTTGGAGCAGCTGGTACAGGAACCCACAAGGGGAGAGGCAACTCTAGATTTGGTCCTGAGTGGAGCACAGGATCTGGTTCAAGAGGTAACTATAAAAGGAACGCTGGGAAATAGTGACCATAATATAATAACATTTAACATTCCTATGGTGGGAATAACACCTCAGAAGCCCAACACTGGGGCATTTAATTTCAAAAAGGGGAACTATGCAAGAATGAGGGGGTTAGTTAAACGGAAATTAAAAGGTAAAGTGACTAAAGTGAAATCCCTGCAAGCTGCATGGACTCTCTTCAAAGATACCATAATAAAGGCCCAACTCAAATGTATACCCCAAATTAAAAAACAACGCCAGAAAACTAAAAAAGAGCCACCGTGGCTTAACAGCCAAGTAAAAGAAGCAGTGAGAGAGAAAAAGGCATCTTTTAAAAAGTGGAAGTCTAATCCTAGTGAGGTAAATAGAAAGGAGCATAAGCACTGCCAAATAAAGTGTAAGAATGTAATAAGAAAAGCTAAAATGGAGTTTGAAGAACAGCTAGCCAAAAACTCAAAAGGTAATAACAAAATGTTTTTTAAATATGTCAGAAGCAGGAAGCCTGCTAAACAGCCAGTGGGGCCCCTGGATGACAGAGATACAAAAGGAGCACTTAAAGATGACAGAGTCATTGCAGAGAAACTAAATGAATTCTTTGCTTCAGTCTTCACGGCTGAGGACGTTAGGGAGATTCCTAAACCTGAGCTGTCTTTTGTAGGTGACGAATCTGAGGTATTGTCACAAATTGAAGTATCAGTAGAGGAGGTTCTGGAACTCATTGATAAACGTAACTGTAACAAGTCACCGGGACCAGATGGCATTCACCCAAGAGTTCTGAAAGAACTCAAATGTGAAATTGCGGCACTATTAACGAGGGTTTGTAACCTATCCTTTAAATCGGCTACTGTGCCCAGTGACTGGAAGATAGCTAATGTAACGCCAATATTTAAAAAGGGCTCTAGAGGTGATCCTGGCAATTACAGACCAGTCAGTCTAACGTCCGTACCGGGAAAATTAGTTGAAACAATAGTAAAGAATAAAATTGTCAGACACATAGAAGAGCATAAATTGTTGGGCAAAAGTCAACATGGTTTCTGCAAAGGGAAATCGTGTCTTACTAATCTATTAGAGTTCTTTGAAGGGGTCAGCAAACATGTGGACAAGGGGGATCCGGTGGACATAGTGTACTTAGATTTCCAGAAAGCCTTTGACAAGGTCCCTCACCAAAGGCTCTTACGTAAATTAAGCTGCCATGGGATAAGAGGGAAGATCTTCTCATGGATTGAAAACTGGTTAAAAGACAGGGAACAAAGGGTAGGAATAAATGGAACTTTTTCAGAATGGAGAGGGGTAACTAGTGGTGTTCCCAAGGGTCAGTCCTGGGACCGATCCTATTCAACTTATTTGTAAATGATTTGGAGGAAGGGGTAAACAGTGATGTGGCAAAGTTTGCAGATGATACTAAACTGCTCAACGTAGTAAGGACCAAAGCAGACTGTGAAGAACTTCAAAAAGATCTCACTAAACTAAGTGATTGGGCAACAAAATGGCAAATGAAATTTAATGTGGATAAATGTAAAGTAATGCACATTGGAAAAAATAACCCCAACTATACATACAATATGATGGGGGCTAATTTAGCTACAACCAATCAGGAAAAAGACCTGGGAGTCATTGTGGATAGTTCTCTGAAGGCATCCACACAGTGTGCAGCGGCAGTCAAAAAAGCAAACAGGATGTTAGGAATCATTAAAAAAGGGATAAAGAATAAGTCGGAGAATATCTTATTGCCCTTATACAAATCCATGGTGCGCCCACATCTTGAATACTGCGTACAAATGTGGTCTCCTCATCTCAAAAAGGATATACAGTAAACCCTCGATTTAACGGACCCCGATTTAACGGACTTCGGATGCAATGGACAAAATTTCCCGATGCATCCCTAATCCGTTATTGGGGGCTGCCGGCTCCCGCCCCAGGGAGCGGGGCGGGAGCTGTCAACTCCGCCACCCAGCTCCCCTCAGCGGGGAGCCTGGCGGGAACTGTCAACCCCCCCCGCCTGGCTCCCCGCTGCGGGGAGCCGGGCGGCGGCGGCGGGGGGGGGGTTTGACAGCTCCCGCCCGGCTCCCCGGGGCGGAGAGCGGGGCGGGAGCTGTCAAACTCCGGGCGGCGGAGTTGACAGCTCCCGCCTGGCTCCCCGCAGCAAAACCTCTATATAAGGGACTAATTCGGGTGAGGGGGTGTCCGTTAAAGCCAAAAGTCCTGTTATTTAATGATTTTAAAAAATTATTAAATAACGGACTTTCGGCTATAACGGACACCCCCTCGCCCGAATTAGTCCGTTAAATCGAGGTTTCACTGTACTGGCACTAGAAAAGGTTCAGAGAAGGGCAACTAAAATGATTAGGGGTTTGGAACGGGTCCCATATGAAGAGAGATTAAAGAGGCTAGGACTTTTTAGCTTGGAAAAGAGGAGACTAAGGGGGGATATGATAGAGGTATATAAAATTATGAGTGGTGTGGAGGAAGTAAATAAGGAAAAGTTATTTACTTGTTCCCAAAATAGAAGAACTAGGGGCCACTCAATGAAATTGGCCTGCAGCAGGTTTAAAACAAATAAAAGGAAGTTCTTCTTCACACAGCGCACAGTCAACCTGTGGAACTCCTTACCTGAGGAGGCTGTGAAGGCTAGGACTATAACAGGATTTAAAAGAGAGCTGGATAAATTCATGGAGGCTAAGTCCATAAATGGCTATTAGCCGGGATGGGTAATGAATGGTGTCCCTAGCCTCTGTCTGTCAGAGGGGGGTGATGGATGGCAGGAGAGAGATCGCTCGATCATACCTGTTAGGTTCACTCACTCCGGGGCACCTGGCATTGGCCACTGTCGGTAGACAGGATGCTGGGCTAGATGGACCTTTGGTCTGACCCAGTATGGCCGTTCTTATGTTCTTCTGTGTAGCGCAAACAATTAAGTACACTCTGTTTTTCTTAAAACGAACCCCATTCTGTGTAAAAAGTGAAAATGTATCGGAGAAACCACATCTAAATGCTAGAGAATGAAATTAATTAGACAAAATGAGACTGCTGAACAACGTGAGAAACGGCTACATAATAATAGAATATGAAATTATCAATCCAGGGCCACAGAAACAGCCGAACAACGCCAAAGAAGATTAAAGGAAAATACCCGAGCAGCATCCCAGTTTCCAATTACAAATACTCCGAGCAATGCCTGGTATTTCAGCTAGTACTATATAAAAATCTGAGAACTCCTGCCTTAGACCTCTCTTCT
Source organism: Sternotherus odoratus (assembly GCA_032164245.1). Taxonomy (NCBI): domain Eukaryota; kingdom Metazoa; phylum Chordata; order Testudines; family Kinosternidae; genus Sternotherus; species Sternotherus odoratus. The sequence continues at coordinate 72,035,192 of JAVMKO010000010.1, forward strand.
CCCCTTGTTAAAATAATGTTTGCACTTCTCTAGGTCCTTCCTAGAGGTTAAGGAGCTTTAAAAAATTCTCACATTCCTCTGTGACATAAGACAATAGCTATTGGTTGATGTGGAAGCACTTAGATACTACAGTGATAGGTGGCTGTGTAAAACCCTAAGATTGATAGGTTGATCAATGGGAAAGAGAGGCGGGTAGTGTAGTGACTTGGCCAAGATGACAGAAGAATCCTGTTGGAGAGCCAGCAGTAAAACCAAGCTTTCTGACTTCAAGTGCACTGTCTCACTGTGACAGAGTGCTGGGAGCCTAGAACTGACACAATACTCTGTCACTAAGGTACTACTTTTCCCCCCCTGGAATTGATTTAATTGGAGGGAGGTTGTTCAATAGTTTAATTAGGCAGGAAGCTGACAGGCTAGCGAGAGGAACCAACCTGTCAGCTGGGAAGTTAGAGGGCAAGAAGGAAGTGCAAGGGGAGTGGTGGCTACGGGAGGCAGGATTTCAGGGTGAGGAGATCTGTCCCTCTCCTTCCCTGAATAGTGGGCTATGGGGAAAGTTTCAGCTATATATTGCTTCATGAGGCTGTACTGGTGAAGGGGACTCACTGAATTAAAAAATTGTGCTTATAAACTGGGAAGCATCCAGCCTGTTTGTGTTGATCCAAGGGGTGGAGAAGGGAGCCTATTACACATGTCATAAGAGCATCCTTTCTTCCTGTAGCCGCATTGAGGATATCTTTGGCCTTCTAGTATTGCATGATTTCGAATATTAAGAATTTGAATCCTTTTTGGGCTTTTGCTTGTAAAAGGTCATGAAACATTAAAGCTGAAAATGTAAAGATCATAATGAGCATCTACAATGTAGGGTAAATCAGTATTCTAGGGAAAAATTAAAGGACATGTGAGCCTAGTGTTTAGTGCTTTTTACTTTGTACTACTATTTAGGAGACCTGGATGCAATTTTTAACCGTTCGTAGGCTGGTAGTCTTTCAGAGGTGGGAACATGCATCACTCAGTAGCAAATGCACCTGCTGAGTGATGCTGACAGGCTCTGAAAGGCATCTAATTTAGTGTGTCTCTGTTGGAAGTTGTGGTGGGGTGAAGGTGGAGGAACCACTTCCCACTGGGAAAGAAACAAGCTTGTTCCATGCTTTAAAATAACTTAATTTGAAAAAGACTTAATTAGTGGCTGTGACCTCTTTCTTTTGCACTGGGTAAAATTATAGCAGCACTGAGGGCTGACTACAGTACTTGCTGGAATGCATCTATACTCATAGTAAAATGGGAAGTTAGTGATGTATGTTGATTCTGTTCAACATGAAACTAGTGACTATATTGTGTGTTTAACCTATTTCCTCTCATCCTTTTTCTGCTCTTCAGGTTCTTCTAATTTGTGGAAAAAACAATAAGTTGGCTCATGTGTCTGAGCCGAGTACTTGTGTTTACTCTCTAACATTTGAGACTCCTCTTGCTTGCCATCCTCATTCTCTTTTAGGTAGGTAGGATAAAAAGGTCTGTGGATGTGTGAGAGGCAGGTGGCATTTTACCCAAGCCTTTAAGTTTAGATTTCTGATTTGTTAGTTTGTATCATTAAGTAAATGTAACATTGCTTATTACAACCATTTTTAAAGTACCCTTCACTATAATAATTGGGCACTCTTATCTGAGCTTGCAAAGTCCCTTTAGTCAACTCAGTGGCATATCTGTGTATGTAATGGGATAGCTTTTGAAAACTCAATCCAGTTAATTCCAAAATTTCAGGGAATGTTCTAAGCATTAATTGTCAGAACCCTATTTGATCTTGGGGAAGAGCAGAAAACCACAAGGGGGGAGATTGGGGAACAAAAGACAGCTCTTTAGCAACAGAGGCTAGTGCAGGGGTGGGCAAACCTTTTGGCCCAAGGGCCACATTGGGGTTTAAAATTGTGTGGAGGGCTGGGTAGGGAAGGCTGTGCCTCTCCAAACAGCATGGCCCGACCCCCTGTGTGACCCCCACCCACTTCCTGCCCCCTAACTGCCCCCCTCAGAAGCCCTGAACCATCCAAACCCCCCCCCCCCCCGATCCTTGTCCCTTGATCGCTCCCTCTGGAGACACACACCCCAATTTCCCCCTCAGGGCCCCACCCCCTATCTAGGCCTCCCTTGTTATTGTTCCCTGACCTCCCCCTCCTGAGATCCCCTCCACCCGGGACCCCACCACCTAAGCCCCCCACCTTGCTTACCGTGCTCAGCTGGGCGCTCCAGCCCGAGTGCGGGGCCCCACGGCTTGCTGCCCTCCATCCAGCACCCCAGGCCCGGGAGGGCTGGGCCCTGGGGCACCCCACGCTTCATCCAGCGCTTCTGGCCCAAGCTTGCAGGCCGGATGAAAATGGCCGGCAGTCCGCACAGGATCCCCGGTCTACCATCTGTACAATTGTCTGTAAATAACAGGGTTAGTTCATGGTTTCCATGAACACTTTCCAGCACAACAATACCCATGCTCATGTCAGCTTATCCTCCCAATAGTGTAACACGTTAACATGCTGAACGACTTCTGGACAGAAAATAATGGTGGTAGGGGGAAAGGAAAATGGAGGGACCTGGGGGAGCAGAGAGAAATTCACACAGATGCTGGAATGTTAGGGGAAAAGGGACCCTCATATGGCAGGAGGGAAGAAAGGAGCACATAGAACCTCTGGTGGGGGGATTGGAAATTGAGGGATCTGATATGGGAAAGAGAGGATTGGGGGGCACAGAGCCCATGCTAGGGGAAGATTGAGGGACCCGGGGAAGATTGAGGGACCCGGGGAAGATGGGGAATAAGCATGCACACAGCCCCTTGCTTGGGGGCCAGAATGAAGGACCCCCCACAGAATTGGAGCAGACTCTGCCCCTAGACTTGGAATGGGGGGCACACAGAACTGATGGGGGGGGGTTGATTGGAGGACCCTTGTATGAGTAATGGAGTATGGGGGAAAGAGGATAATAGGATGTATGCTGATCTGCTGGTATGGGGAGAGAATGGGCGACCTGGTATGGAAGGAGAGGGGAGTAGGGGGTACACAAACCCTTGCAGGGAAGAGATTTGGGTGAAATTTAGGGAGTCCCTGGAAAAAGGAGATGGGATGGTGAGCATACAGAGAGCTTGTGGGGGAGGGAATGAAGGAATACAAAGAGCATTGCAATAAATTCAGCCTACATAATCTACAAACACCACATTGGTAAAATAATTTGTGTATAAGAGCATAGTTCTCTTGTTCTCACCACTTCCATCCCAGTCTCCAGTTAGACAAGTCAGTGGATGCATTCATCAGTTTGGAAAAATCTTTGAATGAAGAGATATTTAATGAAATATTCCCTGACGGTAGTAAGAGTGAGGCTCAGCCCTAAGAGGGGTTACAGAGATTGTTGGGTCCCAGCTCTTTTGGGTTTTTTTTAATTGAAGTCTAGCACCTTAAATTAGATTCATACTGCCACTGTCTGCTGTGCACTTCAGCTAGCCCTTGGAATATGCCTCCATTTGGTGTTAATGGTAATTCTTAGATAGGATGTGTTTCAATAGTCTATAAGAGGAGGGTGCAGTCAGGATCTCATCCAGCAGTGAAGGGTGCAGCCTGTTGGACAGCTGGAAGAAGAGATCTTTGGTCACTGCTGCTGTCTTGGAGCATTAGACCTCTAGGGCCTGCTCCTGTTCCCATTTGAAGTGATTGAGAAAATTCCTATTGATTTAAATAGGATGGAGGGACGGGCCCTGGCAAGTGAATGTAGCAGTTCGCAGTCTCAGAGATGCTTGTTGAAACGAAGCATTACACTGTTAAAAAACACACATAGCAGTACTAGCGTTACATTCAAATAGTTAATTAAGGAAAATGTAGCTGTTGATATTTGACAGCTTTACTTTCTATTTTTCAGTTTATCCAACACTGACTGAAGTCCTACGAAGAAAGTGGGATGAAGCAGAGCAGTCTCTTTATGATGAGCTAATAACTGAACAGGTTTGCTGATCCATTCTGATTTCTTGTTAAAGGACTATCACTTTCAAATTACTATAGTATTGGTTTGTTTTCTACAGTTCCAGATCTTTTTAGGATAGCTGTTTTTATCCTACTATTGGCAAAAACTATTAGTGGTCTGCATCTAGCTACAATTTACTGGTAATCTCAAAGCCTTGTAAAATAAATATCTAATGCAAATTACAATCAGCAATAGAATGGTTTTATGTAATGTCTTTGTTTTCCCAGGGGTACAAAAAATTGTTGAAGGAGATTTTTGAGAAAGCAGGACTTTTAAGAGCAACCGAAGAAAAGGAGATAGAGAAAAACAATGAAAAGTTAAAAAGTTTGGAATTTGAAACAGTGGAGAAATGCAATAAGGTATAGAAAGTAATTCTCAATGCTTGTCTAATAAATTTTACCACCATGGAGTTAATCACCATCCTTCTGCTGTGTGATTGAACCACTGGGCTCTCAGCCAAGCTTCCTGTCTGTTGTTAGGATTCAGATAAAGTCTGCTCCCTTAGTTATCTTCTGTTACCAAATAACAGTGTATTTAAAAATAAATAGAAATGGCAGAACTTATTTTAATGCTGAAAATTGGAAACGAACTGGCATTACTGAATGCCTTTCCAGGAGATATTAGGGGGTGGTATATGGGAAATAGTTTGGATACCTAGGTGATGTGCATCTTAGACATACTCTTATAAAGTGGGGTCAGAATGGAATTAAGAAGCAGAAGGGAGTTAATGGAAGGTAGACCAGAGCCTCGTGATGGATGGGTACTTGGTAATCATATAATATACATACTATGCTGAAACATTCAAGCCATTTTACAAACAAAAGGCCCCGTGGTTCATATTGTGTATCCTTTAAATTCCGTGTGTGTGTGTGCGTGCGCGCCTGTATCTACAACTATATATGTCTATACCAGGGGTGGGGAACCTTTTTTCTGTCGAGGGCCATTTGGACATTTATAATGTCATTCACGCCCCCCCCCGCCCCCCAAGGAAGCCCAGGCTGGCAATGGGAGCTGAGACCCCAGCTGGCAAGGGGCCAGCGGGGAAAACCCCAAAGCAGTGGCAGGCGGAATGCTTAGCCCTGCACTGCTTTGGGGTTCCCCCGCTGGCCCCTTGCCAGCCAGGGTCCTGCCGCCTGCCCCAGTCAGCTCCCGCTATCAGCCTGGGTGTAGGGGGTGATCTTCATTTACCCCCGCCCAGCCTCCCCCCATCTAACTGCCTTTCCTACCCCACTCCTTCCTGGCCCGGCCCATCCCACCGAACCTAACCTCCTCCCCCCCCCCCACTCCCAACCCAGCCTCCTGCCCCCCCCCATGCCTGACCCGCCCAGTCCAGCCTCCCCCCGACCAAACCTCCTTCCCTCCCGCACCCACGCCTCGCCCACCCCATCCAGGCTAGTCTCCTGCCCCCCGCCCGCCCAGCCTGCCCCCCCCCTTGCCTGCCCCCCAGCCCATCCTCCCCACCACACCTCCTTTATAGTCGGCTCCCCGCAGCTCCTCCGTTCGCCGCCCGGCTAACGGTGACCGCGCGGCGCCGGTGGCTCCCCCAGGCGCGAGCCGCCCCCGCCTGGTGGCCGCGCGGCGCCGGCGGCTCCCCCAGGTGCGAGCCGCCCGCGCGCAGGTCCCTGGCTGGTAGCTGCGGCGCGTCCCCAGCCCTGCCGTGGCCCGGACAGAATTATTTGGCGGCCCGTATAAGGCCCGCGGGCCAGAGGTTCCCCACCCCTGGTCTATACACATACACTCTGCAGTAGAATTTACAAGGCTTGTTAGTACGAATGAAAGGCAAGCACTAAGTACTAAAATTGAAGTGCATCATTTGTATGGAGAGAATACATTCATCCTAAAAGTTTGTCTGCTATGGTTGTACCCTCTCATTGATGTGCTGAGATTCATTGACAGGGTATGTAAGGGTAGTCAGAGATTGCAAAGCAAAGAGGATACCACTGTGGTCATCTAGTCTGACCTTGTGCATAGCAAAGTCTATAGAATTTCATCCATTAATTCCAGCATCAAGTCTAATAACTTGTGATTGAATTAAATCATCTCTCTTAGAAAGATATACGTGGTGATTTAAAGCAATGGAGAATCCACCACATATCTTCTTGGGTTGGTGCAGTTCCATGGACGGTGGGTATAATAGGCCAGGGGAGGCTCTGCCTCCCCCTGCGCTGCTATGGCGGCCAGACACCCCCTGCCTCTCATTGCGAGGTTTGGCGATGAAGTTTTTGTTTGACGCTTTTCCTCTGCACGGGTTGGGTCTGGGGAGGGGAGGCACGGCGCGGCTTTCGCCAGCCCCGGGCTCCTTAAGGCTTCTCCAGCTGAGGTGGAGAGTGCTCAGGGATTTGGCCAGCCCAGGACTCCCACGGTTGGGGGTGCTGTGGATGGAGGGTGCGGGGAGGGAAGCTTGTAGCTTCAGCCGCAAGGGAAACTGCAGGTCTTGGAGCTCTGACCAGTGGTCTCCAACATTTTTACACCCAAGATCACTTAAGAGCAACTCAGGATCTACTTCACCTCTTCCCAAAACCCTGCCCTGCTCACTCCATCCCCCCACTCTCTCCAGTGATCACTCTCCCCCACCCTCACTCATTTTCACCACGCTGAGCCGAGGGGTTTGGAGTGTGAGGGGAGCTCAGTGATGAGCCTGGGGCAGGTGGTTGGGGTGCAGGAGGGGGGTCTGGGGTGCTGGCTCTAGAAGGGAGCTCAGGGCTTGTGTAGGAGGGTTTGGGGTGCTGGTTCTGGGAGGGGGCTCATGGTGGGGATTGTGGTACAGAAGGGGGTTTGGAGTGCTGGTTCCTGGAGGGGGCTCAGGGATGGGGGGTTGGGTGCAGCCTCCCGCTGGGCAGCACTTACCACACAGCGAGGCTAAGGGAGACTCCCTGCCTACCCCCACCCACTGCTCCTGGAAGGGGCCAATTCACCCCCGCAGCCTCTGGGGTGCAGAGGGCAGGCGGCATGTGGCTCCATGCGCTACTCCTCTCTGCAAGCACTGCCTCCGCAGCTCTCCTGGCCAATGGGAGCTGCAGGGGTGGTGCTCGCAGGCAGGAGCAGCGTGCATGGAGGGAGACCCCTGCCTCTCCGGCCAGCAGTGTGGGGGTGGGGTAGGCTTAGGCAGCTACACTACTGCCGCCTGAGTTCGCGATCGACTGGGAGATCCTTTAGGATTGACTAGTTGATCACGATCGAACAATTAGTGATCGCTGCCTTATAGTTTAATGGGTATAAACATAGCTGTTCACTAAAGCTTTTGTAGTTATGGAGTAGCCACAGGTCTTCAAAAGTAAAACATTTGCTGCTGTGTTATCAAGCAGCAACTTTGAGACAAACTCTAACCCTGGAGCAGCCTTTGGGAGGGAGTGCATAAAAATCTAGTCAGAGGGCAGACCTGAGGTGTTTTATAGGGAAGGTGTTCCTGGCCTGCTTGCCTGATTCATAGTCCCAGACTTCAGTACAGTGAAACCTCGATTTAACGGACTAATTCGGGCGAGGGGGTGTCCGTTAAAGCCGAAAGTCCGTTATTTAATAATTTTTTTAAATCATTAAATAACAGGACTTTTGGCTTTAACGGACACCCCCCTCACCCGAATTAGTCCGTTATATAGAGGTCAGCCCCCCCCCGCCCGGCTCCCCGCAGCGGGGAGCCCGGCGGGAGCTGTCAACCCCCCCGCCCGCCCGGCTCCCCGCAACGGGGAGCCAGGCGGGAGCTGTCAACTCGGCGGGGGGGGTTGACAGCTCCCACCGGGCTCCCCGCTGCGGGGAGCCGGCCGGGAGCTGTCAGCCCGCCCGCCCAGCTCCCCTCTGCGGGGAGCCGGGCAGCCGGGTTGACAGCTCCTGCCTGGCTCCCCGGGGCGGGAGCCGGCAGCCCCCGAATAACGGATTTCGGATGCATCGGAAATTTTGTCCGTTGCATCCGAAGTCCGTTAAATCGGGGTCCGTTAAATCGAGGGTTTACTGTAGAGGAGCAGCTGGAACTAGATGCTATGAATAATATCTATCAGAAACACAGGCTGTCTTTTTGTATAGCTGACAATATTTGTTTTCCAATGTGCATTACTTTGCATATATCAACATGGATTTTAATTTGCCATTTTGTTGCTTGGTCACCCAGTTTTGTGATTTCCCTTTGTAACTCTGTCTGCTTTGGACTTAACTATCTTGAGTGATTTTTGTCTGAAAATTTTGCCACCTCACTGTTTACCTTGTTGTCTAAATTATTTATGAATAAGTTGAACTGTACTAATCTCAGTACAGATCCCTGGGGGATACCACTATTTAGCTCTCCCTTTTCTGAAAACAGCATTTATTCCTACCCTTTGTTTCCTGTCTTTTAAGCAGATACTGATTGATGAGAGGACCTTTTTTCTTATTCTAGGACTGCTTATTTTACTTAAGAGCCTTTGCTGAGGGACCTTGTCAAGTCTTTCTGAAAGTACAAATACACTATATCCACTGAATCACCCTCGTCCACATATTTGTTGACCCCCTCAAAATATTCTCATAGATTGGTGGGGTATGATTTCCGTTTACAAAAGCCATGTTGACTCTTCCCCAACAAATTGTGTTCATCTATGTGTGTGATAATTCTGATCTATACTATAGTTTCAACCAGTTTGCATGGTACTGAAATTAGACTTACTGCCTAATTGCCAGGATTGTTTCTGGAAACTTTTTTAAAAATTGGTATCATATTAGCTATCCTCCAGTCATCTGGTAAACCAAGATTCTAAATGTTGTTGTTTTTTTTAACTATGCATGGATGTTTTATACTTGATGCAAACTGAATTTTTAAGTAGACATGTATTTGGGCAAAACATATTGTCTATTTTAAAAATATTTTTTTATTCTAGGAGCACAAGAAACTTTCTAAAGAAATAAAAAGGCTTAAAGATTTATTAACTCAACATGGTATTGGGTATGAAAGAAACTCAGGTAAGTTCCTTGTGTAGTTCTACTTTCTCATTCCTATCTATTTAGAATGTGAATGCTCAGCTTTCACTTTTTAAATGAAAAATATTGTTAAGATCAGGATAAACAATCTTCCATCGGAAGGGGTCAAGCCCCACTGTAAAGCATACTGCATGTGATTTTGGCTGAACAGACCCTTGACTATTAGAACTTGCTTTAAAATGTATGTAAGTTTTTATTGGTGTCAGCCTTTACAATAGGTCTGTAGCTGCTAACACTTCTATTTTGGTATACTTTGAGCTTCAGTCTCTGATTCTTCCTCTCCATGCTAAGTGTTAATGTCCGCAGTATTCAAGACTCATTTTCATCTCATTTCTCCCAACTGCACACGAATGATAAAATCTGCTCCCATGAATATGTGAAATGTGCTCATTTGGTGTGTGTAAAGTCTCCTACTTCGTACCTCATTCCACTCTTTGCTGGTCAGTTTCTCCCCTTCACTGGCCCCCCACTGCAGCTATGCAGTACCTGTCCTATGCTACTTCCTGTTGTGAAGAAGAGAGCAATAGCAGGAGGGTGGGTCCTGGCTGTGAAGAAACAGTCTGGATTTACTCCATGCAAGTTCCAATCTCACCCTGCCTCCCAGTAACCAAGTTGCCTCATTCTTCTCCATCTTTGTTCCTCTCTTAGTTAATTCCCTAAGGGACGGGAATTTGACACAAGTCCCACATGATGCCCCTTGGAATCTCAGTGAATTATTAGGCTGAAACCTAATATCTAGAACTGAGTATGCGATATATTTTCATTTCGTAGTTCTTTTCTATATGAGAAACTTTCATTATGTGAAACAAATTACTTTTTTCAGGGGAAAAAAATCTTGTGTTGGAACATATGCAGATTATAGATTTTGCTAATTAATATCCAGTTGAAACTATTAGTTACATAAATTGCACAGGATTTTTGCTCACTGACTGGATAACTTGTGTAACCATATGGAGCAGAATTTGATTTGTATATTCAAGAGCAAAAATCAGTTTGCCGTGGATGACTGCATGGTAGCCATGTTAATCTATATCCACAAAAACAACGAGGAGACTGGTGGCACCTTGAAGACTAACAGATTTATTTGGGCTTAAATTTTTGTGGGTGGAAAAACCCACTTCCTCAGATGTATGTAAAAATTACATATATATATATATATATGTGTGTGTGTGTGTGTATACGTGAAGAGAAGGGAGTTTTCTTACAAGTGGAGAACCAATGGTGAAGGCCAGTTCACTTAGGGTGGATGTGGTCCACTCCCAAAAGTTGATGAGGAGGTGTCAATACCAAGAGAGAAAATTGATTTTGTAGTGAGCCAGACACTCCCAGTCCTTATTCAAGCCCAAATTGATGGTGTTAAGGTAGTGGCTGTCTCACTATAAAAGCAATTTTCCCTCTCTTGGTATTGATTATTGGGAGTGGACCATATCCACCCTGATGGAACTGGCCTTCCCCATTGGTTCTCCACTTGTAAGGTAACTCACTTCTCTTTACGTGCCAATATATATTTGTCTGGCTCTGTAATTTTCACTCCATGCATCTGAAGGAGTGGGTTTTTTACCCACAAAAGTTTATGCCTAAATAAATCTGTTAGTCTTGAAGGTGCCTCCGGACTCTGCGTTGTTTTTGTAGCTCTCAACAGTATCCTATGAGTTCTGGTGACTAAGGGTAGGTCTTCACTACTCGGCGGGTAGCGATTGCTCTTTTAGCGATCGATTTCTTGTGTCTTATTAAGACGCTAGAAATCGATCGCCCATGGCATGCCCGTCGACTCCTGTAACTCCAGCTTGACGCAAGGCACAAGCTAGAGTCGATGGGGGAGCGCACCGCCGACTGCCACCGCCATGCGGACGGCAGGTAGGTCAGCTGAAGATATGCCGACTTCAGCTATGTTATTCACGTAGCTGAAGTTGCGTATCTTCAGTCAACCTTCCCCCCCACGCCCCGCAGTGAATACCAGCCCTAAGTAAAATTGTGTGAATTGCAGGTTTTATTATGAAAAGTAAAGAAATAACATATTTTACAATTAAATATTTCAGCTAACAATACAAGTGCTGAACACGTCATTCATAAAGTGGTGACTACAAAGCCAAGTGTTCTGAGTGGCTCAAAGGCTAATGAACACCTACGGGGAGACACAGGCATTTGGAATGACACCTTGTAGAGATGTGAAGACTCACTGGCATGATGCCTCCTGCTGATCATCCTGGGAATTAGCTCAATTCCAGCCCAGAGCACTCTCTGCAGACTGATGTCCCACCTGCCTTAGGCCCCCATGTCCCTCCCAGACCCTGGTGCCCCTTTACCTTGGGGTGCTGTCCTGAGCAGTAACCCATAATCTGGGTCTCCCCTCCCAGGGGAACCCCCAACCCTCTATCCCCATCTTGCCTCAGTGGCTACTGCAGGTCATCATCTAGCTCCCGCTCACTGGGGCAAACTGCAGTCTGTAAAAGCCACTCATCATTGGCAGGGGGGTTGGACCAGCTGCCTCTCCAACCCCAGTACCTGGTTTGGCCTTTAGCAAGGCCTGCAGCCTGGGATTTATCAAGTGGGAGCTCCTCTTGACTTTCCCCAGCCCTGAGTTCCTAGGCAGCCACGTTCTTCTCCCTCCAAAGCTAGAGAGAGACTCTCTTAGCTCCAGGCTCACAGCTCTTTTTCAGGCCAGCTGTGGCCTGATTGGGGCGTGGCTTAGCTGTGGCTGCTTCCCCAATCAGCCTATCCTATTAGCTCCCCAGGTCAGCCCTTTCCCAGGTCTGGTGTATCCCTTTCAGGGCTGGAGTGGAGTGACCACCACGCTATACACTTTTTAAAGAAATTTGTCTGGATGATAAATATCAAGTTCATATAGACTAAAATATTGAGAAAATTGAATGTAAATCATAGTACTACAATAATTTAACAACACTCTATATTCTTGCCCTAAGGCAATGGGAAGAGAATGTTTGAGTTAAAGTCTGGTGCTGCCATTGCAGACAGCTGTTGAAATTCAGTTTACAAAATCTCTTTGCTGAAACTGTTACTAACCATTGGTCTACAGACTTGACTTCTCCAATCTCAGTTCTGTGCTGTTTGCTTTGATCAACTATTGCATTAATTAGAGTGAAAGGTGATTGGTTGTATACCCAACATCTGTATTTCTGCCTGAGATTGGGGGGATAGTTTTGTCCTCAAATTTGGATGTTCACACAAGTTCACACTGTACTTCCTAATCCTGTAGCGGCACTGATGAGGCTAGAAGGATGGAGTGATGTGAAACCTTTAGCCAAAGGTGAACAAAAAGCAAAATCTGCCTTCTAGTCTTTCAGGTTGATTATATACAGTATACTCCTAAGTATCCAAAAGCCGATAATCCAAACCTCTGCATTATCCAGATCCCTTCCTTGTCCCCCAGCATGAGATATATGCCCTCTGCAGCATATATCTTATGCTGGAGGATAAGGAAGAGATTCAGATAATGTGGAGGTTTGGGTAATAGAGCATACACTCCTTGCAGTCCTGGCTAGGAGGATGATCCCCCGGCTGCAGAGAAGACCATCCAGCTGCTGAAGCTGGGCTTTCTGCAGCACTGCTGCCATGGGAGTGAATGGGGCTAAGACAGCAGAGCTACAGAGGGGTCCCTGTGCTGCTGCAGCACTGGTGACACCCAATCCCTACAGGCACAAAGTGCAGTGGGAAGGCTGTGGTCCTGGTAGGGCACAGCAGAGACCTCGACAACGACTCTACTCTGCCAGGACCATAGCCTTCCTTGAGCCTGCCAGGAATTGGGTGTCACTTAGAATCATAGAATATGAGAGTTGGAAGGGACCTCAGGAGGTCATCTAGTCCAATCCCCTGCTTAAAGCAGGACCAATCCCCAACTAAATCATCCCAGCCAGGGCTTTGTCAAGCCTGACCTTAAAAACCTCCAAGGAAGGAGATTCCACCACCTCCCTAAGTAACCCATTCCAGTGCTTCACCACCCTCCTAGTGAAAAAAAGTTTTTCCAAATATCCAATCTAAATCTCCCCCACTGCAACTTGAAACCATTACTCCTTGTTCTGTCATCTGCTACCACTGAGAACAGTCTAGATCAGACATGGGCAAACTACGGCCCGCGGGCCACATACGGCCCGTTAGGCTTTTTAATCCGGCCCGCCGAACTTGTCCAAATTATAGTAAAAACCTCCTTTTTTTCCCCTTTCCCTGCAATGCCCACGTTTCCCCAATAGATGGCGCACTCAAAACACATTGACCGTTGTTGGAGTGGCGCGTATTTCTCTTTATTTCACTTTAATTTTATCCGGCCTGCGAGCTCTCGGCAGGGGAGTGGTGCCAGTGGCCCCCTCCTCCGTGCCCAGGGGCCGAGCAGCGCGGTGAGGGGCGCCGCGCTCCCGCCCGGGGGTGCCGGGCTGAGCTGCCGGGGCCAGGCGAGGAGCCAGATGAGAGCAGCAAGCCGTGGGGCCATGCCCGGTTGAGCAAAGTAAGCAAGAACGGGGGTGAGGGGCGCTCAGGGGGGCTTGGGTGGTGGTTAGGGTGGGGGGGTCTCGGGAGAGGGCAGTCAGGGAACTAAGTGCAGGGGGCTTAGATTGGGGATTCTGGGGGGCAGTTAGAGTGGGGGGTTGCTGGAAGGGGGCAATCAGGGGACAAGGAGCAGGAGGGCTTAGGTACGGGGTAGGGTCCTGCGGGGGGAAGTTAGGGGGGGGGGGATCTCTGGAGGGGGCAATCGGACAAGGAGCGGGGGGGCTGGATGTCTTGGGAGCTCTGAGGGGGCAGTCAGGGGGTGGGAGGTGAGTGGGAGTCAGATGGGGGGGGCAGGCTATTTGGCGAGGCACAGCCTTCCCTACCTGGCCCTCCACACAATTTTGAACCCCAATGTGGCCCTCGGGCCAAAAAGTTTGCCCACCCCTGGTCTAGATCCATCCTCTTTGGAACCCCCTTTCAGGTAGTTGTAAGCAGCTATCAAATCCCCCCTCATATTTCTCTTCTGCAATCTAAACAATCCCAGTTCCCTCAGCCTCTCATCATAAGTCAAGTACTCCAGCCACCTAATTACTTTTTCAAGAATAGCAGCCGTGTTAGTCTGTATCCGTAAAGAAAGCGAGGAATACTTGTAGCACCTTAGAGACTAGTTTATTTCAGCATAAGCTTTCGTGAGCTATAGCTCACTTTGTTGGATGCATCTGACGAAGTGAGCTATAGCTCACGAAAGCTTATGCTGAAATAAACTAGTTAGTCTCTAAGGTGCTACAAGTATTCCTCGCTTTCTTTACTAATTACTTTTGTTGCCCTCTGCTGGACTCTTTCCAATTTTTCCCAATCCTTATTGTAGTGTGGGGCACAAAACTGGACACAGTAGTACACATGAGGCTTCACCAATGCCAATTAGAGAGGAATGATCACATCCCTTGATCTGCTGGCAGTGCTCCTACTTATACAACCCAAAATGCCGTTAGCCATCTTTGCAACAAGGTACACTGTTGACTTATATCCAGGATCTCGTCCACTGTAACTCCTAGGTCCTTTTCTGCAGAACTGTTGCCTAGCCATTCAGTCCCTAGTCTGTAGCATGGGATTCTTCCGTCCTAAGTGCAGGACTCTGCACTTGTCCTTGTTGAACCTCATCAGATTTCTTTTGGCCCAACCCTCTAATTTGTCTAGGTCCCTCTGTATACTATCCCTACCCTCCGGGATATCTACCACTCCTCCCAGTTTAGTGTAATCTGCAAATTTGCTGCGGCTGCAGTCCACGCCATCCTCCAGATCATTAATGAAGATATTGAACAAAACTGTCCCCAGGACCAACCCTTGGGGCATTCCACTTGATACCAGCTGCCAACTAGACATGGAACGTTTGATCACTACCCTTTGAGCTCGACGGTCCAGCCAGCTTTCTATCCACCTTATAGACCATTCATCCAGCCCATACTTCTTTAACTTGCTGGCAAGAATATTGAGGGATACCATACCAAAAGCTTTGCGAAAGTCAAGGAATAATATGTTACACCGCTTTCCCCTCATCCACAGAGCCAGTTATCTCGTCATAGAAGGTAATTAGGTTAGTCAGACATGATTTTCCCTTGGTGAATCCATGCTGACTATTCTTGATCACTTTCCACGCCTTTAAGGGCTTCAGAATTGATTTCTTGAGGACCTACTCCATGATTTTTGCAGGGACTGAGGTGAGGCTGACTGGCCTGTATTTCCCCGGATCCTCCTCCTCCCTTTTTTTAAAGATGGGCACTACATTAGCCTATTTCCAGTCATCCAGGACCTCCCCTGATTGCCATGAGTTTTCAAAGATAATGGCCAATGGCTCTGCAATCACATCCGCCAGCTCCTTTAGCACCCTCGGATGCAGCGCATCTGGCCCCATGGACTTGTGCTCGTCCAGCTTTTCTAAATATTCCCGAATCCCTTCTTTCTCCACAGAGGGCTGGTCACCTCCCCATACTGAGCTGCACAGTGCAGTAGTCTGGGAGCTGACCTTGTTCGTGAAGACAGAGGCAAAAAAAGCATTGCGTACATTAGCTTTTTCCACATCCTCTGTCATTAGATTTCCTCCCTCATTCAGTAAGGGGCCCACACTTTCCCTGACCAACTTGTTGCTAACATACCTGAAGAAACCATTCTTGTTACTGTTAACATCTCTTGCTAGCTGCAACTCCAAGTGTTGTTTGGCCTTCCTCATTTCACTTCTGCATGCCTGAGCAATATTTTTATAGTCTTCCCTGGTCATTTGTCCAGTCTTCCACTTCTTGTAAGCTTCTTTTTTATGTTTAAGATCAGTAAGGATTTCACTGTTAAGCCAAGCTGGTCGCCTGCCATATTTACTATTCTTTCTACACCTGGGGATGGTTTCTTCCTGCAACCTCAATAAGGATTCTTTAAAATACAGCCAGCTCTCTGGCACTCCTTTCCCCCTCATGTTACTCCCTTGTTCTGTGGCTGCACTGGGAGCTCCCCTGCAACTTTCTGTCACAGGAGCAAGCGAGTGAGTAGGGCAGAGGAGAGACCCCTGGCCAGGACTGTGAAGAGGATGACAAGTCCCTGGCTGTTGTGGAGGCCACCCTGCTGCTGAATCGCCTCTTGATTATCTGAACGAAATCTGTGTCCCTCATGCTATTCAGATAATTGGGAGTACACTGTATTGAAAAAGATAGAAGAAATGACTGCATAAAGACTAGAGAAATTACTCCACTTTAAAGGCGTAAATAGTTATTCCTTTAACCCCGATTTCCACACTGGCAGCTAATATTCAGCTCTTACCTGTCTCTGTTAACCATAACATTCTTTTCTAAGACAACCATTACACTGTTTACTAAAAATTGAGACTAACAGAACAATCATGTATAAGTAGGATACTCTCCTCCTAACCTTCTGGTTTGCCTCAGGGGCCATGGTGTTCTTTCCTACCTCAACTTTGGTGTTGGCTCAAGACTTCTTTGGCCCTGAGTGCTTCCCTCCTTCCCCTGACATTTCTCTCCAGCTATCCACAACTTATTCCTGATCCTTCTAGTCACGTATTGTGGTACTGCCACAAACACTATCCTTTTTGTGTGCATTTTGCATTTACTACTCCAAACTTACATTGTAATAGATTTCAAATCAAGGAAATCTTAGTGATCCATTCAGCATAGCCTGTGTATAATGATGGCAGATGTGAATGCAAAATAATTACACTACTTTACAGGCAAAATCTTGCAAACTGAGATAGTCTGCACTACATGAACATTGAAATCCCCTTGCCAGTTTAAAGAGTAAGCCTTTTCTCTTTTGGCTTAGGCAAAAATGTTCCTTCCCTCTGCGGTGTGTATTATCTGCAACTGCAGTTATCCCGCACTGGGATTGTTTGCATTTGAGAGGTGCTTTTAACTTGGGATTCTTACAGATGAAAAGTGAAAATAATTTTTTTTTAAAGAAGACCAATAATGTTTCAAGAGTGTAGCTTTATTCTGTATATTATTATAAAGAATAAATGTATGGACTCTAACAAAGTTGTGGAGAGTTATACTAGCAAGTTGTCGAGCAGCACGGACTTCATTTGTACTTAAATAATTATTACAATTCCTTCCCTTGCTGGGTTTAGCTAACCCTGACCACCTGCTGATTCAGGGGTTCTCAAGCTGGGGGTCATGACCCCTAAGGGAGTCACACGGTTATTACATGGGGAGTTTCGAGCTGTCAGCCTCCATCCCAAATCCCATTTCATCTCCACCCTTTATAATAGTATTTATTTTTAATTTATAAGGGTAGGTTGCATTCAGAGGCTTGCTGTGTGAAAGGAGGTCACTAGTACAAAAGTTTGAGAACCACTGTGCTAACCTACAATTGATTCTACTGAGCCTCAAATCTTCATTTTAGCACCAACCATTTTCTTCAACTGATATAGGTTGTACTGGTGACTTCACCATAACTATTACCACTGTGTGAAGTTTTCTCCCCTCCCTTGGAAGCCAAGTTTAACAAAATTCATCTGATCTATGTAGCAGGTGGGTGGTAGTAAAGGCGAGTTGCCCTCTGAAGTCCAGGAACTCCATCAAGACATCCAAATGTAGGACGAAGACTATCATAAATATTAGCTACACTATCCCTAGGAATCTTTGATATCAGTTAGGAAGAAGCTTACCTGGACATCCCCATCAGTGATACCTTAGAGTTGAACAAAGGACCTGCACTTCTAATACAGAACTTTACCTTTTTAGAACATAACAGCCATACTGGGTCAGACCAACAGTCCATCTTGTCCAGTATCCTGTCTTTTGACAGTGGCCAATGCCAGGTGCTTCAGAGGGAATGAACAGAATAGGCAATCATTGAGTGATCTATCCCATCGTTCACTCACAGCTTCTGGCAGTCAGAGGGTAGGGACACCCGGAGTTTGGGGTTGCACCCCTGACCCTCTTGGCTAATAGCCATGGATAGACCTATCCTCCATGAACTTACTTCTTTTTTTAACCACATTCTAGTTTTGGCCTTCATAACATCCCCTGGCAACAAGTTCCACAGGTTGTCTGTTGTGTGAGGAAATACTTCCTTTTGTTGTTTTTAAATATGCTGCCTATTAATTTCATTGTGACCCCCTGGTTTTGGTGTTATGTGAAGGAGTAAATAATACTTCCTTTATTTACTTCCTCCACAGCTGTCATGATTTTATAGATCTCTATCATATATCCCTCCTTAATCAAATGTTTTCCAAGCTGAAAAGTAAGTCTTAGTAATCTCTCATCATAGTTGCAAGTGCTTTGGAGGATAGGATTAAAATTCAATGATCTGGACAAATTAGAAAAATAGTCTGAAGTAAATAGGATGAAATTCAGTAAGGACAAATGCAAAGTACTTCACCTAGGAAGGAACAATCAGTTGCACATGTACAAAATGGGAAATGACTGCCTAGGAAGGAGTACTGCAGAAAGGGATCTAGGGGTCATAGTGGATAACAAGCTAAACATGAGTCAACAATGTAACACTTGCAAAAAAAGCAAACATCATTCCAGGGTGTATTAGCAGGAGTATTGTAAGATGCAAGAAGTAATTCTTCTGCTTTACTTCACACTGATTAGAACTCAACTGGAATATTGTGTCCAGTTCTGGGTGCCACATTTCAGGAAAGATGTGGACAAATTAGAGAAAGGCCAGAGAGGAGTAAAAAAATGATTAAAGGTCTAGAAAACATGGCCAATGAGGAAAGATTGAAAAACATTGGGTTTGTTTAGTCTAGAGTAGCCCGAGAAGGGACTTGAAAATAGTTTTAAAGTACATAGAAGGTTATTAGAAAAAAGAGGATTTTAGAATCCTGAGGATGGGACAAGAAGCAATGGTCTTAAAAATGTAATTAGGGTGGTTTAAGTTCGAAATTAGGACAAACTTCTTGTGAGGGTGGTGAGCACTGGAATAAATGCTCAGGGAGGTTGTGGGATCTCCGTCATTGGAGATCTTTAAGAGTAGGCTAGACAAACACCAGCCTGGGATGGTCTACACAATCAGTGGTTCTCAAACTTTTGTACTGGTGACCCCTTTCACAAGTTCTAAGTGCGACCCCCCCCCCCTTATAAATTAAAAAAAAAATTAAATATATTTAACACCATTATAAATGCTGGAGGTGAAGCTGGGTTTGGGGTGAAGGCTTACAGCTTGTGACCCCCCCCCCCAATGTAATAACCTCACTACCTCCACAGGGGTCCCGACCCCCAGTTTGAGAACCCCATATCTATATAATAGTTACTCCTTCCATGAGTGACCAATAAGAATCTGGTGTTGCAGGTCCCCATAGTGCAATTATATTTGCTTCTCCAGTGTCAGTACGGCTTTCATTTTGGTGAGTTTTGCACACAGATACAGAAATGTGGACTTGCACATCCAAAAGGTGTGCAGCCGCTGCTCAACAGACGAAGCCTTCATTGTTGCAGAAGATTTTTGCCCTTGGGAAGGATGCAAGATGACACAATATAATACACTAACTGAATATTTGTGAATCAACTTCTACACACAAGCAATGGCGTGAACATGAGTCGCTAAGGGCTGGATTCATAGGCAAAATAAATGTGGCAAAAGTAAATCCTTCTTGCTGGATCAAATGCAAAGGAATTGTTGAAAACAGGAGAGGAAATCAGCCATACTGAAAGTCACATGACAAAATAAACATGCTATAAAAAGAAAAAGAAAGGTATAATTCAAAATTACAAATCAGAGTCCAAAAACCATAGCAAGTGCTATAATAGAAGGTGGAATTACTAAAAACAATAATTACTTAATTTTTTTGAGCATTAACTATTAAAATAAAAAATAAACAGCACAATGACATGCATTCATCAATGATAATACAGATAAATGGCAAAGTGGTCAGAGTAATGAGTATTAGAAATAACATTTTTAAAGGAGCAAAACTATAATTAAAATGGATTACAAGGAAGAGAGCTTACACCAAGGAATCACAGCAGCAGATAAGACAAATTTGTGAACTGTTATGAGACTTCACGTAGACATATAGTGATAAGAGACTCTTTTAAATACACAAAATGTGTGATGCAGCAGGTTTTTGTATTTTTTGGTGGCATCCAGAAAAGGTCCAAGGGACTTTTGCTGTGAGAGGGGAGTTGGAGAGGGGCACAGGCTCTGGGAGGGAGTGTGGGTGCAGGCTATGGGGAGTTTGGGGGAGGGGTGTAGACTGACCTGGGGCAGGGGATTTGGGGTACAGGAGGGGATTTGGGGTACAGACGCATGGGCTCTGGGAGGGAATGTAGTACCTCAGCATACTATATAAGAGAAAGGAGCTGCAGTTACTTCATATAGACATAGAAACTGACAGGAGACTCTTTTAAATACTCAAAATGTGTGAGGCAGAGTTTGAGGGAGGCACAGCATTAAGTATCCTGGCTGTGGCAGTAACGTAGCCCTGCAGCGTTTGTCTCGGACAGAGAGGAGTTGCGGTTGCGGGGTCTAAGCACTGACAGTCTAGGAATTGGGGGGGCTGTGTCCTTAAGAACCAAGTCCCAGGAACCCGCCCCCTGCTCCGGGCTGACATGCGGCGTCCTGGGAGGGGATCTAAAGAACCCTGCGCCCCCCACAACCCCTCTGTTCGCAAGCACAGCAGGTGGCTCATCCCCCGGGGTCACCCTCTCCCTGGACTGGGGCTTTCTCCCGTCCCCCGGGTCAGTACATGTCTGCCCCCGGCGCAGACCCTGACACGCCCCCCGCAGGCAGCAAAGCGTACGGAGAAGTAAGGGCAGCGGCAGCAGCGAAGGTGATCGCGCATGCGCCGTTCCGGGGAGCATGCGCAGTGCACCCAAGGTAGGGCCTTGGGAGAGGGTTTTTGGTACCGGACGTGACGCGTGGCGGCGGCGGCGGCGGCGGCGTGGGATGAGCCGCGCGATGCTGTGGGGCTGGCGGTGAGTGGCAGCGCGGCGGGGCTCGGATGCCGCCCGCGGGGCTCGGATGCCGCCCGCGGGGCTGTGACTCGCTTTACGGCGCGTTTCTTCCTTTCTCCTTCCAGGCCGCGCCCGCTCTCCCGTCCCTTCTGTCCAGCGCGACGCCTCAGCCGGCAGCCGGGGCCCGAGGACGTAGCGGAGTCGGAGCGCTCTAGGCCCATCCCCTTCTCCACCAGCAAAGCCAGCCCGCGGCTCTGGTCTGTGGAGAGGTCGCTGGGAAGTGACTATCGGAGACCCTGGGTGAAAGTGCTGCCGGTCAGCCTGCTAGGGATAGGGCTGCTGCTCTGGTGCGCGTTTAGGGAGGAGACTGAAGTCGACAAGCAACTGGGAGCTGTTTTCCATGAGCAGGTGCCAGGCTTGTTAGAGGAGACCCCAGAAAACAAAATGCTGCCACCATCCCCCCAGGAAAAATGCTGACCCCTAGGAAAAATAGCAGACCTCCTAGGAAACTGCTTGTATTCCAAGTGATCTGATGCTGCACTGACTTGCCTGGAAATTCTTGTTTTCCCCACCTCTCACTGGCTTTATTCTGCAAGCCTGATTCCTCGCCATCACTGGTAATTCTTGCTAATCCTCATATAATTTATGGCAAACAGAGTTAATCAAGTGGACTCTTAACTTGTGCATCAGTGCAGTCAGAAGGTTGTATTCATGAACACTGCTGTACTGATACTGGCCTGAGATCTGGTTAGATGTAGATCTCCATTTTTGAGAACCTGTCCCCCATCATCTGACTCTTAAGAGTTTGAATGTATTACAATATTAGAAAGATACAAAACTATTGTGCCAAAGGTGACAATGACACTTGGATAACAAATGACTTTGTAAAGTGTGGTGAAGATAGCTACATACGTATATGCGTTATTACTATCAAGATGAATATTAACTTTATATTCTGTGCTCTACTATTGTTAGGTCATGTGGAAATGACTTCCATACAGCTCTTTTAATGCACTGTCAATATGAGTTTAATAAATCTGTTTTCTACACTACAGAAGTAAACATAGCTCTATGGTAGAGATGGACTTTCTCTGTCATCAGTAGAAAAGATCCTTTTGCAGTAAATGTAACTGAACAGTTCATTCATGAAGGCAGAAAAACAGTCCTCTTAATTGTGAAGAGCAAACCAGTATCAGAGTACATCTTAATTGCAAAATTAATCCTAACTTTCCAGGTCTTAAAATCATACATCTTACTTACTAATGGCTTTTAGAAAACTTTTCCTAGCAAAAGAAGGAGCTGAAGCCATCCATTTCTAGAGAATTTAAGTTTTCATTTGTAATACAAAATTAAGCTTCAGAGAGGTAGCTGTTAGTCTGGAATAGCAGAGGTAACAAAGAGTCCTGTGGCACCTTAAAGACTATAAGGTTTTGAAGCATAAGCTTTCGTGGGCTAATACCCACTTCGTCGGATGCAAAATTAAACTTCCAGTTTAAGGTTGCAAAAACTATCTTCCAGCTGTAATTCAAATGCATGATGGACGCAAAACTGTTTTCCTGATCCTGTAGCCAAACCACTCTAGTGTGTCTGCTTCTGCTCACAGTTTTACTAAAGTAAACTTTTTAGCTACTATTTAAAATGCTTGTAGTTGCAGAGAAACTGGTAGGAATAATGTTGGGCTAATGCTGTTACCGCTCAGTAAAGCTGTAAGCAACAACTAAAGTTATGTTTTCTGTGGAATCTTGCTGTTATCCCCTTCCTAGTCTGTCATAATTTCTTATGGAATGTGATAGGGTGGCCATGAACTTCACTGTCTTTAGAATCAAATGTAAAATCCATTTGATTTTACATTTGATTCCTCAAAATACCCTTATTTTTCTCAACCTATTACCCCTTCTTGTGTGTGTAGTTTAAAAAACAAACAAACCCCAGGGCTGACTGGAGTGAAGAACAAACTAAATTTTAAATACATCTCTTTAATTTCATGATGGGTGCTAGATGAGACCTTTATAAAGTTTGAGCATAACCCAGCAGATGTGTTTTTCAAAAAAAACCAAACCCACCACCACTTCAGTGTCACAGAATTGTTTATCTTTCCAAGTGGTGATTCTTAAATTTTATATATATATATATATATATACTCTGATTTACAGTATATGGGAAGCTAGTGCCGAATTTACAAACATCTGAAAATGTGGTAGATCACAGAAATGTAGGACTGGAAGGGACCTCAACTACACTTGTGCATAGTAGAAAAGTGCAGTTAATCTTAAAACATATTTAAAAGTTTACTCTTAAAGCATATTCTTAATATGTTTAGTAGTAGTAAAATTGAGCTCCTTTAAATATAAATTAACCTTGGAAGTGGTGTTGGTACCTCCCATATAACCTACAAGAATAAATACAAGTCTAGGAGATTATTTCTACATCTTTCCCTACCTTGCCTTAATCTTATCAGAGTGCTTTACAAGACATCGTGAAATAATATATCTGTTTTATAGGTGATAAAATTGAGGCTTAGAGCGGTCACATTTATTGAGTTTGAGATTCAGGAGTAGAATCTTGGTCCCTTAGTACTAGGTTTATGCCTCATGCAGACCAATCACTCGCTTGGAAGGCAAATTTATTCTGTAATAGTAAAATTAGGGCTAATACTGCAGAATGAAACACCTTCCAGCTAAATGGTTAGCAAGTGGTGGATTTATGGGTAGCCTCAGTTGAAGCCTTGAGGCAGTCCAGGGGAAAGAAGTCTTACAACTGACAGATGGAGTGAGTATTTGACCCTGTCTGTAACTAGTTATAGGATCAGCATTAGGGATGAAATTATGGGCCAGGGGGAGGAACTTAGTACTGCAGCAGCATTTAGGAGAGAATAACATGTAACATCTTCAAAGAATCAGAGAGGTAGCCGTGTCTGGGTTTGCAGAAGCGACAAAGAGTCCTGTGGCACCATAAAGACTAACAAAAGTATTGAAGCATAAACTTTTGTGGGCTAGTACCCACTTTGTCAGATGCATGCAGTGGAGGTCAGTCTTCAAAGAGTAATGGTATTATAAGAAGACTACAACATAACCACCATTAAAGTTAAAACTCTGAAATACATTCAGAAAAGTATATTTCAGGGTATCACTGTCAAAGAAGATCACGTTTTAAAACAAAATACTTCCCCGGCCACCTCTTGTCAACATGTAGGAAAGGCACATGACTTTCAGTCCCCAGGTGGGGGAGGTAGCAGAGCCGGCAGCAGTAGGGCGGATCTCAGGTGATGAGTAAGGCATGGAGTCGGTTTGGAAAGGCTCATTTCAAGAAGCTTCAGGGAAGAGAGCTTAATTTTTGTGCCTTACCTGAGTCTGCTGCTAAGTCACCCAATGAGCAAGGAACCCCCCTGAGGCGTACGAGTTAGTAATCGCTAGAGAGCCGGCTCTGTGTGGCCCTGCCCCCCCAGCCGCCCGGACGTTTCCAAGCTGCAAAGTTAAAGCAGCTCTGGGCCACGTCCTCCCTGCGCTGTAAACAGCTTAGCGGGGGTGAGTTGAGTCGCTCTCGCAATACCTGTCCGCGGTGGGGTCAGCTCCTCCCACCCCAGACTCCCCCGCCATGCCGGGTGGGGTTTCGCGCCGGGCGAGGCAGGGGGAGGTGGCTCTGGCCTGGCCGGCGCCTGCGCTGTGGCTACCGCTGAGGAAGATGCCGTCGGTTTCGAAAGCGGCTTCTCGAGGTGGCGGGTCCGGTGGGTCCCCGCAGACCGAGCAGCCGACGCACTATACGTAGGTATCAGGCCCTGGAGCCGCCCTTCCCGCCCTCGCCTTGGCCCAGCGCTGGGCGGAGTCCTAGGCCCTGAGGTAACGGACTTGGTTTCGCACCCGGCCTGGGTCCAGCGGCCTCTTGCTTCGGCAGCGGGTCTCGGGCGGCGGCCGGGAAGGGGCTGTGAGAGGCTGCTGCCCTCCGGCGCCGGAACGCGGCCCGAGAGCCCCTAAGTCGCCCGGCGTCCCCGGATCGCGGCCCGAGAGCCCCTAACGCGACCTGCGGCCTCGCCGTCCCCGAGCGTCCCTAACGCACCGTACAACCCTCTAATCTAATGTTCCTGAAACACCGCCCTACAGCCCTCCCGAGACCCTAGTCATCCCGTACCACTTCCCTCATGCCCCAGTGCTTCCACAGCTCCCAGTGCTCCTCATAACTGCTCCCAGAGCCTCCTCTCCTCCCCTAAATAAACACCAGGCACCCAAGACACGCAGAACCCTTGAGACACTGCTAAAGACTTCATAGCCATCTCTTCATTCCTTAACACTCTTATACCCCCACTAACCTTCACTATCTCCAAACAAACAACACGTCTGTGACCGTATCCTGGAAACTCCTGACATCCCCCAAGGCACATCCCCAATAACTGAATTACCTCCAGCCTCTAAATTACTGGGGATGTCTAAGAGACTGAGACTGCAAGTAACTTCATATGACCTGCCAAAAACATCACATAACCCCCAGATATCAATAGTTTTCACAGTAACAACCTCCAATAACCAAGCTCCTCCAAACTTCCAGTACCTTCCCTAGTAACTTTTCTGTTCTTCCATCATCCCTGCTCTTTCTCCTCCCTGGGATAAACTCCCTCTTCATTTCCTATATTCTTCCTGTTCACTTCTACCCACCTTCCCTCTTCTACATGTGCACGCACTACTGCATCAGTGTGAAGGGAGTTGCAATCCCTCTCCCATCTCTTCAATACTTTGTTTCAATACTTTAGTTAGTCTTAAGGTGCCACAGGACTCTGTCACTTCTGCTATTCCAGACTAACACGGCTACCTCTCTGATTCTCCCATCTCTCATGCTAGTGTTTCCAGAATAGACTTCTTTGCAATGTGAGTCTGTGGTGTGGGGTTACTGGAGTTGAGGCATTTCTAACACAAAACCAAATGTGGTTATTTGAAAAAGCAACTCTAGTGGGATTATTGAATATAATAGGAGGGAATCTGAATTCATATTCAAATAACTTGTTTTGAAGTGCTTGGAACTGCTGTATGATTGTCACTTGGGAAATCAAATTTTTCAATCCTGTAGACATGATTTTTTACTGTAAAATTTTATATAAATTAGGGCTGTCAATCACAGTTAACTCACATAAACAAATTAATAACGATTAATCACACTGTTGAATAGAATACCAATTAAAATGTATTAAATTGGATGTTTTTCTACATTTTTATATATATATCGTATTCTGTGGTATAATTGAAATCAAAGTGTATAATAATCTTGATTACAAATATTTGCACTGTGAAAGATAAATAGTATTTTTTCAATTCACCTCCTACAATTACTGTAATGCAATCGCTGTGTTGTGAAAGTGCAGCTTACAAATGAAGACTTTTGTTACATAAATGCACTCAAAAACAAAACAATGTAAAACTTCAGAACCTATAGGTCCATTCAGTCCTACTTCTTGTTCAGCCAATCGCTGACAAACAAGTTTGTTTACATTTAGAGGCGTTAATGCGGCCCTCTTCTTATTTACAATGTCAACAGAAAGTTAGAAGAGGCATTTGCATGGCACTTTTGTAGCCAGGCATTGCGAGGTATTTAAATAAATGGTATTCTATTATTTTTTAACAGTGTGATTAATAGAGATTAATTTTTTGAACCGTGCAATTATTTTTTTTTACTGCTTGACAAATATAAACATTATTATTTAAGTTGTGCAACATAGTATACAGCAATTACATTGTGAACTTCAGTAGTACAGTACAGACCTGTTTACATGTGGATGTCAGGAATCAAACCATCACGACTGCGTGTTAATGGACCGCAGGTTAAGAGGGCCATATTGTCTATTGTTAAGAGGGCATGACTTTGTCAGTTGTGGGTTTTTCTGAATAGCACCGTTTTTCGCTTAAACCCTGCAGCAGAATTGATATTTTGTACAAAGCCATTCAGTTTAGATTAGTTTTTTGGCCATCCTTGGAGAGTAGATTCGGCAATCCCACTATTTCATTTGAATCTTTGGCCTGGGTTTCTCCGCTATTTACTCATCTATTGCAGCTAGCTGTTCTTCTACAGTGTAGGAACATTGAAGCTTACCCTCTGCCATTATATTAGGCCTACAGTCAAAAAATTATAATGTACAGTAATATATATTATACAGTATATCTCTCTAGCACGATAATGACTAAGCGTGAGTGATGTCTTTACCAATATCAGCGATCAAAAGGAAGAGGAAACGCCAGTAGGCCTACAACACGTTTCCGCTCCGCACTTCCTGTCGATTTCTGTCAGTGAGTTAGTGAGCAAATCTGTAGCACTACATAGCAAGTTCCTGTACCGCGGTTTAACGAGTCTCGCGTGTTAAATAGGTAGCACTGGGAGGCATGGCACTACTGCGCGTTAAGCAGATTCACTCGTAAATGGGTCTGTACTGTAATGCATTTTTAATTAAAAATTGCCACATTTAATTTGTAGCTAAACAGTAAAATATATGTAGAGAATATAATTTTACTGTACACTCTCTTATGGGCTGCACATGTTGAATTATCAAGTGCCTTGTTAATGCTGTAATAAACCTGCCTCCAATAAGATGCACTTGTAACACAGTTTAATTTTTTTAGGTATCTAAAGGAATTTAGGACAGAGCAGTGCCCCCTATTCTTGCAGCACAAGTGTACCCAGCACAGACCATTTACCTGTTTTCATTGGCATTTCCTAAATCAGCGTCGTCGTAGACCCATTCGAAGGCGTGATGGGACTTTTAACTACAGTCCAGATGTTTATTGTACAAAATATGATGAGACCACAGGAATCTGTCCAGACGGAGATGAGTAAGTTCTTTTTTTCCTCCTGTCAATTTTGCATTTGCAATATTATCAGTGATTTATGTACAGAGATGTACTTTTGGTTAGAGCAGGGGTAGGCAACTGAAGGTGGCACGTGAGCTGATTTTCAGTGGCACTCACACTGCCCAGGTCCTGGCCACCAGTCCAGGGGACTCTGCATTTTAATTTAATTTTAAATGAAGCTTCTTACACATTTTAAATACTTTATTTACTTTGCATACAACAATAGTTTAGTTATATATTAAAGACCTAGAAAGAGACCAGTAAAATGTATTACTGGCATGTGAAACCTTAAATTAGAGTGAATAATGAAGACTCGGCACACCACTTCTGATAGGTTGCCAACCCCTGGGTTACAGAATCATTAGTATCTGGTAAAACTTGCTGGAGTTAGTTTTGAGAGATTTCCTCTGACTTTAAGTGATTTCTCAGATTTTTCGTAAGCACAGAATTATAAATTTAGAAGGGGCTGCAAAGCCCTTGCCAAGGTGTGGGATTGTTGTTCCTGAATTATTCAAGACAGCGAACTATCAAGCCTCCAATGAAGGCGCTTTCACAACCTCCCTTGGCAGTCTGTTTAATTGTCCTACTGTTCTTACAGTTAGGAAGTTTTTTCCCCAAGATTTAATCTAAATCTGCTATGCTGTAATTTGAACCGATTGCCCCTTGTCCTGCCTTCCATGGTGCAAGAGAACAACTTTTCTCCATTTTTTTTATGGCATCCTTTCAATATTTGATGACTGCTATCATGTCCCCCCTTAATCTCCTCTTTTTCAAACTAAACATACCCAGTTCCTTCAGCCTTTGGTCATATAGCTTGCATTCCATCCCTTTGATCATCTTTGTCACTCGCCTCTGGGAACCTTTCCAGTTTTTCTACATTCTTTCTATACATTGGTGACCAAAACTGGACACAGTACTTCAGCTGAGGCCTAACCAGCATTGAGTAGAGCAGTATTATCATCTGCCATGACTTGCATGCTATGCCTTTGTTAATGCAACCTTACATATTTGCTTTTTTTGCAACAGCATTGCATTGCTGACTCGTTGAGGTTGTGATCCATCACGACCCTCAGATCCTTCTCAGCAGTGCTGCTGCCAAGCCAGTTATTCCTTATTCTGTATTTGTACATTTGATTTTTCTTCCCTAAGTGTAACACCTTACATTTGTCTTTGCTGAATTTCATTTTGTGGTCTATAACCCACTTCTCCAGTTTATCAAGAATCCTTTGAATTTTAGCTCTATCCTCCCAAGTGTTTTCCCCATGGGTGCTCCAGGCCCGGAGCTCAGTCGACTGCTGCTGCTCCCCCATCGAGCCTGCCTGCGCCTCTAGTGGTGATGGAGTATCAGTCAGCGGGAGAGCGCTCGGGGATTGATTTATCATGTCTAGACTAGCTAAACTGCTCCTTTTGTTTTTGGTTCCTTCTGCATTCAGAGACCCAAGATTTCGTACATATAGGGTTACCATATTTCCACAATCAAAAATAAGGACACTTGAGGGGGGAAGCCTTGCTCCCATCTACTCCCTCCCACTTCCTGTCCCCTGACTACCCCCCTCAGAACCCTCAACCCTGCTCCTTGCCCCCTGACTGCCTCATCCTGGGAACCCTGCCCTTAACTGCCCCCCAGGACCCCACCCCCTATCTAAGCCTCCCAGCTCCTTGTCCCCTGACTGCTCCCTCCTGAGAACCCCCCCACCTACCTGTCCCCTGACTGCCCCAACCCTTATCTACACTCCCACCCCCAGACAGACCCCCGGGACTCCCATGCCCTATCCAACCGCTCCTGGCCCCCTGACAGGACTCCCCAGAACTCCCGTCCCATCCAACCCCCTCTGCTCCCTGTCCCTTGACTTCCCCCTGCCCCTTCTCCAACCCCCTGGCTCCCTTACCGTGCAGCTCAGAATAGCATGTCGGGCTCTGTGCAGCACCCGATATGCTGCCGTGCTCCCCAGCGCAACGCATTCCCCTCTGGACGCTATTTTTAACCAAAAAAGCCGGACATGTCTGGGAGAATCCGGACGAAGGGTAACCCTAGTACATACCATGGTAAATAAACAAGATTGTTTCAAAGGAAATGCTAGACTCCATCAATTGCTGCTTCCAGCTGGAACATCTCCTGGGCCCAAACTTTGACTAGCTGCTTGGGTCAAAAAGCACCCGATATGCTGCCGTGCTCCCCAGCGCAACGCATAGCCCGGTCCCTGTCCCCGTCCCCACAGAGTGCTGCAGAGCGGTGCACTGGCAGCAGGGGAGCCCGACATGCTGTTCTGAGCTGCAGGCGGAGGACGGAGGAGGGGAAGGAGCTCTAGTACAGCTGCCGGAGGCCCTGGCCGGTGAGGGGCTCTGGCTGCCAGAGCCCCATGTGATCGGCTGAATTCGGCCAGCAGCTCTGTCAGCCATGTCGCACTCTGCATGGGGAGGGGGGTGGGGTGGAATCCCAGACATTTTCAGATATTTACAAATTCCCCTCTGGACGCTATTTTTAACCAAAAAAGCCGGACATGTCTGGGAGAATCCGGACGAAGGGTAACCCTAGTACATACCATGGTAAATAAACAAGATTGTTTCAAAGGAAATGCTAGACTCCATCAATTGCTGCTTCCAGCTGGAACATCTCCTGGGCCCAAACTTTGACTAGCTGCTTGGGTCAAAAAGGGGGAACAATGTATGCATGGGTTTATGTTTGCAAGGGATAGTCTGCGGTTTTTTTACTGACACGCTGCTGGAATTATGCCTATGGTGCCAGCAACAGCAAGCAAGCAAGCAACATTTATACAGTTTGGCTAGCTTTAGGCTCTTGGTTCTGTTAAGCCTTGTGGGAAGAGCCCTCTGTGGGACCAGCACAGGGAAAAATCTCTGTTGACGGGGGCAGTGGGTGTTCTCTGTCTTCCCTATGCACTGCAATTCTCACAAGCATTGTACCTGTGCTACTCATATGCAGAACATTTCCCACAAAGCGCACCAAGATCATTAAAGTGAACCTAAGAAGGATTCCATCCTTTTGCATTGTTTGCTTTTCATGACTGATCCTGGATTTGGGGGCCTGCAGGAGTGCTGGAACCTGTATAGAAAGTGGGGTGGGGGGGTGAGGTGGCACTGTGCAGGAACTCTACCTCTGCCCCCCACTCCTCCTCTTCCCCCTGAGGTTCTGCCCCCTATTCAGCCTGGGAACCAGACTTGGGCTATTAGGGTGACCATATTCCCTCCCACATGGAGCTGGCCTGAGCCTTCCTGCTCCCAACCCACCCCACACCAGGTGCAGAGCTGACCCAAGCCGCTTCCCCTCCCCCCACGGAGCTGACCTGAGTCCCCTTCAACCTTCCACAGAGCTGCTCTCCCCCGCTTCGGGGTTGGCCCAAGCCCCATCACTCACCCCCCGAATCCCTTTTTGGCAAAACTGGGCATGTGTACCTGCCCTCTAGGTGTGCTGTCCATGACAAGTGGAGGGTCCAGTGCTCCCCACGCAGCAGCCCAGGCTCCCTGGGCAGCTCTTACCACGGCCCAGCTCCGTGGTACCGGGCGGGATACTATGATGAGAATGGTGTGGGGGACCCAAATGTTCTTTGTGCCTGGGGCCCCAATAAATCTTAATCAGCCTCTGATCTACAGCAATATTATAACTGGCATTTAAACGTATGTAAAATCAACATCCACTGCCTTTTCTTTTCTTAGAGCACGTACAAGCTTAAGATAGCTTGTGCCATCCAGTGATGCTCAGTTAAACTGTTAAGGCAACTATTTTTTCTATGCAAAACCAACCAGAATTCCCAAAGATGTGCTCATTTCCATGCTCTTAAGTTCAGTGAGAGTGGGTTTTCGCCTTTGAAGACAAAAAGTAAAACAAAGAGCTGAGTGAAATTGGAAAATTTGCCCCCTTCACCAGCAGAAGTTGGTCTAATAAAAGATATTATCTTACCTCCTTTGTCTCTCTTTTGTCACTGATTGACTGATATAATAATTAGACTTTATTTTCTTTTCTAGCAAAATTGTTCTAGTTTTTCTCTGAGATGGTTCAAAGCTTTCAGTGCTTAGAAAGTCCAGGCAGCATTAGAGAACATTAATGTTGCTTTTAAGTGTGTTTGACAGCTGTGCGGCCCGGCCGGAGCTAGACACACTGCCCCGCAGGAGCACATAGCCCCACCATCCAGAGTGGCGTGGCTGCAGGGAGACAACAGGGGCGGGGCCGGGGATAGTGTCCCCGGCTGGGAGCTCAGGGGCCAGGCAGGAAGGTCCTGCAGGCTGGATGTGGCCCATGGGCCGTAGTTTGTCCACCCCAATCCAGGGCAGCGGTTCTGAAACTTCATTGCACCACAACCCCCTTCTGATAACAAAAATTACTGCATGACCCTGAGCTGGAGGAAGAAGCTGAGGTGGGCTGGAACTGCGCTGCCCTGGGCTGGAGGAAGAAGAGCAGAGCCTGAGCCCTGCTGCCCTGGGCTGAAGCCTTTTGGCTTCAGCTTCAGCCCCAGGCAGTGGGTTTGTGCTTGATTCTGGGCCCAGACTAGTCTAACTACAATCCTAGTGACCCCATTAAAATGTGTTCCTGACCCACTTTGGGGTCCCAACCCACAGTTTGAGAGCTGCTGATCTAGGTAGATGAGGGAAACCAGCACTTTGTATTTCTGTGGAAGGTCTCGACTGACAGAAAGTCAGCCATGGCTGGAAAGAGAATGATTTGTGAGAAAACTACCTTGAGCAAAATCTGTAGCCAGTTAGGTTAGGACTTAGCTATTAGAAAGCATATTTTTATGTTTCTTTATTTGTAACCCATTCTACCTTCAATTTCTTCTATTTGGTATCACTTAACCTATGTTCTTTTGTTAATAAACTGGGTTTACTTTCGATCTAAACCAGGGTTTCTCAACCTGGAGGTTGTGACCCCCGGGGGGAAGGGGGGTCCACAGAATGGGTTGGGAGAGGGATTGGGCAAATGCAGGGCCGGCATTAGGTGGTGGCAATCAGAGCAATTGCTTGGGACACCGCAAAACTAAGTTCCATGCTTCAGTCATGGTGGCAGGTCTGAACTGTGTAACTTATCTTGTGGGGTCCCCTGTGGTATGGGGCCCTGGGCAGTTGCTCTGTTTGGCAGCCCCTAATGCAAGCCCTTTTAGTAGGTAGGCCACAATTTTTTAAGTCCAAAAGGAGTTGCCAGCACAAAAAGGTTGAGAAACACTGATCTAAACCAACTCAGTACTGTATTTGAATTGAAGTAATTAATTCTAAAGTAATAAGCTGTACTTTTGTCTCTTGAAGGGAGCGACAAATCTTATTTCTCTGAGTGTTCCAGGAAAAGGATGGATACTTTAGAGCAGAAGGTTTTGGGGAAGTTCAGGACTGTGTGTGTTGGGTGTCACTCTCCAAGTAGTAACTAAGGCTGATGGAGACCAGTGTGGAGCTGTTCCATTGTAGGCGCACTGCTGGGTTCAGAGCATTGAACCAGGACTGCACAGCACACACATGCTCAGGGAACTACATGCTTGTCTACTGGCTGCTGGTGTCTGGGTTGTGAGCCATCACAGCAGAGCATTTAAGGCACCCAGAGTTACAGGGAAAGGGGTGAGACAGTTTCTCTCTTTGCATTCCCAAAATGTCACAAGTAAGTTTTATGAGAAGGAAAGGGACAGCAAAATGTTTGGTTTGGAAGTTTAAACACAATCCTCTAAGCACTGTACAGTGGTGCTCCATAATTGTTTCCTTCTATTATGTAGTTGTCCTTATCTGCATCGAACAACAGGGGATACAGAAAGAAAATATCATCTCAGATATTACAAGACTGGAACATGTATTCATGAAACAGATGCTCGGGGCCACTGTGTGAAGAATGGACTCCACTGTGCCTTTGCTCATGGGCCTCATGACCTTAGACCACCAGTATATGATATCAGGTATCCTTTTATTTTTAACTTTCAGTCCTTATTATCAGGAGACCATTACCCCATAACATTCCAGTCTGTAGACATTAAACTTTTCTATCTCCAAATACAATTAACTTTACAATCAAATGTATAATTCACTTTCTAACATTATTACTGTAAATGTAAAAACCTATATTAATGCAATGTTAAGACTGCAAATATAAAAATAATGGGAAATTAAAATAGTAACATTTTTAGAGCAATAGAAATGTATTCACGTATGAAGGACCCTGCGTGTAATGCACTTAAGAGTGCACAAGACAGGATATTTCACCTTTTTGCCATGATGCTGTGTAGATCTGCTTGTGCTGCTTAAATTCACAAAAATGTTCATTTTTATGCTATCTTTCAGCTCCTCGTCTTGTGGTCGTGATATTTTGCCTCCTTTGTACGTGGTTTCTTTGGGCTTTTTGATTTTTGTTGTTGTCCCTTTTCCCCTTCCCCAATAAGTGAGATGTCAGTGGTCTCTGTTGCTGTGGTTTAAAGGTGAGATTAGGTAACAAGAAGGATGAACATTATTTATGACTGTGAGCCAGCTTTTGAAATACTAGGGGATGAGAGGAAGGGGATGATACACTAGCTTGGGATTCTTATGGGAAGTGATGATTGCCAGCCAAGCCTTCTGAGCTCTGTGGGGATGGAACTCTGTTCCTGCAGGATTTAAGAGCCTTTAATGGCAGCTACTACCTTCTACAATCCATCTCTTGTGTTATTCCTTGTTCCCTGCCTACAGCTTCAGGCTCACTGCTCTGCTGCTGAATTGTTCCCAGAAATATTTCTGTAACATTAAAACTTATTGAATAATTTCAGTCTTTTAATATGACCTTTAATTCCAACCTTGCCACAGAATTCCTTGCATCTCTGCATTATCACATACTGTTTCAATTATCTATCACATACAATTCTTTCCATAGGATTCCTGCCTCATTCAGTGTGCAGCATAGATGGCGCTCCGAGTGAGACAGCAGTTCAGTATTTTTTTTACCCTATATCTTCACCATGTGGTACTATGCCTTATTTTCTACATACCGAATCTCATCATAAATACAGTATATTCCATTTCCTTGTGATGTTTTATATTGTAATCATCCCGGTGGTACCTGCGTGTCTCACAGACATTAAAGAATTTACTTCACAAAACCTCTGTAATGTGTATAGAAAAGCATTATTATTCTAGTTTTATGGCTGGAGAACTGAAACACAGAGATATTTAAGCCAAAATTCACAAAAGTGGCTGCTAAATGCTTCATTCATTGGATTTCCAACTTGAGATTCCCTACGGTTTTATACTGAGCACCTGCATCTTTCACCAGCTTCAGCTAGAATTACAAATGCTCAGCACTTCTGAAACTCAGGCCTTAAGTGTCTCAAATTATGCCCCTAGGAAATGGAGAACATACAACTAGCTGGCCACCTTTTGGTTTAAGTGACTCCTAACATTGTATAGGAAATCTGTGGCTAAATTGGTTCACTGTATTAATTACAAGAGCCTCCTTTGTTTTCTATTAGGCCCCTGCTTTGTTCCTGTCACATCTTCTCTTGTCTTCTTCAAATGAAGTAGAGTTCTTATAGACAATAGTCTCATTAACCACTGTGCTGTCTCATTCATAGTCCATCCTGTGCACTGAATGAGGCAGGAGTCCTGTTGCAAACATATGTGATATGTACTTAAATAAAGAGTGTCTCAGTTCATTTGCACAAAGAGGCCAAATAATGCAATCTCCCCTGCAAAGAGCATAACCTTTATATATGCTGGTATTGCAGAGGAGATGAGTGATATCTGGGGTGAGTTGTGGCGGTCAAGAAATGGGAGGGGATAGGATTACTAGGTTGAATTAGGGTTACCAGATGACAACTGAAAAAACGGGCCGGGGTGGGGGGGTAATAGGCATCTATATAAGAAAATGTCCCCAAAAATGGGATAAGATTAGCAGCCGTGTTAATCTGTATCCGTAAATAAAACGAGGAAGACTTTATAGCAAAAAATGGGACTGTCCCTTTAAAAACAGGACATCTGGTCACCCTAGGTTGAATGGAAGGTGTAGAGGACAAAAGCAAGGAAGCAGTCTGCCTTTGTGATAGAGAAAGAAGTGTATGAGCAGGTAATGGAGGAAAGGAGAGGTGAGGGAGAGGTCACAGAAAATTCTTGGGACTTTTTTTAATTGAAGAAGTTGGCAAGATCCCGGCGGGAGGGGAGAGGATTTTTAGAGGAAGTGAAAAATGGTAAATAGGCAGCTGGTATTGTGAGCATGGAAATAATTGGGAGTTGCTGCTTATTCAGAAAGAAGGGAAAGGTAAATAATTTGTAGTGGAGGAAGTCAGCATAAGCATGGGACTTTATCAGTAGACTCTCATGAGTGTAGAAACAGGAGGAGAGGAAGTGTGTGTGTATGTGAGGTGGGGGAGCCAGAGGTAGGGGTTGGCAGGGTGAACCTTGCAATGTGTGAGAGAGGAAAAGGTGGTGGTAGATGCAGGGTGGAGGGAGTTAAAATGATCATATCAATGAAGGGGAAGGAAAAAGAGGATAGGGAGGAGTGAGCTGAGAACAAAAGTCCTTAATATTGATGGATTGGAAGTTGTATAAGGACCAGGTTTGAGGGGATAGATAGGAAGTTGAGGACAGCTATATGGAAAGGGAGAGGAGAAATGAATTGGGTGGAGTGTTCTTCAAAAAGAGGAAGGAGTGTGTGGATGGGGATGAGTTGGAAGTGGGAGGAATGGGAGAAGAAAAGCCTGCCACTCCAGTATGTTCCTTTGGGACTGATTCAGGATGGGGACTGTGAGAGAGGAAAAGACTGCTGTAAGAGGAGAGCAGCTATTGAGGCGGTGTCATGGAGCAAGATTCAGGTCTCAGGGAGAGCCAGAGTCAGGAAATGATGACATTGTGGGAGCTGCTATATGTTTGGAGATTGAATGGGTTTTTTGGAGGCTGGAGGGAAATGGTGATAATATGAGGTTTTGATGAGGTGATGACTGGGAAGGACTTAGAGGTAGGAGAGTGGGCATGTGGTTAGGAGCCGGGTTGGGGTTGGAGTAGCTGAAGGCAATGAGGGGAAGTCAGGAAAATATGCGGCTATAGATTTGCAGGGAGTTGGGAGATAAATGTACATTGAAAGAGTCAGTGGTCAAATTGCTCTTCTGCAGTGGTGAAATTTTCTGCCTCCTGCTCAGTGGGGATGGTGGTAGTGTGAAAGTGCCTAGAGGCAATCATCAGGGCCCCATTTTGCTAGGCTGTAACATGTAATATGAGAGAGAGTCCCTGCCCTGAAGAGTTGACAATCTTAGCATATGAGAAATGACGATAGGTGGATACAATGACAAATGGGGTAGGGAGAGACAAGGTAGTGTTGAAATGATCATATTTAGAGCAGTAAGCTCTTGTCCAGAATGATAACTGTTCAGCTGTTGTTGGCTATTTTATAGACATCACTTCTGAAAAGATTTTCAGGAGGATAATATGGTGGCTTTATAGATTTTTATGTGGCACTTCTCCCATACATAAGATGTGGAATGGGAGAAAGCACCAGAGGTGCTTGTGGGAAAATTGTACTAATGGGTTTAAAAGCTGACATAGTTGATAAAATGGAGGTGTATGTGGAAGGGTGGATAAAAATTTGATTGGTGGGGGGAGGTGTAAATACAAAAATAAGATTTTTTTAAAAAAAATACAGGTTAATTTTAAAAAGCCTTTTTAAAATTAAGTTTGAAATTGACAATTTATGTTAAGGTCTAACTTTATTATAATCTATTAAAATCACATAAAAAATTAAGCAGTACAGTAACTCCTCACTTAACGTTGTAGTATGTTTCTGAAAAATGCTACTTTAAGCAAAATGATGTTAAGTGAATCCAATTTCCCCATAAATTAGGTTTTAGGGATATATATTTTTTTGCCAGACTAAAGATTAATATATATACATACAGTATAAATTTTAAGCAAACAATTTAATACTGTACACAGCAATGATGATTGTGAAGCTTGGTTGAGGTGGTGAAGTCAGAGGGTGGGATATTTGCATGGGAATGCTTTACTGGTAAATAATGATCTAGCATTTGGCTGAGTCCTCAAGGATTAAAACATTGCTGTTAATGTAGCCTAACACTTTAGAGGCAGCATGAATGAAGGGAAGGGAGACGGCATGGCAGAGAGAGAGACAGACTCACACACACCGAGTCTGTGAGAGAGAGACACACATTGCCCTTTTATGTACACTGACCCCACTCAAAGTACTGTACACTGCCTTTTTAAGTACAGTAGATCAGTAAGTTGAGACAACAGCTGCTGCCAGCAAGCTTCCTCCATTCTGAATCCTGTTGTGTCCTGCCTCCCTCTCCCCCCTGTGGATTGCCACTTAGGGGCGAAAAAATGCAGGCCTGTTATTTACCAGGCTGCACGTGACCATAGACTATATGGTAAGGGATGCAAGGAGAGTATGGGTCACGACACGAACTGCAGACACACACACACACACCCCTAAAATTAATCAATTTAAAGTTTTATTGGGGATAATTACAAGGGGTAAGGGAGCAGCGTTTGATTAGCTAATAGACTTAATGAAACTTAAAACACACAATATCTAAAATATCTACTAAAAATATTTATAAACAAAGATGCAGCATTTAGTAATAACTGATACTTACAAATACAAACCAACGCATAACGACCAGCAAAAGTAGAAGCTCTGTTTGAAACACGTGAGCTGAGAGAGAGGCTTCGAGGTGATCAAGCTCGGTTACGGGGGTACAGGACAGGATACACAGGTTTCGTTTTTCTTTCTCCTCTCTATGTCTGCACATGGCAGACAGACCCATAAGTACCAACTATGACATCACAGAAGTGTCATAGGGGACGGGGCCCAAAACCTGTTTGTGTTAGTTTCCGATTGGCACGAGCAATGTTTACACCAAGTAGGGGAGCAGGTGCCTAAAAGTCTGGCTTCGCCCCAAAGGTGAAGGTATGCACATTGTTTTACAATGTAGGCGAAACTGAATGACAAAAGAAGAGGCTAGGGCAAAACTGGTATGGGCAAGTTTTTCAGAATGCAGACAGGAACTGATCTGAACACCCCCCAGCCCCCTGTGGAGATAGGAACCAGGGGCAGGAGTGGCGGGGGGGATGGGATGACACCCTGACATTAGCCCCCTTTCTCCCTCCCTTGCACAGCAGTCAGGAGGCTCCCAGGAGCAGCTCCAAGGCAGAGGAGGGCAGGAGCAGCACACAGCAGTGCGGGGAGGGACAGCTGAACTGCTCAGGAATTGATAGCCTGCTGGGTGGCTGCCGCACAGGGAGCTGATGGTGGGGCTTCCGGTCCATGCTGATTCCAAGACCCCTCACCAGCCAGCTCCAGCGGGCTTCTTTCTGCAAGCAGTGGACAAAACAGGTGGCAGCCAAGCAACATTATAAGGGACAAAGAATCCTGTGGCACCTTAAAGACTATCTAAAGTTAAACTTTAGTTAGTCTTTAAGGTGCCACAGGACTCATTGTCACTTCTGCAATTCCCTAACCCTAACCTGAATGTTTCCTTCATTTCAGTTTATTCAATTAGTTCAATTGAAGTTAAAAAAACAATTGGGAGTTGAAAAATCAAGAAAGCTTGTTTTTCTCTTTTCTAATCTCTGAATAAAAACTAGGTGTGAAAGGATAAGATCTATTAGTTCTAAAATCTTGAAGGACGTAACCAAAAACAATGAGCTCCATTTACTAAATACATATAGACAAGAATCAGAGAGGTAGCCGTGTTAGTCTGGAATTGCAGAAGTGACAAAGAGTCCCGTGGCACCTTAAAGACTAACTAAAGTATCGAAGCATAAGCTTTCATGGGCTAATACCCACTTCGTTGGATGCATGCAGTGGACGAAGTGCATGCATCCGACAAAGTGGGTATTACCCCTCGAAAACTTATGCTTCAATACTTTAGTTAATCTTTAAGATGCCATGGGACTCTTTGTCACTAAATACATATAATTCTCTTTGATTAATAAATAAAGTATGTTTTGTATTGAAAACTAATTGAATACATTTTTATAATCTTTTCCTCTTGTACATCCAGCATGTGTAGAATAGTTTAGTTTAGTTTTTTTAACTGCTGTGATTTTTCATTTTGAATTGAATTTGAATTTCCTTCCAAACAGAGCTTGATGCAAATCACAAGTGCAAGATTTAATCATTTAGTAAATAATAAATGTATCATTCTCCATTTTTAACATAATGAAAAATACAAACATTAAGAATCTGGAAAAATATAAATTAAGAACATACGAACAGCCATACTGGGTCAGACCAAAGATCCATCTAGCCCAGTATCCTGTCTTCCAACAGTGGACAATGTCAAGTGCCCCAGAGGGAAGGAATAGAACAGGTAGTCATCAAGTGATTAAACAATATAATTATCATATGTATACTTGTTCATAAATCACATTTTTTTTTAGTAAAAAAGGGAAACAAAAGAGAAGGGGGTCGGCTTCTGAACAGGTTTTGAGAAGGAGAGGTGGGACACAGCCCCTTCCCCCAACAGAGGGGACAAGGAGAGGCAGCACAGCCAGCATAGCCAGAAAGGAAGAGGTGAGGCCAGGTTATTTCCCTGACCCCCAGCTTCTTCCCCTGCAAAAATTTCTCCATTAGTTTTTGTCCCAGCCCATCAGGGTAAGCAGCTGGCGGGCCGAGATGCTTAATTTTCTTAGGTTTACCTCTGTGCCTGCGGACACTCGAGGTAAACACCATCTTGGCCCTCCAGCAGCTTATCCTGATGGCCCAAGAACCAAAGTTTGCTGGCCCCTGAATTATAGGGTCGGTTTATGAATGGGTCATAAATATTTTCCATTTTTATTTATCCGTGTTGGGGGGTCAGTTTATAAACTAACTGGCTTATGATGGAGTATATATAATATATAATTAATCAATATAATCCGGTAATCATCAAGTGATTAAACAATATAATTGCTTAAATGTGTATAGATATAGTATATTCTCCTGGTTAGCAAAAAGAAGAATCACATTTGGTGTAAAGGCTATATTTAGTTGGAAAGCAACATGTTTAAATGTCCCCAACCAGTGAGAATCCACATAAGAAGGACCGTACTCGGTCAGACCAAAGGTCCATCTAGCCCAGTATCCTGTCTACCGACAGTGGCCAATGCCAGGTGCCCTGGAGTGAGTGAACCTAACAGGTAATGATCAAGTGATCTCTCTCCTGTCATCCATCACCCCCCTCTGACAAACAGATAAACTGTTTGTCAGAGGGGGGTAACGGATGGGACACCATTTCTTACCCATCCTGGCTAATAGCCATTAATGGACTTAACCTCCATGAATTTATCCAGTTCTCTTTTAAACCCTGTTATAGTCCTAGCCTTCACAGCCTCCTCAGGCAAGGAGTTCCACAGATTGACTGTGAGCTGTGTGAAAAAGAACTTCCTTTTATTTGTTTTAAACCTGCTGCCCACTAATTTCATTGGGTGGCCCCTAGTTCTTCTATTATGGGAACAAGTAAATGACTTTTCCTTATTCACTTCCTCCACACCACTCATAATTTTATATACCTCTATCATATCCCCCTTTAGTCTCCTCTTTTCCAAGCTAAAAAGTCCTAGCCTCTTTAATCTCTCCTCATATGGGACCCGTTCCAAATCACTAATCATTTGAGTTGCCCTTCTATGAACCTTTTCTAATGCCAGTATATCTTTTTTGAGACGAGGAGATCACATTTGTATGCAGTACTCAAGATGTGGGCGCACCATGGATTTGTATAAGGGCAATAAGATATTCTCCATCTTATTCTCTATCCCTTTTTTAATGATTCCTTACATCCTGTTTGCTCTTTTGACTGCCACTGCACACTGCATGGACGCCTTCAGAGAACTATCCACGATGACTCCAAGATCTTTTTCCTGATTAGTTGTAGCTAAATTAGCCCCCATCATATTGTATGTATAGTTGGGGTTATTTTTTCCAATGTGCATTACTTTACAATTATCCACATTAAATTTCATTTGCCATTTTGTTACCCAATCATTTAGTTAGTGAGATCTTTTTGAAGTTCTTCACAGTCTCCTTGGGTCTTTACTGTTTTGAGCAGTTTAATATCATCTGCAAACTTAGCCACCTCATTGTTTACCCCTTCCTCCAAAATCATTTATGAATAAGTTGAATAGGATTGGTCCTGGGACTGACCCTTGGGGTACACCACTAGTTACCCCTCTCCATTCTGAAAATTTACCATTTATTCCTACCTTTTGTTCCCTGTCTTTTAACCAGTTCTCAGTCCATGAAAGGATCTTCCCTCTTATCCCATGGCAACTTAATTTACATAAGAGCCTTTGGTGAGGGACCTTGTCAAACGCTTTCTGGAAATCTAAGTCCACTACGTCCACTGGATCCCCCTTGTCCACAAGTTTGTTGACTCCTTCAAAGAACTCTAATAGATTAGTAAGACATGATTTCCCTTTACAGAAATCATGCTGACTTTTGCCCAACAATTTATGTTCTTCTATGTGCCTGACAATTTTATTCTTTACTATTGTTTCACTAATTTGCCTGGTACGAACGTTAGACATACTGGTCTGTAATTGCCGGGATCACCTCTAGAGCCCTTTTTAAATATTGGCATTACCTTAGCTATCTTCCAGTCATTGGGTACCGAAGCCGATTTAAAGGACAAGTTACAAACCCTAGTTAATAGTTCCGCAATTTCACATTTGAGTTCTTTCAGAACTCTTGGGTGATGCCCTCTGCTCCTGGTGACTTGTAACAGGTAAGTTTATCAATTAGTTCCGAAACCTCCTCTAGTAACACTTCAATCTGTGACAATTCCTCAGATTTGTCACCTACGAAAGATGGCTCAGGTTTGGGAATCTCCCTAACGTCCTCAGCCGTGAAGACTGAAGCGAAGAATTAATTTAGTTTCTCCGCATTGACTTTATCATCTTTAAGTGCTCCTTTTGTATCTCTATCATCCAGGGGCCCCACTGGTTGTTTAGCAGGCTTCCTGCTTCTGACATATTTAAAAAACATTTTATGATTACCTTTTGAGTTTTTGGCTAGCTGTTCTTCAGACTCCATTTTGGCTTTTCTTATTACATTTTTGCACTTAATTTGGCAGTGTTTATGCACCTCTCTAGTTGCCTCACTAGGATTTGACTTCCACTTTTTAAAAGATGCCTTTTTATCTCTCACTGCTTTTTTTACATGGTTGTTAAGCCACGGTGGATCTTTTTTAGTTCTTTGACTTTGTTTTTTAATTTGGGGTATACATTTAAGTTGGGCCTGTATTATGGTGTCTTTGAAAAGTGTCCATGCAGCTTGCAGGAATTTCACTTTAGTCACTTTACCTATTAATTTCTGTTTAACTAACCCCCTCATTTTTGCATAGTTCCCCTTCCTGAAATTAAATGCCATAGTGTTGGGGTGCTGAGGTGTTGTTCCCACCACACAAATGTTAAATGTTATTATATTTAAGATTAGCAGCCGTGTTAGTCTGTATTCATAAATAAGACGAGGAAGACTTTGTAGCACCTTAGAGACTAACCAGTTTATTTCAGCCTAAGCTTTCATGGGCTATAGCCCTCTTCATTGGATGCGTAGAATGGAACAGAAGTAAGATGCATTTATACACACAGAAAGCAAAAAAAAAAAAAAAAAAAAAAAAAGTTGTACATTAGCATACCAATTCTAAGACGCTGTTTAATTTGGATGGGCTATTATCAGCAGAAGAAAAAAATACCTTTTGAAATGGATGTCTGTGTCTGGCAGCAGATAACAGCTATTGAAGGTAAATTTAACTAGGGAAATGCAATCAATTAGTGTCATGAGAGAACCATTCACAAGTTTTATTTAGCCCTTGCTTTATTGTGTCCAATTTGAAAATTAATTCCAGTTCCTCAGTTTCTCGTTAGAGTCTGTTTTGTTATATTATGATCACTATTTCCAAGCGGTCCTGTTATAGTTACCTCTTGGACCAGCTCCTGCGCTCCACTCAGGACTAAATCAAGAGTTGCCTCTCCCCTTGTGGGTTCCCGTACCAGCTGCTCCAAGAAGCAGTCATTTAAAGTATCGAAGAATTTTGTCTCTGCATTTCGTCCTGAGGTGACATGTACCCAGTCAATATGGGGATAATTGAAATCCCCCACTAATATTGATTTCTTTATTTTGATAGCCTCTGTAATCTCCCTTAGCATTTCATCGTCACTATCACTGTCCTGATCAGGTGGTCGATAATAGATCCCTATTGTTATATTCTTATTAGAGTAATCAGCCTTTCTTTAAGAAAATAGCTAAAAAGTACCAAAGAAATTGAAACAGATCCATCCTAGTGAGTGGATGGTAATATATTAGAGTTGATAGGCAGGACATATCTAAGCTTTAAATAGCTTTTAAAGGTAAAGACAGGAAGCTTGTTTTTTGGGATGGAGTAC
Organism: Sternotherus odoratus; assembly: GCA_032164245.1. Lineage (NCBI taxonomy): Eukaryota > Metazoa > Chordata > Testudines > Kinosternidae > Sternotherus > Sternotherus odoratus. Next base: position 72,079,116 of record JAVMKO010000010.1, read on the forward strand.
AGGGAGCTAGTGGATGGATGCAAAGAGAAGGATGATATAATCAATGCAATAAGAAAAGAAGACCGTCTTCTAGCTGCAGTGTCTTTAATACACCTGCCAGGGACAAGATAGAGTGTATCAAGGCCAGAAACAGGAAGCTGAAATAGTTAAGATGTGAGATGAATTCTGTCTGTTTGGACTGAGGGGAAAGATCTGATCTTATATATATATGTAGGAAGAAACAGCAAGAATTAGAAATGGAGGTGTGGGTCTAAAGAGAGGATAGACTCAACGATAACACCTAGATTGTAGCGATAGCCATGTTAGTCTATCAGCAAAAACAACAATGAGGAGTCCTTGTGGCACCTTAGAGACTAACAAAGTTATTTGGGCATAAGCTTTCGTGGCTAAAACCCACTTAATCAGATGCATGGAGTGAAAAACACAGTAAGCAGTATATATATTACAGCACATGAAAAGATGGGAGTTGCCTTACCAATCGGGGGGGTGGAGGAGGGTGCCAACAAGGCCAATTCAATTAAGGTGGAAGTGACTTTCATCCAGACCACATCACATGATCCACTGTCTACAGCCAAGCTCTAAGATACAACTGTAGTTGCTCCAATCCCTCAGACAGAGACAAACACCCACAGGATCTTTATCAAGCGTTCTTAAAACTACAGTACCCACCTGGTGAAGTGAAGAAACAGATTTACAGAGCCAGAAGGGTACCCAGAAGTCACCGACTGGAGGACAGGCCCAATAAAGAAAGTAACAGAATGCCACTAGGCATCACCTACAGCCCCCACTAAAACCTCTCCAGCACATCATCAAGGATCTACAACCTATTCTGAAGGACAATCCCTCACTAACCCTAAGCCTCTTCCAGATTTCCTGTCTCAATATCAGGGTCAGATACTTTACCCAGGTCCAAAGTCTCTGCACTTGTTGGCATAGGTCATCTGCTCAGGGCTGGCTCTACAGTTTTTGCCGCCCCAAGCAAATAAATAAATAAATAAATAAAAAAGCTGCCTGAACTGCTAAAGCAAAAAAAAGGGGAGGGGGGCCAAATTGTGATGCCCCAAGATTGACCGAAATGCAGCCCCTTACAATATGCTGCCCAGGCACATGCTTCCTCGGCTGGTGCCTGGAGCCAGCCCACCATCTGATTGTGGAGACCAGCCTTTCTCAGGAGGGCCTGGGAGATGATTTTGCAGAATTGGAAAATGTTGTGTAGAATATCCTATCCAGCCAAGCTGAGACGAGTTTTTTCCATGGAAAGCACATAGAATCATGAAACCTGTCTCATCACCAGTCCCATACCTCTGAGGACACATAGTAAGAGTCCAGACTTCTTGAGACACAATAAATTCCCTTACAATTCATTTTTCAGTGACTGCAGCATATCATGTTCCAAGGTGTGGACGTACCAGGGATTTATATAGAGGCAATATGATATTTTCTGTCTTATCATCTGTCCTTTTCCTAATGATTCCTAATATTCTATTAGCTTTTTTGACTGCTGCTGCACATTAAGTGAATGTTTTCATAGAACTATCCAGAATGACTCCAAGATCTCTTGAGTGGTAAAAGCTAATTTAGACCCCCCCCCCCATCATTTTATATGTATAGGTGGGATTATGTTTTCCAATGTGCATTACTTTGCATTTATCTGCCCTTTTGTTGCCAGTTACTCAGTTTTGAGAGAGCCCTTTGTAACTCTTTGAAGTCTGCTTTGCACTTAACTATCTTGAGTAGTTTTATATCATCTGTAAATTTTGCCACCTCGCTGTTTACCCCTTTTTCCAGATAATTTATGAACATTGGAGAAGGTCCAGAGGAGAGCATCACAAACAATTAAAGATCTAGAATATGTGATGCATGAGACAAGATTGAAACAAATGGGTTTATTTAGTCTGGAGAAGAGAAGATTTAGGAAGGGTGCAAGTCTTCAAGTATATAAAAGGCTGTTACAAAGAGAACTGTGATAATTGTTCTCCTTAGCTACCAAGGACAAGAAGTAATGGGCTTACATTGCAGAAAGGGAAATTTGGGTTAGATATTCTGAAAAACTTCCTAACTATAAAGGTAGTTAAGCACTGGAACAAATTACCTAGGGAGGTTGTGGAATCCCCATCATTGGAGGTTTTTAAGAGCAGATTAGGCAAACACCTGTCAGGGCTGGACTGGACTAGATGACCTGTTGAGGTCCCTTCCAGTCCTACATTTCTGTGATCTATACCAATGATATCTGAAGTAGAAAATAGTTAGTTACTTGTAGCTGGAGTCTCTTCAGATTCACATGGGGAGAACTGAGAGTGTGGGATGACATTTTCTCCTGATATGACCTTGCCTGGAATACTCCATTGCTCTAGAAGAAATTTGTGTTCTGCCTTAATGGTAGGAGTTTCTACAGTGGTCTGGGCTTGATGGAATGTGACTTCACCTTCTATGAGAGTGAAGATGCTTACTGATAATATAAGTAAGCTCCAGTTACAGATGAGTAACTTTTCTTCCTTCCTTGTTGTTGTGTATACCTTTCAAATCCACTGTGTGAAACCTGTTGTTAAATGCCCTTTTAAATAGGCATTCAGTCACCTAATATCTGTATTTAGATTTTTAAGTGCTGCTCTTTCTGATTTAGTAATTTTTATTGCTCCCCCCCCCAAGATTTTTTTCCAAATATATTGTAGAGAACAATAAACATAATTATTTTTGGTGAGGTGCCCAGGAATAAAAATTGTAAATCTGTAAGTACTTTAGAAGAGGTCTTTTTTTTGTACTTGTACAGTGTAGTCCCTGACCCATGATTGGGCGCCCCTCTTTGCTACCAGAGTACAAATAATAATAGGTAAGGTGTCATAGAAATGGTAGAGAAAGGGATTGATGTCCAGGATATGATGTGTCAATGTAAGGACCACAAAGCGAGGTAACTTAACTGCAATATCCCAGCAGAATGTTGTATCAGCCTTGCCATTCATTATCAGTGTAGCTTTCCAAATTTCTGCCATTGAAAATCTTTGTTTTGCCACATTGTATTTATTTTTGTCTAAAATAATATCTTATTTATGCTGTATTTGTATTTCTGCCATATTTTAACCTGTTTAGTTCCTCTTGCATTATTGGTCTTCCTTGGATACATGCAACATTGTCCAATATAATGTCATTTGTACATTTATTTAGTGTGCTGTTGACAGTCCTCTTTATCAGATTAAGATGTCAGATGCAACTGTACCTCACACCAGTTGTTATAAAATGAGGAATACTTGTGGCACTTTAGAGACTAACCAGTTTATTTCAGCATCACTTTTCATGAGCTATAGCCCACTTCATCGGATGCATAGAATGGAACACACAGAAGTAAGATACCTTTATATACACAGAAAGCAAAAAAAGTTGTACATTACCATACTGATTCTAAGAGGCTGTTTAATTTGGATGACCACACGGATACAGATTAACACGGCTGCTAATCTTAAACAAGTTATTATGGCTTTCTGCCTTGTTTCTGTCCCTTTGTTAACATATAATTATCCTTTGTTTTGATGCTTTCACCAGCATCAGTCCATGTAACAATGCCAAGGCAAGACAATTTGAGTTTTTCAAATAAGGCTTTGTGAGGCTTGGCATTAAATCTGGGCTCATGAAGTCAGTGGCAAAACTCCTATTAACTTCAATAAAGTCAAGATTTCATCCACAATCAGGAAGTTTAATGAAGATACACAATATGGTAAAATTATCTTCTGTTCTCCATTTCAGGGAACTTCAGGCACAGGAAGCCTTACAGAATGGGCAGCTAGGAGGTGGAGAAAATATCCCTGACCTACAACCAGGAATTCTAGCTAGCCAAGCAATGATTGAAAAAATTCTTAGTGAAGATCCGAGGTGGCTGGGTAATATTCTATGTTTTGTCTTCTCATCACTCTTTCTATATCTGTCTAGACCTATTTTGACTTTTATTGGAGAAGTTTAAGAAGTTATGTTGAATAAAGGAGTGATTGTGTGTGTGTATACACACACATGTGCTAATATGAATGTTTGAAAAAAAAATCATGGAGTCAAGCCCATTTATATTCAAATTGCATATTTGAACATTCCTGTTTATCACAAAACACAGCTTCTTTATTCGGTAGAAACAATTTGTCCCCATCTCCTATAATTTTAGAGGCCTCTTTCCTATAACCTTCTTTTTTCTCATTAGCCACGTTCCAAACTCCACATCATCCCAACACTTGTCTTGCTAGATGCTGCATTCCTTCTAACTTTTGAACCTATTATTTCAAGCTCTTATTACATTTGTTAACCACCTATATTTTGCAGAAGCTGCAAAGCACATGAGTAAACTAACCTTACCCCTTCCATTCTAAAACCATCCTATACCAATCTTTGTGTCATCTTCAAATTCTGTCTGAAAAATGTTATATTTTGTTCCTAATCATTAATAAAGATACTGAATAGTATAGGTCCAAAACAGTTTTCTATATAACTCCACTAGATACATCCCCATAGAATGATAATTCCCTGTTTACAATTACATTTTGAGATCATCAGTTAACCTAGTTTTTAATCCATTTAATATGGGTTACATTGATATTTGCATAGTGCTGATTTTTTTTATCAGAATAGCATGCAAGGCCATGTAAAATGTCTTACGGAAGTCTAAGTACATTATGTAAATTATATTATTAATCAGAGATGTGATCTCATCAGAAAGTGATATAAAACTTGTTTGAGAAGACCTATTTTTCATAAAACAATGGTGATAGATATTAATTATGGTGCCATCATTTAATTCTTCACTGATTGCATCCCAATTCAGTCTTTCCATGAATTTGCCGAGGGTCGATGACAGACAAAGTGCTGTGTAGTTATCTGGGTTATTTTGTTTATCCTTTTAAAATATTGGCAAAACATATAGTGTTGTTTTTCATCTAAATGCTCTGGTAATTCCCCATAGTTCCAAGGGTGTTAAAAACAATTGAAGTTTCAGAGAGGTGCTTGGCCCTAGAGCAGGGGTCTCCAAACTTTTCAGCCCGAGGGCCGCATTAACTATCAAATAGCAGTTCGGGGGCCGACAACACACTCGAGGTCCAAATAAAAAAGAATCAAAACATGGATGTTGTTTTTAATTATTTATTTAATATTATTTTATTCAGTTATTATTTAATAACACATTGATACACTACACATGAACACCTGTTCACTACACCTGTTCACTACACCTGTTCACTACACCTGTTCACTACACCTGTTCACTACACATGAACACCTGTTCACTACACCTGAACACTACACCTGAACACTACACCTGAACACTACACATCAACCCCCCAACTGACCCACCCAGCCAGGTCTCTCCCCCCAAAACCTCCTTTCCTCCAACCCCCCCCCCCCAATGACCCACCCAGCCAGGTCTCTCCCCCCAAAACCTCCTTTCCTCCAACCCCCCCCAACTGACCCACCCAGCCAGGTCTCTCCCCCCAAAACCTCCTTTCCTCCAACCCCCCCCCCAAATGACCCACCCAGCCAGGTCTCTCCCCCCAAAACCTCCTTTCCTCCAACCCCCCCCAACTGACCCACCCAGCCAGGTCTCTCCCCCCAAAACCTCCTTTCCTCCAACCCCCCCCCCAAATGACCCACCCAGCCAGGTCTCTCCCCCAAAACCTCCTTTCCTCCAACCCCTCCCCCCCCCAAATGATCCACCCAGCCAGGTCTCTCCCCCCAAAACCTCCTTTCCTCCAACCCCTCCCCCCCAAAATGATCCACCCAGCCAGGTCTCTCCCCCCAAAACCTCCTTTCCTCCAACCCCCCCCCCCCAAATGACCCACCCAGCCAGGTCTCTCCCCCCAAAACCTCCTTTCCTCCAACCCCCCCCCCCAAATGACCCACCCAGCCAGGTCTCTCCCCCCCAAACCTCCTTTCCTCCAACCCCCAACTGACCCACCCAGCCAGGTCTCTCCCCCCAAAACCTCCTTTCCTCCAACCCCCAATTGACCCACCCAGCCAGGTCTCTCCCCCCCAAAACCTCCTTTCCTCCAACCCCCCCCCCCCAACTGACCCACCCAGCCAGGTCTCTCCCCCCAAAACCTCCTTTCCTCCAACCCCCAACTGACCCACCCAGCCAGGTCTCTCCCCCCAAACCTCCTTTCCTCCAACCCCCAACTGACCCACCCAGCCAGGTCTCTCCCCCCAAAACCTCCTTTCCTCCAACCCCCCCCCCCCCAACTGACCCGCTCAACCCGGTCTCTTCCCCCCCCCCCCCCGACCCGCTCAACCCGGTCTCTCCCCACAGACCGTTTCGCCGCCTGGCAGTGGGTGGCTCCTTGTTTCGCCGCCTGTAACTGGGTGGCGGTGCGGCGCGTCCCGGCCCCAGCTCTGAGCCGTCCCTGGCCGGCGGCGGCAGCGGAGCACGCGGCGCGTCCCGGCCGGCGGCGGCAGCGGAGCACGCGGCGCGTCCTGGCCGGCGGCGGCAGCGGAGCACGCAGCGCGTCCCGGCCCTGTGGCTGGTTCCCGACCCCTGCCGCGGGCCGGATGAGAGGGCCTCGCGGGCCGCATCTGGCCCGCGGGCCGTAGTTTGGAGACCCCTGCCCTAGAGGGACAGATTGTGAGAGGCAGCAGGTAAAGGGCAGGTGGGAGTCGAGAAACTAGAGGTGGTCTCCAGGGAAAGCAGCTGCCAGCAGAAAGCTGGCCACAGGGGCTTCCTGGAGGAGACTATGGTTTTATGATCCATTGTGGAAATCCCTGTGCTTCTGTGTTCCAAAGAGGATGCATCTACTGCAAAGTGGATTCTCAGCTTTGTTTTTCAGGTAGCTTCTTGGAGAAGAATCTTGGTGGTGGGGAAGGGATGAAGTTGTGACAAATAGGGTTTGATACTAAGTTTGCTTGGCATTATAACTAAGAAGTCATAATTTTGCTTTTTTAGATTAAAGATTATAATATTTAGTACAAGTAAGCTAATACAGGAGAATTTTCACAGTAACCATAACTTTGACCTTTCAGTACATATTTGCCTTAGCAGTATTTTAAAATAATTCAAAATTCTGCATGTACATAAGTTTCAATTCTCAAATGTAATGTTCCATGTCAAAGTTATTTTGGATTGAACTTCCTTGTTTTTTTAATGGTAAAAGTGAGTAATTACCTCCTCCCGCCCTCATCCTGGTCCAGCTCTTGTCCTTTCTAAATTTGAGTCAGGTAGCTTCCTTCTCCATGCTACATGGGTGTTTACAGTCTAAATCTAATAGATATTGGGAAATCATTAGTCTAACAGATGTAACAAAAATCTTCACATTGTTGTCCAAAAATTCATCCAGATCTAAATGGGCTATAACCAGATGACCAAAAGGCACATCTGTGTCCCAAGGATTATGTTTTGGTGTACAGGAATAGAGTAGTGTCCCTTTATATAGTTTGTGTCCTTTATGGTGCTCACTATGTTCTGTGTTTTAGAAGCTGCCAGAAACCAGTCAGAACAACATGTATGTAGATAGGTTGGCATGTTTATGTGTATTTAGTAAACATAGTTATTTGGAGCTCATCTCTGTGTGGTTACTTCACATTATATTTGTTGTATAAAAAGCAAAAAAGACAAAAATGCTTCTGCCAGATTTCATATTTCTGTCACGATCCACTGAGAACAGTAGAGCTATTGCAACTGTTTTTTGTAGTGGCAAAAGTGTACTGTCCCCCTACTCTTTGCATTTGAAAATAACTGAACCTTTTTTTTTTCTTTAATTTTTAAAAATAATCACTCTTGGGTGGAAAATTACCGTGGAAAAATACTTTTTATATTAAGGATGTGATTGAATTTAGATTTATGTAGCATAGCATTTGTGGGCCTAGTGGAAGAAGTGGGATTTTGAAAGGGATATGAATGAAAACGGGGAAGTTGCCAGAAGCATTGGGCTAGAGAGACCATTCCATATGGGGTGGAGGGAAGCATGAAAGTGGAAAATGAAAGGCTTTACTAATTATGTTAACGTTACCATTCCTAAGAGGTAATAGGAGACCCAAAGACAACCAGATGTTAACCTGAAAAGCAAGGAATGAGAAACTTGGTTAGAGCTGATGAAGAGAATCAGTGGAAGGATTTAGTGGGGGAGAATCATGTCCACCAGGAAAGTGAGGAAAATTATTTGAGCTGCCTTCTCAATGTACTGTGTAGGGAGGCACTGTGGCCTCCCTCCGAGCTGGAGGGTAAAGAAACACTCTCTCAGCCAAAGTGGGCGGGCCCAGACCAAGATGGCCCCTCCCCCAGGAAGAGGAGGGGTGGAACAGGAAATATAAAGGGCGGGGCCCCTAGCTCAGTGAGGGCAGCACATGGGAGGGAGGCAAACTCAGGCCGGAGGCTGCTCCCTCCACCCCTTGCTGTCGAGCCACGGAAGACCCTGGACCCCGGAAACCCTCCTCTACAGGAAGGACTGGGGTTCCTGATCTGCCTGCGGTGGAGTACCCCGAGGAACTGCCGGAGCTCAGCGGGGACCCAGACCTGCCAGAGGCCAAAGCTGAGGGAGAACTGGAGCTGCCAAGAGCAGAGTACCCTGGGGGACCACCCGAGCCCAGCAGCACCCCGTGGCTGATGGAGGTGGGCGCTGAAGGGGATCCAGAGTTCCCCACGGCCGATGACCCTGAGTCCTGCTGGTGCCCCCTTGCCTGCGAGGTACACCCCCAGACTCTTGATGACGCTCCCCTGCCTGAGGGGCGCGCCGTGGACTCTTGCCGGCGCTCCCCTGCCTGAGGGGCGCGCCGCGGTCCCTTTGCCGGCGCTCCCCTGCCTGAGGGGCGCGCCGCGGACCCTTTGCCGGCGCTCCCCTGCCTGAGGGGCGCGCCGCGGACCCTTTGCCGGCGCTCCCCTGCCTGAGGGGCGCGCCGCGGACCCTTTGCCGGCGCTCCCCTGCCTGAGGGGCGCGCCGCTGACTAGGGACGGCACACCTCTTGACCCTAAGAATCAGAGAGGTAGCCGTGTTAGTCTGGAATAGCAGAGGTAACAAAGTCCTGTGGCACCTTAAAGACTAATTCCCCAGTAACGGGGAGGTGTGACCACGGCTGTCCCAAAGGGGTAGTAGCTCCCCACCGCCCGGTGGCCCAGTGGGCCTACTGACCCTCATTACATACTGGCTGGGTGTAATGTTAGAATTAGTGAGGTCAGGTAGGAAGTTGTTGAAGTGAAGGTAGGAGGTAACCTGAAGCATAGATAAGTATAGCTGTAGGGACTGATAGGAAGGATTGGCCGTTTGGATGTTGCGGAGAAAGAAATAGAAATATTTGGAAACTCTCTGAATGTGTGGAAAGTAGAGAGACGAGGTGAAAATTGTTTATGATTGAGTCTGAGTGGTGGGGAGGATGATAGTGCTGTCAGCTACCTGGGAGAATTGAGTGATTTGTATGAAGAAAGACAGAGGAGCTCAATTTTTTTACATCTAGCTAATGGCTCAGGAACTAGGACTGTTGGAGGGTGCTGTAGTACCTCCAGGTCCTGGCTTCCAGTCTCTCCCCCTCCCCTCCAAGGTCCCAGCTGCCAGTCTCCACTCCCCCCCCCCCCAAACCCCCATGGGACAACACTTTTAAAAGTGTTTCAGCACCAATGAATGGCAAGGTATCCAGTATATTCTAGAAGACAGTTGGAGATGTGAATGTATATAAGAAGGCAAGTTAAGTGAAGAAGTAAAGATGGAAGATAGTTGAACCATGCGGGATGAGATTGTTGAGAGAGATGAGAAAGGGATCAAGGACAGAGCCGTTAGAGATGCTGGCAAAGTGGGAGAGTAAGAAGAACTGCCAAAGGAAATACTGAAGAAACAATTGGAAAGATACCAAGTGAATATAGGGCCATGGAAACCAAGGGAGGAAGTATAATCAGAGAAGAGGGAATGATCTGAAGTATCAAAGGTAGGGAGAAGATTAAGGAGGACAAGGATAGAGAAGTGGCCCTGAGACCTTGTCAAGACCATCTTATTGGAGAACATTAGTCAGAGCAGGTTTGGTGAAGTAAAGAATGCTAAAGTCATACTGAAGGGGATCCAGAAGAGAATGTTGCATAAGGTCCTAGTTACATGTCTTACTAAAATGAACCCTAACCCTAACCCTTACTTTTATTTTGCTTTTAATGTTTATAAGTATGGGACTGTATGAAGAATGCTGGAAAAAAATTAAAATACTTGTATTGATAGCTTCTGGACATTTTGTCTCGTGTTGGGATTCTGATAGTTTTTTATTAGTGCTTATTGTCATGGTAAAAATGTTATTTAATATAAAAATGATAAAGATTAGTCAGACTGCCTAATGACCATAAAATCCAGGTCTCATCCTAATTGTTTGTGAATGGTGATGTGTAAGGCTGTGATTTAGTCATAGAGGTCATGGCAGTGAGGGATTCCTTGACTTTACCAGACCTCCATGGCATCTTCTGCTTCAGCTGTCAGCAGTTGAAGCCTGGGCTGAAACCAGGACCCTGCAGCAGGGGTTAAGTGCCCCCCTCATGGCTTCCCAGGGCTGTGGTAGGGGATGCAGCCAGGGCCTCACAGCCCTGTCCCGCAGCTGTGGCCAGCTCCAGCAGGAGGGGGCTGTGACCCTGCTGCGGCCGCTGGAGCTGGGACTGTGCTCCCCTCCGCGGTGAGGGTGATCAGGATCCCCCTTCATGAGACTCCATTCTTCCCTCCTTCTTAGCCCCACCTCTGGTTATTTTTAGTATTTCAGGGACAGGTCACAGGCTCCATGAATTTTTGTTTTTTGCACAACATATCTGTGACTTTTACTAAAAATAACTGTGTCAAAATCTTAGCATTCGTCTTGTGTACAAACCAGGATTTTTATATAAAAGAAAAGCGAAACTTTATTGCTTTCATGGATTTTATTGGTAACTGGATTCATTAATAGTATTCTAAATGCAAAGTTAAAGTGTTAACATATTTTAAATTTGTTAATCTCTTTACAGATACTAATTTTGTATTAGCTGGCTACAAGACAGAACAATGCATCAAACCCCCCAGACTCTGCCGCCAGGGTTATGCATGTCCCCATTATCACAACAGCCGAGATAGAAGACGGAATCCCAGAAAATTCAAATACAGGTGCATAAATAAATACTAAGAACATGCTTTTCTAACTTTGGGTGAAGAACTTCAAAAAGATCTCACTAAACTAAGTGATTGGGCAACAAAATGGCAAATGAAATTTAATGTGGATAAATGTAAAGTAATGCACATTGGAAAAAATAACCCCAACTATACATACAATATGATGGGGGCTAATTTAGCTACAACCAATCAGGAAAAAGACCTGGGAGTCATTGTGGATAGTTCTCTGAAGGCATCCACGCAGTGTGCAGCGGCAGTCAAAAAAGCAAACAGGATGTAAGGAATCATTAAAAAAGGGATAGAGAATAAGTCGGAGAATATCTTATTGCCCTTATACAAATCCATGGTGCGCCCACATCTTGAATACTGCGTACAAATGTGGTCTCCTCATCTCAAAAAGGATATACTGGCACTAGAAAAGGTTCAGAGAAGGGCAACTAAAATGATTAGGGGTTTGGAACGGGTCCCATATGAAGAGAGATTAAAGAGGCTAGGACTTTTTAGCTTGGAAAAGAGGAGACTAAGGGGGGATATGATAGAGGTATATAAAATTATGAGTGGTGTGGAGGAAGTAGATAAGGAAAAGTTATTTACTTGTTCCCAAAATAGAAGAACTAGGGGCCACTCAATGAAATTGGCGTGCAGCAGGTTTAAAACAAATAAAAGGAAGTTCTTCTTCACACAGCGCACAGTCAACCTGTGGAACTCCTTACCTGAGGAGGCTGTGAAGGCTAGGACTATAACAGGGTTTAAAAGAGAGCTGGATAAATTCATGGAGGCTAAGTCCATAAATGGCTATTAGCCGGGATGGGTAATGAATGGTGTTCGTAGCCTCTGTCTGTCAGAGGGGGATGATGGATGGCAGGAGAGAGATCGCTTGATCATACCTGTTAGGTTCACTCACTCCGGGGCACCTGGCATTGGCCACTGTCGGTAGGCAGGATGCTGGGCTAGATGGACCTTTGGTCTGACCCAGTATGGACCTTTGGTCTGACCCAGTATGGCCGTTCTTATGATGTTATGTTCTTATGGGTCTATGTCCCCTATGAATCAGTAGAATAGTTATTAGGGGATTTACTTCTTTGGATTATACTAACAGTGCAACTGGATATACCTAGTTTAACAGTATTAGATTTTTGTGACAAGCTCCTTAAAACTATAGGAAACAAACTTCAGAATGATTGGACAGCCCTGAATAGGAAAGTCATTCAAAATATGACTAAAACATCAGTCTTCCCTGAGAGGAGGTGAAACTGTTTCTGCATCTCCTAGCACCAGTTCAAAATCTCAATTGTTCCACCTTCAGCTGCTGTTAATAGAAAAAAGGACCATTGATAACTTCTGGATTAGCTGATTCCCCCTGCTACAAATTCCTTTCCCCGGGCAATACTTTGATAACCAAACTTTGCTAAAAAAACAAACATACTGACATGTGACTTTTAGTATGAATTGCTGGCCTGACAAAAAAAAAATCAGTTTCTGTACCTTCAGCTCCGTAGTCCAGTATTGATGGGATTGGCCTAATAACCTCATGATTGTAAGTAACCATCATAAAACACAAGAGAAACTGAATTTAGCTGTGGTTTATGCATTGCTCCTGGGGGAATTCTGGGTCATTGAGCAATGCCAAATTTTGCAGAAATTAATGTTTTTTGCACAGAATTTTCTTACCTGCACAAAATGGGCTGCAGTGCTGCTGGCTGCCGCTAGGACAGGCGTGAGCATACTTTCTGGCCCGAGGGCCACATCAGGGTTGTAAAATTGTATGGAGGGCTGGGTAGGGAAGGCTGTGCCTCCCCAAACAGGCTGTTCCTGTGCCTATCCAACCCCCTTCCACGTCCCACCCCCTGACTGCCCCCTTCAGAACTCCCAACCCCCCCCCCCCCAACTTTCCCCTGCTCCTTGTCCCCTGACCGCCACCTCCAGAGACCCCCTATCCCTAATCAACCCCCAGGACTCCTTTCCCTGACTGCCCTGACCCCTATCCACACCCCCACTCCCCGACAGACCCCACAGAACCTCTGCTCCATCCAATCCTCCCCTGTTCCCTGTCTCCTGACTGTCCCCTGGATCTTCATACCCCTTATCCAACCCCTCCACCCCCTTACCATGCTGTTCAGAGCAGCGTGTCTGGAGGTCGCATGGTCCACCAGAGTCAGACACACTGCCCTGCCGGAGCCAGCCACGCCGCTGCAGCACTGCCTGGGAGCAGCGGTGGGCCAGAGCGCTGCCCGCGCAGCTGCGTGGCTCCGAGGGAAGGAGAAGGTGAGGGATGGGGGAGAGGAGCCTCCCCAGCCGGGAGGTCAGGAACCGGACAGGACAGTCCCGTGGGCAGTACCTGTAGTTTGCCCACTCCTGCACTAGGGGCTGCTGGACCCAGCAGAGCCCAGCTCGCTTATAGAAGACACTGTTGGGGGTAGGGAGAGAGAGCTAGAGCAGCGGTCGCCAACCAGTGGTCCGTGGACCACTGGTGGTCCGCGAGAAAATTTTGGTGATCCCTGGAGAAATTTGGACATTATTTGCAATTTTTAGGAAGATAAGTCCCTAGTAAAGGCTTCTTATTTGATAGCACTTCAAATAGCAAAAAGTAGAAAGCCGTATACGATTGGAGAAGAATTAATTAAGCCTTGCTTGTTACAAGCCTGTGAAGAGGTTTTGGGGAAACAGGCTGTCCAGAAACTGAAAGTAATTCCTATGTCCGCTAACACTGTGAAGCGCAGAATTGAAGACATGGCTGAAGATATTGACAATCAAGTAATTGAAATGGTGAAAAATTCAACGTTTTATTCAATTCAACTCAACGAATCAACAGACATAACTAACAAGGCAGTTCTCCTTTGTTTTGTGAGGTTTGAGTGTCAAGGAGAGCTCAAGGAAGAACTCCTCTGTTTGCTCAACTTGCTGGGTAGAACAACCGGCTCTGAGATTTTCGATGCACTTAATGGTTATTTCCTGAGACACGGTATTGAATGGAAGAAATGTGTTGGGATATGCACAGACAGTGCCGCAAGCATGACCGGGCATCGTTTAGGAGTTGTTACAGAAGTGAAAGATGTTGGACACCCAGACATCTTGTTTACTCATTGTATTATACATCATGAGCAACTTGCGGCGAAAAGAATGTCTCCAGAACTGGACAAAGTACTCTCTGATGTAATTAAAATTGTAAATAAAATTTGGCACAAAGCGCTCAATTCTCGAATATTTGAGGCACTTGAAGAAGAAGATGAGTATATTGAGAGCCCATTTCTTCACAATGCTGAGGTGAGATGGCTGTCGAGGGGCAAAATACTAACCCGATTGTTCGACCTGCGCCAAGAAGTCAAGTTATTCTTCCAGAAGCAAAATAATTCGAAATTCCAAGATCTCTTGTCCAACGATGATTGGCTAGCCAAGCTTGCATATCTGGCAGATATTTTTTCACTGTTAAATGAGCTAAACACGTCCTTGCAAGGACAGCTTATGGACGTGTTCACACTGCGAGGTAAAATGGATGCATTTCAAAAGAAAATATTGCTGTGGCAAATGCGGTTGGCTGAAGATCTGCAAATGTTCCCGAATCTTGATGAGTATATGAAAGAGGAGGATGTCAACCGACAGCACTTATGGTCGCTCACAGAATCTTTTGGCCGTTAATACCCAAAGGAAGAGGACCCCAGACATGGCAATATGTGGGTAATGGATCCATTTTCGGTGAAAATTGAAGATAGCAATTTGAGCATGAAAGAAAAAGAAAGCCTAATCGATCTATCATCCGACAACAGTCTCAAAGCTAAATTCCACTCGTCCTCATCAAGACATCATTTTTGGCCCTTCGTAAAAAGTGAGTACCCAGTGCTGAGTGAAAAAGCCATCAAAATTTTGATTCCATTTGCAACAACCTATCTGTGTGAAAAGACATTCTCATCTGTTACGGCAATCAAAAATAAGTACCACTGTTGGCTTGAAATACAAACAGCTCTCCGTGTTGCAGTGACATCATTGGAGCCAAGAATCCATAAACTTATTTCAAACAAGCAGCAACAAATATCACACTAATAATTTTGTTATAATTAAACAAGCTTTAATAATTTTGTTATAATTAAACAAGTGCATTTCATATTAATGAAATGGAACTTTTATGATCATTATTTTATAGATGTTTGTACCTTTTTAAAAAAAAATCATGTTAGTGGTCCGCGGGATTCAAAATTGTGAGTTTAGTGGTCCGTGAGGTCCGAAAGGTTGGCGACCACTGAGCTAGAGGGTTTAGGCAGCTGCAGTTTCCTGCATGCCCTGAGGGCAAGTTTGGAACCAAGCATCCAGCTGTTTCTCCTGCTGGATCCCTGGGCTCTGAGGGTAGGTGTCTGGGCTGGCGGGGTCATGGCTGGGCTCTGAGGGGGGGCGGGTATCTGGGTAGCTGGGCTGTGGGGAGGAAGGAGTGCAGGTACTTGTGCAAAGGGGGCAGAATTCCCCCCAGGAATAAGCATCCTTTTACCAAAAGAGCATTTGCCCAAAGAGCTCCCAAAATATTGCTGGCCCACATCTGTAGGCTCCAGAGGCCTCAGAGCCTGTCCCTGGCGTTAAGCTGCTGTTGCAGAAATAGAAACAGTGGGCTTCAGCAGCTGAGATGCTACTTTGGACTTAGCGGGAAATATTTGTGTTTGCTGCTGGGGAAATTAGTACAAATGCATTTTTGGATTTCACTTTTTCCAGGTCTACTCCTTGCCCCAGTGTAAAACATGCAGATGAGTGGGGTGAACCTTCCAAGTGTGAAAATGGGGATAACTGTCAGTATTGCCATTCTCGTACTGAACAGCAGTTCCATCCTGAGGTAAGAACTGAGGTCATTTTCCCCCCATTGTTTAGTGTGTTAAATTGAACATGGTTTATCTTAATAATGGAAATAGACAAATGTTTCGTTTATCATGTGGGCATATCATAGTAAATCTAATTAGTTTTCTGATCTGTTAAAGAAGTTGCAAGATTTCTGCAACAGTTTTAAGTTGCCTTTTTTAATGTGCTAACTAATACTAGCAATTTTATTTCTGAAGTCTACTGTGTGTGAGCTTCCCTTCAGAGCACTGCAACTTCACGTCTTCTTTAAAGTAGATATATATTTATCCAGAGCTGTGTGAAATCTGGAGAGTCGCTCATGCAGTAGTCGAATTAGTGGAGATACTTGCTTTAAAACAAAACAATTTGCTAGGAATATCATTCGTACAGTTACATTAGTCACATATAGCATCTTTTAGAACACTAATTATGAAAGAGAAGTTAAATTCATAATGTCTCCTGCAATATTTGGACATGGATCAGATTACATTTTCATATGATTTGTAATTCTCTTTTCCATGCTTCTTAACCCCAAGGTGTAAGATTTGGGTTTAAACAGTCCTTTTCACTATTCAGCCTATTTCTTGCTCCTGCAATCAAGTCATAATGGTGACTCCTGTGACATCACAATCATTTGTGGTAAACCTCTGTGGTATAATCACAGTAGTAGGAAGATTTCATTGCGGTTGATTGGGGAAAATTGAACAGAACAATGGAAGAAGGAAAGAGAAGAAAACAAAAATTATTTGTGTTAATGTGAATTCCATTGTAATTGTGCATGAGCGTAGAATTTTTTATGCCCTCGTATTCATGGACTAAAAGTCACAGTATGTTGACTCTCCATTAGTTCCCTGTTACTGTTTATCTTTTTGTTCTATGTTCGTACAGCCCCTAGCATATGACTGAGGTTTTTAGGTGCTATCCTGGAAGGATCTGTACTGGGACCAGTGCTGTTCAGCATATTCATACATGATTTGTAAAAGGGGATAAATAGTGAGGTGACAAAGTTTGCAAGCAATACAAAATTACTCAAGATAGTTAAGTACAAAGTAGACTAGGAAGAAGGGGGTCAGAACTTCCCAAAAATAATTCCTAGAGTTTCTCTTTTAGAAAAACATCCAATCTTGATTTAAGAATTGTCAGTGATGGAAATGTACAACAACTGTTGGTAAATTGTTCCAATGGTTATTTACCCTCACTGTTAAAAATTTATGCCTTGTTTCCAGTCTGATTTTTGTCTAGCTTCAACTTCCAGCCATTTTGTTATACCTTTCTCTGCTAGAACTAAGAGCCAATTGTTAAATATTTGTTTCCCAGATAGGTACTTATACACTGTAATCATGTCACTCCCTAACTTTCTCTTTGTTAAACTGAATAGATGTAGTTCTTATGCCATTAGCACCAAGATAATTTTAAAGTTATTTGCTTTCTATTTTTTTTAGATTTACAAATCTACAAAGTGCAATGACATCCGTCAAACAGGTTACTGCCCGCGGGGTCCATTTTGTGCATTTGCACATGTTGAAAGTGAGTATGAGAACAGTTCTTTTGTATTAATGTTAATAAAATTCCCACAGTCATGCAGTAGAGAATGTTTATTTTTATTTCACCTTTAAAAAAAAAAAAGAAAAAAAAATGTGTTTTATCCCGTTCTGTTACCTTGCATCTATGATTTCATCACTATTTTGCATCAAACTCCTCATGGCAACAGTGGAAGTGGAAAATGCATTACTTGTGAAATGGACTGTATCTATTGTTTATTTAGGCCCCATTAAATACTTATATATGTATTCTACTTTAAGCATGTAAATAGCTCCAGTCAATGGGACTACTAACATGTTTAAAGGTATTAGAGATATAAGGTGAATGAAGTAATATCTTTTATTGGACAAGCTTCTTATCTCACTCCCCTGTCCCTCTAATATCCTGGGACCGACATGACTATAACAACACATGTTTAAAGGTGAGTATGTGTGTAAGTATTTGCAGGACCTGGTGTTTTAGTAAACTGCAGAGAGGTGCCTTGGACAAGTGATGCTTCCCTTATCCTCTTCCTTCCTCAGCACATCCAGGCTGTTATATCCCGGAAGCAGGAAAGAGGCACATCCTCTTACAGTTTTCCTAGATTCTGTTTTCACTTGTATGAAAAAGATGAATACATTGAAGAGGTGTGATACTTTAATAGTCATAAAGTTCCTAGAAATGCTGGAGCCCTACATTCCAATTGATAAGTAAATTTACTAAGTATTTCCTCTGTGAACAAAAGAGCAGAAACCTATTTTTCAGGATCAAATGTTGTTGATAGGAACTGCATGTGTTTCAGGGAAGGAGGAAACAACTCAGCACAGTGCACCAGAGACAGAAATTGGGATTTTATATTGACTTCAGTAAGAACAGGATCAAGCCTATTGTCTCAATCCCCTATCTCTACTCACACTATCCAATTATGCAGAAAGGGTGGTGATTTGTGTGTTACTCCTGGGGGAATTCTGCACCAAAAAATTAAATTCTATGCACAGTATTTTAAAATTCTGCAAAGTCTGCATATTTTATTTGTCAGTAAATAAATGTGGCGGCCCCAAGCATGGCAATGGGGAGCACTGGCTGCATGGAGATGAGAAATCACCCTGCAGCCCCCTGCCTCCATGGGCCATGAACTCAGCTGTGAAGCTGCTCCTGACCTTGACACAGTGCAAGGGCTGGGGCTGCCCCACAAACGCCTAGGGCTGTGCTCCTCCATGCCAGGTGCACCAAGATAGCAGGTGGGAAGGGCAGAGTCTTGCATGCATGCTCAGCCCTGGCCCCTGATCCTGGTGTGGGATCAGCTAAACCTGCTTTCCCAAGTGTGTGTGTGTGTGGGGGGGGATCTAGGTATTTGGTGAGAGAGTTCAGGCTGTGGCAATCTGGATGTGAGGTGCTCAGTGAGGAGTCCGGCTGCAGGGGTATCTGGATGCAAAGGGGCTTGTTGGGGGGGTTCCGGGTTTAGGGGGAAATGGGACTCTGCAAGGGGTCCCATTGAACGTGTTTGGGGCTCAGCAAGGGGTGTCTAGGTATGGGGGGATGGGGCTTAGCAAGGGGGGATGGGTGTGGAGGACTTAGTGGGGGGGAGCTTGGTGGGGTGAGGGTCTGGGAGTTGGGAGCTTGGTGGGGTGAGGGTCTGGGAGTAGCTGGTTGGGACTTAGTGGGGATGAGGTGTGGGGGGCTAATCGGGATGATCTAGGTGCAGGGGGATGGTGCTCAATGTGGGGTCTGGGTGCAGGGGGGCTCCTGATTCAGGAGGTGAAGGTGCGGAGGGCTCATTGAGGGTGGCCTGGAGGTACAGGGTTTGGGTGGATGCGGGAGGAGGTCCCTGTACTGGGACCCCTCCCCCCACAGCTGAGAAGCAATCATGGCAGGAAGTGGGCAGGGTGGGGGAGGGGAGTATGGCGCTTCCTGCAGCAGCGGGAGGTTTCTGGGAATGGGTCTAATCTAGTCCTGGCCGTTCCTTACAAGGGAAGAGGAAGTCATCTCCTTCCCCAGCCGCAGCCCAGCTGAGATTAGCAGCCCAGCCCAGCATAGGGTAGGAGCCACTGACCAGGGCATCACCAGCCCTCCCACCCTGCAGTGAATTAATTTTCTGCCAGGTACCTGAAACGATGTGCTTGCACTGCTGGGGAGGGACGTGTGACCACTCTTGTGGTTTCCCTTTGCTTCCTCATCAGAAAGAAATGTTTCTGAGGGAAGCAAAGAAATATACAAGGGACATGAATTCTGCGTGCACAAAGTGATGCAGAATTCCCCCAGGAGTCGTGTATGGCACATATGTGGTTCAGGCTCTTCATAAAAACACTTAGAGACAAAAAACAATGAGAAAATAGTGCCACATAGAGAGGGGTATTCAGAAGTAGGTCAGGACTTCCTTTCTCCCATATCATCAAAATATTTGCAGCTGGGAACCAGATCAGGACTTAGTGGGAGTAAAAGGAATGCAAAAGTTGGATTGGCATCAAGTAGCAATAGGAGAGTCAAGTGGCCAATCCTTTCTATCTAGGTTCTTATATGGCTCTTACCACTGTGGTTTCTCTGTCTCTCTCTGGCAGTAGCAAGAGCTCTGAGCTCAGTCCTGCAATCGTGACATTCCACCTCTCTTGCTCAAGTATGGTCCATAGAAAAGAACCCCTCTACAGTTCCAGTGGGAAGAAAAGAGAAAGGCTCCATAGCTAGGGACCTTATCTCATAAGAAAGGTGACAGGGAAAATCTTATCCCAAGGCTTCTGTTTTGTTGGCCCTAAGATCCTGTATGCATCTCCCCCTATTGTCAGTGAGGCCCTAGTTTCTCAGGCCAGGCAATCACTTTTGCCCCCACTGTTCAGGGGAGACACAAAGTCTCTTATACTCACTTCCCTTCCCCATGGCTGTAAGAAAGAGAGACTCCTCTCATCTTTGGAGGTTCTTCAAAAGCAGCTGACTTTCTCTTCATTCTTTGTGGAAGCTGGCAAGTTGGGTCCTTTCCACTATCCACTGGAACTGGGCTTCCCCTGGTGTCATTGCTGATACTCTGCTCCCTTTTAGGTCTCACCCATCAGCCTTCTCCCATTGGTTGGGGCAGTCCACAACCTTTTCAACTGGCACAGTCCCCCAAAGAGTGAAGAGCAGTGGGGAATTGCCAGCTGCCTCTGAAAAACTTAGCAGGGGAATGAGCCAGTCAGTTTCTCTTAAAAACATTGGAAGGGAACTTAGTCTGCAGCCGTGGGCTTCTGTAGGACTCTTCAGTGCTGTTGTCAATGTGTCAAAAACACCCACTTCCATCTGACTTCCTAGAAGATTGCACCCCTTCATGTTGGATCCAAACCTGCTTATAGCAACCCACACGTTCACGATCTCCAGAGTCTAATGCTGATTGTCTGTTGAAATGAAGCCACACCTGAAAAAGGTCTTTTTGATTTTAAAAAACAGCCAATTTGATTAGCATTAGGTTGTAATGAGTATATTCTCCTGATACTCCACTCTACAGTGTCTGCCTGATGAATAGAGAGCCCTTTTCAAAGACTGTGTCCTAATATTCAAAGCCTTCTATGGGATTGACCCGAATTCTATGAGAGATCATTTTTTCATTAGCAACCATGACCTCTCATGATCGCAATGAAATTGTTGACCAACAAGAGGCAGCTGATGCATGCAGATGTCAGAACTCTGCAGGAACTGGACTTAGACTATGGTACTCACTCCTTCAACAAATTAGAATGACTGGGGCTATACAGTATTCCAAATGCAAACTCATTTCTGTAACTGTTCCTCAGTAAGTACATAAAAGATGAGCAAAAATGCCAATAAACTAATCACAGTTCCCTTATAGGCTAGGAAGGAAGGGAGTGAGACTGTTTCTATTTTAAAAAACTTGGGAGGCACTCCAATCCTACTTTGATGAGGACGGTATGAGTATGCAAATAGATACATTCATTGATAGGATTTGGGACTGATGTGCAGCTGTGTGTATGAGGAGTGAAGCTAACTGAACAAGGAGGGCTGGAGCAGTGACCTAGAAGGGAACATGAGGGTGGCAGTAGCCAGAACAGCACTTCTGATGTGAGGGTGTTGGGTTGCTGGACAGTATTTTCCCTGTAGACATTGTCATTATTGAGATAGAGATGACAATGACTGTAACTACCTTGTAAAGCAATCCAGAATGAGGACACAATCGCAAGGGAGAGTGGAAGTAAATAACATTAGATAAGTTCAGCATCTTCTGTGTTCACATCCATTTTTTGTATATTCAGTCAGGCAGAGGATAAGCAGTGGGGCTACCTGTGTTCCTTTGCAGAGTCCAGACACTTATTCTGGAGTCTCTGCACAATGATAGTTATTACTCATCTCCCCTGTGTCTCCTGTGTTTTTTAATCATCCCCTACTCCTGCACCTGATACATAAGACAAAGGAAATATGTTAGATGCAGCATTTGGACACATAGTATAAAGGCAGAATCATGCAATAATTAAAACATAACTCATCAGGTTATGATGAGATACACGATGAGAAACAATCCTCAACTATAAAAAGAACAGGAGTACTTGTGGCACCAGAGACTAACAAATTTTTTTAAGCATAAGCTTTCATAGGCTACAGTCCACTTCATTGGATGCATAGAATGGAACAGACAGTAAGATATCTTCCTCACGGCTACCTTCCTACTGTCTGTTCCATTCTGTGCATCCAATGAAGTGGGCTGTAGCCTACGAAAGCTTATACTTAAAAAAAATTTGTTAGTCTCTAAGGTGCCACAAGTACTCCTGTTCTTTTTGCGGATACAGACTAACACAGCTGCTACTCTAAATCCTCAACTATGCTGTCTCCCCTGCAGAGAGGTAATGGTGCTTAATTTGCATGTCCCACTGTTCCATCTGTTCATTATCATGTCATGTACTCTTCTGCATGATGTCATAAGTGTTAATTGTCCTTGGCAGGAGAAAGGTTCATGCAGGACACAGTTGTTTATGGCCCTTCAGAAATACAGTTGTGAACAGAGATGAAAATTAAGAAACATTTTGTATAGAAAATTCTGGCTAAATCTGTGGAATTTCTTCAGGGAATGATCTGATTTTGTTTTTCTGGCCCTGTACTTTTTTTTAAATACCCTGTTTCATGAATCAAGGGGTAAGGAATGTCAGTCAACTTATTCAGCTAAATATCTGATGGCAATGCATTATTTGTCTAGAAAACTCACACAAACCTAAATGTCCAAATTTTTAATAAATACCATTTTAAAGAGTACTTTTATATGTATATTCCAAAGGGCAGTAAGTAATGAGCATCTAAATTAACCAAATCTGTAATGTTCAATAGAATACTGAAGCGGTCTTCAGAAAACCAGGAAGTAATGTGTGGGTCCAGTTACTTTGAATTAATTTTTCTGGTATAAATTGACAGTTAGAATGGCCACTTTCAGTTTACTATATCCAGTTAAGATAAGCAATGGAAATTCCAGATTCTTCTTCGCGTAGTGTCTCTATGGTACTCCATTGTGGGTGGGTGGGTGTTTCTGCGTCTTTGATTGGGGATCTTTGGTAGCAGTGTCTCTTTGGCCTGGACATACTTTCTGTCTTTCTTTCATGCTCTGCCTCATAGCTAATTAATGCTGCACAAGTGAACTACCTTCTCAATCGCCCTGGGCTAGAAACAGCAATTAGCCGTCCATCCGCTCATACTTTAGATCTTTAGAATTGTTTCTCTCTTAGATACTCTTAGTGTTTTCCTTAGGTTTTCCTTCTTAGCGTTATGTTACACTACAGGATTATAGCGTGTTTGGTTATAGCGTGTCCCATATAGCGCAATAGGTCCCGGCAGCGCTAAAGCATGGCCACATTTGCGGTGCTTCTGGCGGCACTGACAGTAGCGCAATAGGGCAGGTATCCGACAGAGCACCTCTTCCCAATCAGGCACAATGCCTTGTGGGAAGGGGGTGTCACTTGCGGCCATTCTGCATCCGGTTCCAACTGCCCGTGATGCTTTGTGTCATATCCCAGCACTTCCTGTGTTTCCGGCCACCATCTCTCAACGGTTTCAGCAAGGCACGCGCGCTCCGTCGTCGGTTTTCCTTTGCCGTAATGGATGGCGAACTGCTGAGGAGCATGCTGGCGAGTGTCGCCAGCACAACTCTCTGCGCGACGGAGTTCATTCTTGTAATGGACCGTGACAGTAGTGATGAGTCTGGAGAAGAAGACGAGATCGAGCCGAGGAACAAATTGGACACTAAACTGATCATTGCTTTAACGGACATGCTCACGACCGTGGAACGCCGCTTCTGGGCACGGGAAACGAGCACTGACTGGTGGGATCGCATCGTCTTGCAAGTGTGGGACAATGAGCAGTGGCTGCAAAACTTTCGCATGAGAAAAGCCACTTTCATGGGACTGTGTGCTGAACTCACCCCCATCCTGCAGCGCCAGGACACCAGACTGAGAGCTGCCATCCCGGTGGAGAAGCGGGTGGCTGTAGCACTCTGGAAGCTGGCCACCCCAGACAACTACCAATCGGTGGCCAACCACTTTGGGGTAGGGAAGTCGACCATTGGAGTCTTGTTGATGGAAGTGTGCAAGGCCATTAATCACCTCCTGCTATGAAAAATCGTGACTCTTGTTGACGTGCGTGACATCGTGGCTGGCTTTGAGCAGATGGGGTTCCCTAACTGTGGAGGGGCGATCGATGGGACCCATGTACCTATTCTGGCCCCCGACCACCTAGCAGAACAGTACATTAACCGAAAGGGGTACTTCTCCATGGTTCTTCAGGTGCTTGTGGATCACCGTGGGCGTTTCACTGACATTAATGCAGGCTGGTCAGGAAAGATGCATGACGCACGCATCTTCCGCAACACCAGTCTGTTCAGGAAGCTGCAAGAAGGCACTTTTTTCCCAGACCAGAGGATCCCCATGGGGGAAGTGGAAATGCCCACTGAGATTCTTGGCGACCCCGCTTACCCTCTAATGCCCTGGCTCATGAAACCCTACACAGGGAGCCTAGACACCAGCCAGGAAAGGTTCAACTACAGGCTGAGCCGCTGTCGAATGACTGTGGAGTGTGCCTTTGGGCATCTTAAAGCCCGCTGGAGATGCCTTTATGGCAAGCTAGACTTGGCAGAGGGAAGTATATCCGCGGTTATTTCCGCGTGCTGTTCCCTACATAATCTCTGTGAGCGGAAGGGCGAAGGCTTCACTATGGCATGGACCTCAGAGGTTCAACAGCTGGAGGCCACGTATGCACAGCCAGAGAGCAGGGCTATTAGAGGGGCCCAGCGGGAGGGTACAAGGATCAGGAAAGTCTTGAGGGAGCATTTTGAGGCTGAAAGCGAGTTCTAATGGGAATTGCAGAGGGAGGGAGGGAGGGAGCAGTCTGTTAATAGGATAAGGCATTTACTTTTCTGTACCTATTACATACATTTGTGCACCGAATACAGAAACCCATTTATTAAAAAGAATTCATTTATTGAACAGCTTTCTCATAATTTGAAATAAAAGTTGAAAAACAGTAAAATGTGTGCGGGAGGAGGGGGTGTGCAATTGGGATGGGAAGGGGTCATTCCGAGATTGGCGTATGTCCTGGACTCATAACCTCCAATGCCCTCCGAATTGCTGTATTCCCCCAACCCCATTTGCGGAAGGCGATTATGCTTGTTAGTAGGGGTTGAGTGCAGTGGATAAGGGTGATGAGTCTGTGGGTTGGTCGGTGAAGAGAGGGGTGTTGGAGGCAGCTGTGGGTGGTAATAACCAGGCAGCTGTTTATAGTGGCCTGAAGGGGCCAGAGGGCCAGAAGGGGAAGGGCTAGGGGGCAAGTGACAAGGGGGGTGGCAAGCACAGAGCTGCTGCTCCTGAACGGCAGCGATCCGCTGCAGAGTCTCTACTTGCAGCTCTAATATTCTAAGCAGCTTGTCAGCGCGCTTATCAGCACGCTGTTCGCGAGCTATCTCCCTCAGCTGCATCTGTTCCTCTCTCCGCTGTTCCCTACACTTCCTGTCCTCCTCCCTCCGGTCGCTGTCAGCGTGGTTGTCCATTGATGCCTGTTCCAGAACTTGCTTCAGAAGCTCTTCTTTGCTCTTCCTTGGTCTGTTTCGAATTCTGCTTAGTTTTTGAGCCACAGATAAGACTGGTGACGATGTGAAGGACAAAGCTAGTAAAAGTTACAAGTTCACAGTTAAAACACAAGATCCCATTGTTTGCAACAGACAGTATTAGGGAGTCCCCCGCATTCCTTGAATCTCTGTGCAGTTTCCCTGTCCAAATAAGCCATATCACACACAGAGGTACCCACAGATCCCCAGGCATGGTGAGTGGCGGGGACAAGCACTGTTTCCCTGCCTTTCTATACTATTGTTTTGCGGGAGCGGAGGGCATTAGTGGGAACTGCAGTCTGATAAGCATTCTCCCAACATTCTGTGTAGGTTTTCGTGCTGGAAGATATCTCGCTACTGCGGGTGACGGAGCAAGAAAGGGCGGGGATTTTAAGGAGATGTGGCTTCCGCCCAGGGCCATACGCGGTTTGCATCTGTGCGGCGATGCTGCCCCCACCGCTCTTAGAAGAGTGGCGCGGACTGGTAACCGTGGCCGGGACAGCGAACACGCTGGGGCTCCCGCGAAACCTCCGCAGGCACATTGCAAGAGCTCTTACTGAGCCCTTTGCAGAAATCACTAATGAGGATTACCACGAGGTGATAGAGTACATAAATGCACTATTCCACATGTAGGCAAGCATGCAAGCATCCCTTTCCTTTCCACCCTCGCCCAAGCTGCCTGCCTTCCCAATAGAAAAGTATCTGTACCTGCGCAAACCAGTGCTGCAGCCATGACCCCTGCAACCGCCGGATGCTGTGGCTCGCTCTGGCTGCACTCTGGGCTTGAGAAGAGTTCCTGGCTGCATGTCTCCAGTGACTCCTCCATGCCCTGGCTCGCTGCCGTGGATGCAGCCGCCTCCTCCTCCTCCTCCTCCTGCTCCTCGCCGTCCTGCTCCTCTCCAGCCTCCTTTCCCCTCCCCCCCTTTCAGTGGTGGACTGGAAAGAAGTGTCCTGGGTGATCGCTGGAGTGCATGTTGGATCACCACCAAGTATCGCATCCAGATCCTTGTAGAACTTGGGCTGCCTCAGAGCGGCTGTTTGCATCGCGGGCTTTGCGATATGCAATCCGAAGCTCCTTTACTTTTTTCCCGGCACTGCAGAGTGTCCCGGTCATGCCCTCTGTCCTTCATGTCCCGTGATATCAGGGCATACGTATCGTAATTCCGCCGGCTAGACCACAGCAGAGACTGGACAGCCACTTCCCCCCAACAACTGATGAGGTCCAGCAACTCATGATTGGACCACGCTGGAGATCGCTTATTGCGAGGAGGCATGGCACTTGGAGTCATGGTCAAGCAAAATGGTTACCTGAGGAGCACTCCACGCCTGGCTGGAGCAAACAGGAAGGGGATTTTCAAATTTCCCTGGGAATTTAAAGGGTGGGTCTGACGTGTGGTCACCTGAGGACATGACAGAAGAGTTTGAAACTGATGGCCAGAGTGGCTTGAACGGGAATTATGGGCCAGGCTGGAGGAGGCTGGAGGCTCATTAACGCGCAATGGGTGTTCACACTCGCGCCGTTGCGCTACAGCGGTAGCGCAAAAGCCATTATTCCCCTGGAAAAGGTGGTTTACGATAACCCCTTACTTTTAGCGCAATATGTGCCTTGCCAGTGTGTTCGGGGGCAGAGTTATAGCGCTCCTAGAGGCTTTATAGCGCTATAAAGTGCCAGTGTAACCAAGGCCTTAGTGTTATAGTTTGTCCTCCCCCAGGAATTGCCCCCAGTAGGGGGCATGCCCAGCTTCCCTGGGTTTAAGAGGTGCCTCTCCTTCAGGGAGGCTATACCAGCTACCGACAAATATTCCCATTGCATGGAGTGCCTTGGAGAGACCCATATTCCATAAAAGTAGTAAACTAAAAGCCAGATCCTGGAAAAATTGAGTAATTAAAGTTAAAGCTACTTATGGAAAGAGCTCTTCAACCTGTGACTGCCCCTGTCCCCGAATCTCCTTGACAGCACGAACCATCACCAGAGCATTTTACTTCTCAAGAGGGTGAGCTGAGAAAGAAGTCTTCAGATTCCCCTCAAGATCTCCCAAAAGAGAGCTGTAAGGCCTCATACTGAATTCCATACCAGCCAGATGAGATCCCCATCACATTCTGTTACTTTGGCAATGACAGCTAAAAGCATGGTACACACAACTCACATGGGTCTTCCGATGCACACACAGCTAGTAAGCTATGGGCATGGGCTCCAAAACAGCGGCACTGACTGTCAGAGACAAGAGTTTACATAGTACTGTGTCCACAAAGACATCATCAGTGCAGAAACTCTCTGTACCAACAACTTCTAAACAACCCTCATCGAACTGTTTGGAGCAAGATTGCTGGTTTCCTTGGTACTGATGAGTCAACATCGACAAGCCCTGACAGTACTGATTTCAGCACCTTAGGAGTTTTGGTTTTCCAGGGACCTCATGGTATCTGAGACCCCAGAGTCCATCCTACTCAGTACCAGGGGTTCGGTACTGGATGACAACTCTGTTGCTTTCCTCAAGAATGTTCCTGTCTCAGAAATCTGCAGATGGCAGAAACTTGGCTGTCAACTTATACATTTGCAGAGCACTATGCAATTACTGGAGACTCTGCTTCTGATGCTATCTTTGGTTCCACAGTATCATCCATAAGAGACTTGACACCAAAGCCCCACCCTCCCATCGAGGTTACTGCTCGAGAGTTACCTGCAGTGGAGCACCCATAGGGATACTCAAAGAAGAAAAGGAAGGAACTTACCTTGTGCAATAACAATGGTTCTTCAAGATGTGTATCCCTATGGGTGCTCCACAACCCACCCTCCTCCTGTCTTCTTTGGAAGTTCTCAATATGCGCTGTATGGTAGAGAAGGTGGTATGCCCAGGAGGGTGGTTCTCCCATGCAGCACTAATTAGCCTCAAGACAGAGCATGAGGGAGGGAGAACGTATGTGCAGGTCAAATGGACGCTGTTACCAAAGATGTCCAATCAAAAGTGCATGGACGCATGCACACCTAGTGTGGAGCACCCATAGGGACACACATTTCAAAGAACCATCGTTACTGCACAAGTCGAGTAACTTCAACTTCATTTGCTATAGATCACTCTACAGCCAGGTAGAATGAAGAAAGACAGTAATTCAGTGTACAATGTTGTGTTTATCTTTGCAATCCAGAGTTCTAAAAATACTGTCTTTTAAACACTATAGTATCTTAGATTCTTGAAAATACATCAAAATTTGTAATAAGACTCTATATTCTTGGGATGCAGATCTTTTTTTGTTTGTTTGTTTCTGTGGATTTTTGTTGGACCGAGTAATAAGGAAAAGACCTGTGAGTTAAACATATATTTGGTACTAAGTTTGTTAGTGGCCACAAATACATAAATATTAAATGACACCATTTTCAGATTTACTTTGCTTTGTTTATATTATTATGCTTTCAGAAACAAAGTTTTTATTTGTGTAGTTAAATGTTTCTATATCAGAGATGATTTTGTTGTGTTTGGTTTTGGGTATGTAATTATTGAATTCACACAGCTAAATATAAAATCGGTGTGTAATTTGTTGGGGATTCCTTCAACAGAGGACACCATGAATGTAGTCATACTGCAAACTGGTTGTCAATCAAAGCCAGGCGCTCATCTGTTTCCAACAGACAGCATAGGAATTGCAAATGAATGGAGCAGAAGTCTGAACTCCACAAACAGCATTACAAATAACAATGGGCAGTCTGGAAATGTAAGTGTAAATACTTCTGAAAAAGTTACTACTAATGATCACTGTGCCAATATATAATTGTTTGTTTTATTTATCAAACATCTCTTTTTACTATATGTATATTACAACAGATAAGGAGCACCTTACTTAGACATTAAATCAATAAAAATCAGCTCTCACATGTGGCAATAGAGGTTTTAAACTGGTTCTGCATACCTATTGCAATGTCTGGCCTCTACCTGAGTATCCAATTTAATTTTGTGTTACCTCTGTTTTTTCTCCCTCTTTCTTTCTTTGTCGATGCTGTGAGGTGACTGTAAGGACTCCGGTACTACAGTGAGAAGTGTCCTATAAATAGCTAAATAGAATTCCTTTAATCAGTATTTGTTATGTAAACACAGGACACCATAACTTACTTAAGGTTGGTTTCCCGTTAGGAAAGATTTCATTCAAGGAAGATCTTGTCTGGCTAGAGCTCTCCTTTTTATTGTTTTCTGTTAACAGGAAAATCAGATAAGAATTTGAATATATAACTATGCACTTGATATTTTACTTTAAAGCTATCTTCAGGCTGTTCCTGGAGCCATTGTGTATTTGGTAGTTACCAGGCGAGTAATGAGAATGATGTAAATTATCCTATTCTGTCAAACTGAGTTGAGGGGAAAAGAAGATATAATTGATTATCGAGTTTTTATTCTTTGCCATTTAGCCATACTTGGAAATGGTTCTTACTGGTAGACAACACTTATTTTGAGGTAGTTCTTGTGGTTAGATGTTCAGCTATATGTGTATGTTCTCCCTGTGTGCTGTCACAGCTCTGCGCAGAGCTGGTACAACAGACCTCCAGCGAACCGTCCAACAATTACAAGATGTGTTACGGTATGAAGGCACCCAGCTAGGTTTATTGTTGACGAAGCAAGGTACTAGTATCCCACAGACTACCGGACCACTAATACATGTATAGCCATAACAATGGATGCAGCTCAGTCAGTGGCGGGACTTTCCATTTCCCTCTCAGCTTGCCAAAGACACTCTCTGAGATACATCTTTATACACTAATACAAACAAGTTACATATTGCCCCTGACATATCAGGATGCCACTATCTGACATATGTGGGTGCCACCCATTGACTTGTACCTGTAGGTTCGATCATAACATCTTTATCCATCGTGCTGTCATCCTTACCTTATCTTTAGGATGGGTCAGTGTGTTCCTGTTATCTCTGGGGAATGTGCTGGTATTGCAGTGTTCTGGTACCACCTTTCTGGAATGTGCTTGCATGAATGCTCAGTGCCAAACACCTCTTAGGAACACGTGTTTTTGTAATATCAGCCCTGTGCTTGCCAAATTCTGTGAGCAGGGCCTGCCTCTTGCTCACAACCTGATTTTGGTTCATATCAGCAAAGTTTTGACGACTATAGTTTAGGCGTCTGATACAAAGGCATATGTCTCAGGCTCTCTTCCTGTTACAGCTCTGAAGATCAGGATCCCTGGTCTAGCCCTTCGTACCTCTTTATGGACTTGATTTTTCTTGTTTCATGAGCAACCAAGACCCTTCTGTAGTATATGTGTATTTATTGGTAGAACTTTCACTAACAGGTTTCCAACACTAATAGCTTTTTGTTTATAAGATTAAAGCAGAAACCAAATATAGGTTACATGTTTTAAAATAAGTTAAAAAGGAAATGGCTAATAAATGTGTTTAAAAACTCTGAGGTCTTTTACTGATGCAGGTTCTACATCTTCAAACTGTTGCCCTTTAGGCCAACCATAAAGATATATCTGTGTAGATGTCTGCATTGTGCCTTAGCTCTCCAATATGATGAAATCTGCTGCTATAGCTACCTCCAAAAAGCTCTTCAGGGGACTGTTCCACAGTAGGAACCCACTCCTTTTTCTGCACAGGGACTTGAGTTCCTTTGAACTCCTTGGTTCAATTCTGTTTGCTCCTGAGGCTTTCGGCACTGACCTATAAGAGGTACCTCCTCTCTCAGAAACTCTTCAATCTGCTCCCACTTCCAGTTGATTGCATAAGAATACCAGCAAGAGTCTAAGGGCTATCTTGTCCACAGGAACTGTCCTTCTGCTCAAGGACCAAGTTTCATCAGTTCTCTCCAGCCTCACATGTGCTTATACTCAAATCATTTGCTGTAGTTAACCTAGTTTAATTATTAGTTCCCACAGTTTCTTACCGTTACCATTTCCTTGATTAATTACTTAGCTACTGTGGTCTCTTCCATGCTTCCAGGATTCACCTTCTGAGACTTAAACTCCTGCCATCTTATCTGCTTTTCCCCTGCACCCTGATCTCTTCTTTTCCTTTTCCCCCTTCTTCTTGAACTGTGTTGTGTTTTCTCTTCAACCCTTCTCTCTTCCATCATCTCAGTCTAATCCCAGGCTATTATAATTTAGATATTTATAGGGCAACTCCTCCTTCCCTGCTTCTCGCTATCCCAACTACGCCTTTTCCTTCTTGCTTCCGGCAATATCTCTCTCAGTTGCAGCCTGCTGTCACCCATTTCTTCTTTGTAGTCATCTCGATTAGCCAATGAAGCCCTTCTTGCTGGCTCCAATTTAACTGCTGCTCCCTTTTATCATTGCTCCCTTCTTTTCTGCTATCACTAAAATTTTCGTGGTAGTTTTTGTTAGAAATGAAAGCTTTTGTGTAATTTTAACATTTTTAGAAGCTCTTTCTCTCTCTATAAGTCTATAATACATAACTAAACTATTGTTGTATGTAAAACAAATAAGGTTTTAAAAATGTTTAAGAAGCTTCATTTAAAATTAAATTAAAATGCAGAGCCCCCCAGACTGGTGGCAAAGACCTGGACAGTGTGAGTGCCACTGAAAATCAGTTTACGTGCCGCCTTCGGCACACATGCCATAGGTTACCTACCCCGGTCTAGGCCATTAACTGGGAAATGCTTTGGAATAAGGAGATAGAAAGTACCATTTAAGTTGAAAACAAATTAGACAAAATATTTATATTTTATTCTGCAAGGTATGAGATGTGTTTAAAATAGAACTATAAAATGAAAACTTCCTTAGGTAAAATTTCTTCAAGGACGAAATGAGACTGGCATGTTCATGAGCCAACCTCGCTTGAGTAAATGGTTTGTAAGACAGCACTAGTATTTTTATTCTAAAACTAGAAGAACATGTTCAGAATGATTCAATATTTAATAAAGTTCTCTTTCTAAGTAAAAACTGACAAATTTTAATTTCTGTCCCTTACTAGACTTAGTCTAGTTCAGGGTTTCTCAAACTTCATGGCACCGCAATCCCCTTCTGACAACAAAAAATACTACATGTCTGCGGGAAGGGAGATTGAAGATGGCAGCAGGGCCAAAGACGAAGAGCCCCCCTGCCCATAAGGAGGGCCAAAGCCAAAGCTTGAGGGCTTCAGCCCTGGGCGGAGGAGGGGAATGGAGGGGGGCTGTAACCAGAGCCTTGCTGCCCATGACTGAAGCCAAAGCCTGAGCCCTGCCACCCAGGACTGAAGCCTTCTGCTTGGACTTCAGCTTCTGCCCCGGGCTCCAGCAAGTCTAACGCCTGCCCTGGGAACCCCATTAAAATGAAGTCATGACCCACTTTGGGGAGAACCTGCCAACCTCAAGCATATTCTCACCAGCAACAGCACACCACGCCATAATTACTCTAACTCAGGAACCAATCAATGCAACAAGCCTTGATGCCAACTCTGCCCACATATCTACACCAGCAACACCATCACAAGACCCTAACCAGATCAGCCACACCATCACCAGTTCATTCACCTGCACATCTACCAACGTAATATATGCCATCATGTGCCAGCAATGTCCCTCTGCTATGTACATCTGCCAAACTGGACAGTCCCTACAAAAAAGGATAAATGGACACAAATCCGATATTAGGAATGGCAATATACAAAAACCTATAGGAGAACACTTCAGTCTCCCTGGACACACAATAACAGATTTAAAGGTCACCATCCTGCAGCAAAAAAACTTCAAGACCAGACTTCAAAGAGAAACTGCGAAGCTGCAATTCATTTGCATATTTGATACCATCAACTCAGGTTTGAACAAAGACTATGAATGGCTAGCTAACCTACAAAAGCAGTTTCTCCTCTCTGTGTTCAGATTAGCTCCAGATTAGCTCCCTGATTGGAGATAACAAACTGGTTCATCCTGATTGAACTAACTTTGTTATCTCTAACCTGGTCCTTGCCTCTTATTTATACCTGCCTCTGGATACTTCCACTGCATGCATCCGACAAAGTGGGTATTAGCCCACGAAAGCTTATGTTTCAATACTTTTGCCACAGGACTCTGTCACTTCTGTAAACAGAATGTGAGATGATCTCTGACGAAATTTTGACAGTGAGAGCAGAGAGGAAATGTTTGTTTTTGAGGATGTTGTGAAAGGAGAAGTGGCAAGATTTAAACACTTCCTATATTTATGGAGCAAAAGAGAGGAGCCAGGATCACAGGTCTGGATGATTAGCAAGTTGAGGGTGCTGTGATTTGAGAAAGAGGAAAAGAAGGGACAACTTAATCAGAAATATCAAGATCTTAGTTTTGACCATTTTGACATTCAGGTGGGGATTGGACAAAGATGTCTGAAAGACATGCTGAAATATTGGCTTGAAGAAAGGGAGGCAGGTCCCAAGTAGAGAGGCAAATATGTGAGGCACTAGTACAAAAACAATAGTTGAAGCTGTGTTTGCAGATAATGTCACACAGGGATAGGGTAGAGAAATAGAGAAATCTGTTGCATTTCTGGTTTTATTCCATTTCTGTTGAGGTAGGTAGAAGTTTCCTGACTTTCTGCTATAGTCATACCAGATAGATAACATAGAGCTACTTCTGCATGCATGGTAGGGAGGAAGATAGGAGACTAGAAAACAAATGGAAGAAAATGCTGCCCATAGTAGTGGTGTTTGATAAGAAGCAGATTTAGGTTTTTGTTCTTGATTTTACTGATCCTTTAAAAATATTCTATAATTATATACTATTTATGTAACTATGGATAGTTGAGCGCACGTAGTATAGTATTAAGCAGGTAGTGCGAGAACAGTGGTGGGTGAAGAATAGCTAAACAAAATGAGTGACTTTGGAGGAGAGCATGTAATAAGAGAGAGGCTGTTGTAGGTGCAAGGGGTACTTTTAAATAGGATTTAGTGTTATGTTTGGGAGAAAGATATAAAGATAATTCAGAAGTGAGATGAACCAAGTTAGATGTCAGGTATAAGAGGGAGAACAAGAGGTGAGGAGAGCAGAGATAGGAGTGGAGTTTTATGAAGTCCTGCAGGGAAAAAAACATAATTTTACTCAGGTAACTGATTATGCAAGATTGTTCAAATATTAATTAATTCTAAGAACATTATAGCATCACACTAACAGTGCAGCAACTGTTCTGGAGGTGGTAGTTCTGCTCTAAACTTATTGTGAACTTTCTTGCAAAGGGCGAAACTTCTTTTGATTGTGGATTATTTTATGTGGAAAGTTTGAAGAAAATATTTTACTCTGTTTTATGAGTTATTAGAATATGACAAGATGTCTTCTAGACTTCAAGAACTTCATTTGTATGCTTTTTGGTGCACATATACATACAGTTAAAAAAAATTGGTTTAACTCTTCACACTTGACTTTGTATGGTGGAATGACAGCTGTGTGCTTTGATCCTGTTTGAGGTGATTTTGATTTTGTAGTTATAAAGTTTTGAACATTTTTCAGATCTGATGGCCATGGGCAGCATACCACTTTACTTAGTGATTTAAAATAAAATTACCCTCATAAAAGTGACTTTTTGTTAAAGAAAAAAGCCTCTAAGGGTTATCTCAGTTATGCTTCATATCTATTTTATTCAGCTTATAAGTAAAAAAGATGGATTTTCTCATTTCCTATTCTCCCACTCAGTCTGGATCTGAAACTCGTGTGGATTTTTTTCTGGCTCATGTATCATTATTAATAATAGACATTGTGAAAGCTAAATTCTGCTCCCACTTTATGATTGTGCACCCTTCTTTTTGGATGCACAGGTGTAATTGTGGGCAGTTTTTGTACTTACAATAATAAATTAATTAACAATTCTGATGATGATACACAGGAGAGAAGAGAATCCATCTCCTGATCCTCTTTGTGTTGACTCTGCAGAACTTGCAGGAATAAAAAATAGTAAACATTAAAATCCTCAGGTATAATGCTCATTAAACCCAGGGATTTTTAAGTGGTCATTTTTCAGAGCAGAGCCATACACCAAAGTATCATGCTCTGAATATTTATATGTGTCGGTGTGTTTGTGCCACCATTCATAAGGGAGGAAGCATTATGATGATCTGATCTGTGTAACACAGGCCATAGAATTTCATCCAATAATTCCCACATTAATCCCTTAATTTCTGGTTGAACTACAGCATATCTTTTAGAAAGACATCCAGCCTTGAATTAAAGAATTCAAGTTATGGAGAATACATGACATCCTAGTTAAATTGGTCAATGCTTACTTCAGCTCAGTTAAAATTTGGGTGCTTTATTGGCAACCTGAATTTGTCTAGCTTCAGCTTCTAGCCATTGTCTCATTATATCTTTGTCTGCTTGATAAAGCAGCCCTCGATCAGAATTTTTTCCCCTGTATGTAATATAGGTACTTGTAGATTATAATTAAGGCTGTTTTAGTCTCAAGTATTTTTAGTAAAAGTCATGGACAGAACACAGGCAGTAAACAAAAATTCACAGCCTATGACCTGTCCATGACTTTCACTATATACCCCTGACTAAAACCTGAGGGCAGGCAGCCCATGGGAGTCGCCGTGGGTGCTCAGAGGGGGGCATGGCCCAGGGGGACACCAGGGGTGCTCAGAAGGGGCTCCACAGGTGCTGGGTGGGGACAGGCTGGGGTAGGTTTCCTACCCGGCTCCTGGGAAGCAGCAACCTCTAGCTCCTAGCTCTGTGCTGTCTCCACTCTGCCCCAACCTCTGGTTCTGCAGCTCCCGTTGTCTGGGAACTGCAGCCAACAGGAGCTGTGGGGGCAGTACCTGCAGACAGAGGCAGCAGTTGGAGCTAGGACCTGAGAGAGGGGAATTCCTGTCTCCCTTCCAGGGAGCCCCCCAAGGTAAGCACCACCCTGCACTCCACTCTCCAGCCCTGAGCCCCTCCACACCCAAACTCTTACCGCAGGGGGGCCCAAGACCATCCCAGCAGCAGTAGTGTGACTAGCCTAGGGGCTGCCTGAGCTGCTCAGGAGGCTCTTGGGCCAGCCGCACACACTTCTACAAAAGTCACAGAAAGTCACAGAATCCATGACTTCTGTGATCTCCGTGACAAACATGGAGCCCTAATTATAATCAAGTTACCCTCAGTTGTTTTTAAAATCTTAAGGTTAAGTTTAAGGTTGGACTGAATACTGTACCCCACATTATAAACTACGGAACTACTTGAGAACAGCCCACTTTTTTCCTGAGACGGTCATCCTTAATTTTTCCGATTTCTCACTGTTATACAAAAATGTTAACATGTTAAAGCTCAAGGATGTAACCAATGTAAATAATGCTGTTGTACAAGGGCATCCTCAGTAAAGAAACTTTTTGGAATTACAAGAAGTGGCATTGAAGGAATAATGGTTGGATGTTGTAACGTTAACGTCATGGCCAGATCATGACATCCTTACTCATTGATTTCAATAGTTTTGCCTGAATAAATCGTGAGTAAGAATTTCATGATTTTGCCTGTGATATGATGATGATGGGTGTTGAGAATTTATATAGCACCATACATTCATATGGTGCTTTACAAAGAAGTTTTTTTTAAAAACTGCATTGGGACTGAGGTTCTTCCCTCAAAATACTTGGTTTGTAGGGGATTACAGGAGGACAGATCCATCTATGCAGACTCCTTTTGTAGCTTTGTGTCTCCCTAGTTCCCCCTTGAGCACATGGGCATTAGCGTTATCATGGAGCTGAGTTGCCAGAGCTTCCTTTGCTGGTGTGTGCTCTAAAATTTCAGTGAAAAGGTGGCCGCACAGCTGAGAAAGGGCAGAGGGCAGTAAAAAAATTATTGCAGTCACAAAGCTACATTAGCTTTTGAGTAGGTTAATGACAAGGCTGAGGTGTGGTCATCCTTACCCCCTCTTCTTACTCTGTGCATGGATTCCTAGACCCTATGGAGATGCTCTGCAGGGTCAGAGGTTGGTGGGGGCAGGGCAGCGCCACATATAGCATTCCCCCGCCTTCTCTGACGCAGAAAGATGAAGCTCTGTACATGGAGTCTTTCCATGTTCTTTACATCACTACATCCGTTGGCATCCTTTTCATCCTCACTTGTGTTTGCAGTTCCCTCTCAACTTAGTACTTGCAGTAGATTTCATTAACATGCTCTTAATTTACCATCTTTCTGGTTTTTACCGAAGACGTCAAATAAGGCTAGTGCTTACGGCAGTTCTCCCAATGTCTGGTAGACTGCTGCCCCTCAGCTTGTGATATTATCACTGTTTGTTTATTTTTACCATTTGTTTGCAATTCTTCGGTCAGTTTTCAGTCCACATTAAAAAATGTTCTCTCAATTTTAATGAATATTTCAAATAAGATACTCTATCAAAAGTTACATCTACCATATTTCTTTTGCTTCACTAGCTTTTGTAAATCTGCCCTACAAAAAGCTGTCATATATGTCTGGCATGATTTGTTGTTTATAAGGAAGCTACACACAAGAATAGTTATTAAATAGTTCATAAAACCAATGCATTTTTCATGTCTGGATAACTTTACCATCATCACTTTCGTGTCTTTTGCATAAACTTTATTAAATATTTATCTTAAGCTTTTAAAAATATTGAAAAGGAGGAGAGAGTATCCCCATTCCAGTGTGTAGCATGTTTTACCTAAACCATCATGCTAATTTGTTAGTGCACATGAATAAAAAGTAGTGTCCCTTAGCCAAAATAAAATAGAATTGGACTCACATTACATTTTTGCCTTTACTTTGTTATAAAGTAATGTTGTTGACCGAATAGTCAGTTTTTTGAGAGTCCATGTGTTTTGGTAAGATTAAAAATATAGCATTGCTACAGTTATGGTGGAGGGTACACTTTAATTTGAAGCCCTTGTTTTAAGGAGTTTTTAACTTTCTAGAAAAACTACCATTAGGAATTAAATGTCCTGTACTTGTTCTTATGCTAATAGTACAATTTTTGTGATAGTTTATTTAAATTTCATGAGGTTGTTTTCCAGGTTTCCTGAGTATTGAAAATAGGCATTGATTAATTTTACAAATTACGTATCCTTTTTTTGCAGTGAACTACTTCAAGTAATGTCATGTTAAGAATTCAGACTTGGCATATGTCTTCCTCAACAAGGAATGTTTACTGTGTGTCGCTTGTTTTAAAAAAAAAAAAAGTAGATGGGAAAATAGTTGTAAAAGAGTAAACATTTGTATATTGCAAGAGGTTAATGTCCTTTTTTTTTTTTGTAAACAAGTATTCAGAGTGCAATTATTCCTCTGAGAGTATTTCTATATGTATTGAAATGACCACATAGGATGAAATTCACCCCTAGTGTAAGCAAACACAATTCTGTTGATGTCAGTGGAGTCTCAGTAGGATTGAGTTTGCTCCTGCTATGTAAGTTTTGAATTACTGTTTAAAAAAATACAGTTAAGACTATGATAGTAGTTGTAACATTGACTTCACTGGGAGTTGTATCTGCATATGACAGGGCTGAAATTGGTTCATAGTCTCATCTGTTCATTTTCCAGGTAGAGAAATGTCTGGGCTGAAATTTTCATCAAAAAAGGTAGAATTGTAGGGCCAGATATTCAGACAGATCATTGATTTTAACTGAGTCTCTGATTTTCACCAGTGGA
This sequence comes from Sternotherus odoratus, assembly GCA_032164245.1. NCBI lineage: Eukaryota > Metazoa > Chordata > Testudines > Kinosternidae > Sternotherus > Sternotherus odoratus. Next base: position 72,118,099 of record JAVMKO010000010.1, read on the forward strand.
GGTTTTGGTCTATATCAGGCGTTGGCAACCTATGGCCCACAGGCTACATCTGGTCCATCAGACCTTTTAATCCGTCCCTTGAGCTCCCTCTGGGGAGCAGAGTCAGGGGCTTACCCTGCTCTATCCACCTGGTGCTCCCCAGTCCCCGACTCTCAACTCCTTGATGAGCACCATCTTCCTGCATGCGACCAACACTGCTTACCCAGACTTCACTCTGCTGGTTCCAGGATTGGAACCCTGCCCCTACATGGCAGTGCGCCCAATCCCTGAAGCGCTAGCCTCCTCGCACCAGCCTCCGCCCAAACTAGCCAATGATAAAGGCCTCCAGACTCTCTCAACCGCCCAGGGACCTCACTCATCCCAGCTAGGGAGCCTGCTATGGCCGCTTTAGTGTCACTGCCAGCAGGACCCTTGGAGTCACTTGTACTGCCCCTGTAGAGCACCCTACCGCGACACACCCCATGAGTCCTTATCCCCCCACCTCAGTAACATCCCTTATAGAGCACTTCCTTGCTATAGCCCATAGAGCCTCCTCCCTCCACCTGGGTAACATCCCTTATAGAGCCCCACTCTGAATATCCCTGAATTGTTAATTTCGTGTGTATTCATGGCCCACTATACAGTTTACATATCCAGATGCGGCCCTCACACCAAAAAGTTTGCCCACCCCTAGTCTATATGAACGTAAGAACTGCCATATTGGGTCAGACTTGGGAGTAGTACACAGAAAAGGACAATTTTGGAGAGTTCCAATCCTATCTTCTCCTCCTGGCTTCTGGTAGTCAGAGGTTTAGCATCACCCCAAGCATGGGATTGTATTCCTGACCATCTTGGTTGATAGCCAGTGATGGACCTAGCCTCCATGAACTTTTCTAGTTCTTTATTCACCTCAGTTATACTTTGGCCATCACACCATTCTGTGACAATGAGCTCCACAGGTTAATTATGCATTACTAGTGTAAAAACCTGTGTACATGGGCCAACGGTAACGGCTCGCGGCCCCCCCATTCGCTCAGCTCTCTCCCCCCCTCCAACGGCCCCCCCACTCACTCAGCTCTCTCCCCCCCTCCAACGGCCCCCCCACTCACTCAGCTCTCTCCCCGCTCCAAGGCCCCCCCACTCGCTCAGCTCTCTCCCCGCTCCAAGGCCCCCCCACTCGCTCAGCTCTCTCCCCCCTCCAAGGCCCCCCACTCGCTCAGCTCTCTCCCCCACTCCAACGGCCCCTCAACCCCTCATCATGCGCCCGACAGCCCAGCCTGCTCCCTCCCATCCCCCCAGCAGCATGAGGAAGGCGGCCCGTGCCCAGCGCCCCCTTCCGGCGCCCCGCTCAGCCAGAGCCCCCTGGCTGCGCCTCCTGTGCCCAGCCACCCTGCTGCCCACTCCCCGAGCCCCCTGATCCAGACCCTGCTTCCCGCGCAGCGGCGCACGCGCAGTGGCCATGTTGTGCTGCCGAACTACACCTCCCAGCATGCCGTTCGTCCGGGCCGTCTCTACTGCGCATGACGGCTTCACACAAACTTCCTTAGCCTTTTATTATATAGGATGTGAATGTTTGCCTTTGGAACCATTACTGTGAATTTTCCAACTTTGAAAAATAATGGTGCATTAACTTGGGTTTTGCCATTTAAACATGCATATGCATGTGTGTGTTTATGTATTTGTATAAGTAGGTATATGGTTATTTAAATAATCATTTAAAAATGGAGTAGAGTAGAGCATATTGGACAGATCCTATTTTCTCTCTCCTACAGATTTCCTGTTCCTCAAGTCCAACAGTAATGTCAAGCTCTGGTAGCTGTAGCTCATTATCGCCTGTTGGACCCCTTTGTAGGCAAAGATCATTAGCAAATGGTGCTTTGTGTTCCGAGTGTAGCCCAACAGGTGTTTCTTCACCAAATTCTAGCTATCCAAAAGCACCAGGTTTTGAACGAGAGGATCAGGTATGTAAATACTAGAAGCACGAACAAAATCTTGATAGATAAAATTAGCGTCTACAGAAAACCTCTTTTATTTCTCTCAACTCTCCAAAATGCGTTTTGATTTCTTAACACGCCTTCTCCCCACTAGTACTTTGCAATGGCTTTTTTGCTAACACATGCTTTAGATCTTAGCAGTTTACAAAGTTGTGTAAAAGTGTTAAAAATTTTAAAGAGCACAATTCCAAATGTAAGAACGGAAACATTTTCCAAACCCATTTTGTCTTTAAAGGAGACCTAAATATATTCTTCAAATATATTCAATTTAAGTTTTTTGTTTTTTTCATTTATTCTAGATTTTGGAATTTTTCCATTTACAAAGTCCTCAGTTTGGTTAAAAAGGTTATCAGGCAAATGTGTTAGATGCAATTAAAGCACGTATTTTATGTAGATGTCTATTATGCACTCAATTTAGTATCTGATTTATTACACCATTAAATTAGTGCACAAGTTGCCTTATAGGCTTTAAAACATTCAATTTGAGGTTTTTATTTGAGAACTTCCTACCAACCTACCAAGGACTCATTTTTGCTACAAAATATTACTCATTAGAGGCTTGATCCTGCTCCTATTAAAATCAATGGAAAGACATAATCATAAAGAGTTCAAGGCCAGAGAGGATCACCAGATCATCCAGTCTGACCTCCACTACCATCACCCAGATGCTAAAACCAACAATCAAATTTAAATCAAACTATTATACCCCCCAGGAGACTAAATTATTATGTGCCACAGGCAGAAAATAGGAGGGACTGAGGTGCACCAGTGCTCGAGGCTCCCACAATGGTAGGGAAAAGCAGAGATATTACCCAGATAATCCTGTCAAGTGATCTGTACCCACTGTGGCAAAGCTTTGGCCTTGTCCCTGTGGGTACTGCACTTCCAGGTGGTTTGTGCTAGCCTCAGAGGCTCACTGTGATTACTTAGGGGAGATAGAAAGGGGGGGAGCCCGGGCCCACCCTCTACTCCGGGCTCCAGCCCAGGGACCCTAATAGTATCAGCTAAGATGGCTGACCTTTTAGGCACCAAACACAATACAATTCCCTGGGCTACTTCCCCACAGCAGTCCCCGCTTCTTCAAACTTCTCTTCACCTTTACCTCAAGTCTCCTTCCGTGTGTATATGTTGTCTACCACTCAGTCTCACCAACAGCACAACCTCCTCTCACAGCTCCTGACATCCACACCCACCTGACTAACTAGGAGGGTTTTTAACTGGTTTCAGCCAGTCCCTGATTGGCTTCAGGTGTCCCAATCAGGCTAGCTATTTCTACTGCCTTCTAGAATCTTCTTAATTGGCCCCAGCTGTCTTGATTGGCCTGGAGTAGCCTTTGTTTGGCTATCCAGGGAGCAGAGACCTGCACAGCCTGAGGCTGATATACCTGCCTTCCAGCACTCTCCTATACCCTTCTGGTCTGACTCCATCACACCACGTGCTGCAGAGGAAGGCGAAAAACCCCCATTGTCACTGCCAGTTTGACACGAGGGGAAATTCCTTCCCAACCCCACATACAGTGATCAGTTAGACCCTGAGATGAGAGCAAGAGCCAGCCGGCCAGTCAAGCACCTTGAAGAGGGAATGTTGGGTGTTGCCTCAGAGCCCTGGCCCTCCCTGTCTGATGTCCTGTCTTCAACCATAGCCATCCCTGATGCTTCAAGTGAAGGAGATTAAATATATATATATATATATATGTGAGTGGAGGAAGGAGGGAAGAAATCCCTTCCTGATTCTGCCAGGTGGTTGGCTGAAACCCTGGAGCACAAACGTTTTAGGAACATAAGACAAACTGGAATGAGCCCCAGGGCTGTTGAGTACTTCACTCTACCAACACATTCTACTATCAAAGTACATGTTGCTCATTGCACAACCTTGACCTAAGTGATTTGCAATGTAAATGTCCAGTAGGTCAACTTATTTAAAATGAATAAAGTTTATTTAGGAAAAAGATGCTTTGTTTCTTACATGAAACATTGTTAGGAGTGGGAAAACTCATAACAAAGGAAATGTCTTTGTTGACAGAAGGTTATCTAGCTCTATTGCTGTCATTTATCAATAAGAAACCCACTCTCCAGCAAACAAACCCACTTAATTATATGTTAAGCTTGTTCAGATATGTGAACATGGGTTTCTGTATAGTCTTTGTTACTTTGAAATAACAAACAGGGTTAGCAATCCTTCTCTTTTCCCTCACCACCTCTTGATGTTCAACCCTAGATCAGCTCTGTCATTCACCAAAAAAGCCACTTGTATTTACTAAACAATGCTCCATCAGTTCTATTGATTTCTGAGTTCCCTCTGATTACTACATCATCTCCTACATCAGCCATCTATCTCTATCCTCCATTGCTCTGCCTGGCCATTAGAATTTACAGAATGGGGGCCTCTGTCCTGGGAAGCGGTGACTCCGAAAGATATATGGGGGTATTGATGGATAAGCAGCTGAATGTGAGCTCTAAATATAACATGGTGGTCAAAGGAGCTAATGCAATTCTAGGATGCATAAACGAGAATCTTGAGTACGAATAGCGAGGTTATTTTACCTCTGTATTTGGCACTGGTGAGACCACTGCTGGAATACAGTATCCCATTCTGGTGCTCACAGTTCAAGAAGGATGCTATAAATTAGAGAAGATTCAGAGAAAGAGCATGAGAATGATAAAAGATTAGAAAACCTATTTTACAGAGATAGACTCAAAGAGTTCAATTCATTTAGCTTAACAAAGAGAATGTTAAGGGGCGACTTGATTACAATCTGTAAATATCTACCTAAGGTGCAAATATTTAAGAATAGTCTCTTCAAACTAGCAGAGAAAGACATAACACCATTTAATGACAGGAAGTTGAAGTGATACAAATTCAGACAGGAAATAAGGTATACATTGTTAAATCTGAGAGTAATTAAACACTGGAACAGTTTAACAAGGGTTGTTGTGGATTCTCCATCACTGACCATTTTTAATTCAATTTTTGATGTTTTTCTAAAAGTGATGCTCTACGAATTATTTTGGGGAAATTATGGCCTTTGTTACACAGAAGATCATACTAGATGACCACAGTGGTTCCTTCTGGCCTTGGAACCTACAGCTTTGCCCTTGCTTGTTCAATTCATCCCCACTCTTCCACGGAGTCCTTTTGACTCTCTCCCACACAGAAGAGTCTATTCCTCTAGCCCAGGGGTGGGCAAACATTTTGGCCCGAGGGCCACATTGGTGTTCAAAATTGTACAGAGGGCTGGGTAGGGAAGGCTGTGCCTCCCCAAACTGCCTGGCCCCACCCCCTATCTGACCCCCACTCACTTCCCGCCCCCTGACTGCTCCCTCAGAACTCCCAACCCATCCAATCCCCCCCACTCCTTGTCTCATGAGACCCCCCCCACCCTAACTTCCCCCCTGAGCCCCTCCCACCCAACCCCCCTTGCTCCCTGTCCCCTGATTACCCTGAACCCTATCTACACCCCCACCCCTTCACAGATGCTGGGACTCCCACGCCCCATCCAACTCCCCCCTGCTCCCTGACTTCCCTTTCCAGAGGCCCCCGCCCCTAACCACCCACCTGGGACCGCACCCCCTATCCAACCCACCCTGCTCCCTGTTCCCTGACTGACCCCTCCCCTAATCCAACCCCCCAGCTCTGGCCCCCTTACCATGAGGCTCCTAACAGTTGTGCATGTGGCGACATGGCTCCAGGGGAACGGGGAGCATCTCTGGCTCTGCACGGAGCCAAACACGCTGCCCGACGGGAACACGCAGCCCTGGCTCCCAGAGCGCTGCGTGTGCAGCAGCATGGCTCCGGGGGAATGGGGAGTGTGTCTGGCTCTGCGCGGAGCGGGAACGCGTAGCCCCGGCATGGCTCCAGGGGAGAGGGGGATTGGCCAGCAGCTTGCCATGCTCAGCCGGGCGCTACAGCCCAGGCAGGCGGCTTGCCGCACTCCAGCCCAGGGGAGCGGGGCCACTGGCCAGAGCTCGCAGGACGGATAAAAACAGCCTGCGGACCACAGTTTGCCCACCCCTGCTCTAACCTCAGCCTGTCCAAGTGTCCAGTTCCTTACCACTTGCTTAACTCCTTTGGAAGAAGCCCATAACAACATGGCCTTCTGTGTGACTATGGAATTTCTTTGATGCTGTTTTTGCTTCCTGTGGATAGTGCTGTCTTATAAGGTTCTCTTCACTGATCAAATGTTGTCTTCATGACCATACATGATATAAATATTTTACTTTATTAATTAGTCCCACAAAGACAACTTAACTTGTAAAATCAGCTTTGCTTGTTACACTTTACTTAGATTGTGATCATAGAATATCAGGGTTGGAAGGGACCTCGGGAGGTCATCTAGTCCAGCGTCTGTCAAAAGATTTTTCACCGCAGCCCCTTTACTCTTCCCCGATGCCTCTCGCAGCCCGGGAGTGTGTGTGCCGAAATGCTGCCAGCTGCAAAGCTTCCGCAGTCGGCGGCATTTCGACAGGACACAAATAGAACTTCCCATTTCAGCGGCATTTGGCCTGGTCCTGCGACGGCCAGGGTATGTCTGCCGAAACACCGCAGAAAGGCGCTGGGGTCTCGCGCACCCCACTTTGAAGATGACTGATCTAGTCCAATCCCCTGCTCAAAGCAGGACCAGTCCCCAACTAAATCATCCCACCCAGAGCTTTGTCAAGACTAACCTAAAAAACCTCTAAGGAAGGAGATTCTACCACCTCCCTAGGTAACCCATTCCAGTGCTTCATCACTCTACTAGTGAAAAAGTTTTTCCTAATATCCAACTTAAACCTCCACCACTGCAACTTGAGACCATTACTCCTTGTTCTGTCATCTGGTACCACTAACAACAGTTTAGATCCATCCTCTTTGGAACCCCCTTTCAGATAGTTGAAATCACCTATCAAATCCCCCCTCATTCCTCTCTTCTGCAGACTAAACAAGTCCAGTTCCTTCAGCTTCTCCTTGTAACTCTTGTGCTCCAGCCCCCTAATCATTTTTGTTGCCCTCTGCTGGACTCCAATTTTTCTACATCCTTCTTGTAGTTTGGGGCCCAAAACTAGACACAGTACTCCTGGTGAGGCCTTGCCAATTCCGAATAGAGGAAAATGATCCCATCCCTTGATCTGCTGGAATCCCTACTTATACAGCCCAAAATGCTGTTAGCCTTCTTGTCAACAAGGGCACACTGTTGACTTATCTCCAGCTTCTTGCCAACTGTAACCTCTAGGTCCTTTTCTGCAGAACTGCTGCCTAGCCATTTGGTCCTAGTCTGTAGTAGTGCATGGGATTCTTCCATCCTAAGTGCAGGACTCTGCACTTGTCCTTGTGGAACCTCATCAAATTTCTTTTGGCCCAGTCCTCTAATTTGTCTAGGTCCCTCTGCATCCTATCCCTACTCTCCAGCATATCTACCACTCCTCCCAGTTTAGTGTCATCTGCAAACTTGCTGTGGGTGCATTCCATGCCATCCTCCAGATCATTAATGAAGATATTGAACAAAACTGTCCCGATTATTAATAGTGATATTAATATGTTCATGATGATAATAAAGTTGTGGTGGCACAATTAAATAGGCTGTAGCCAAAGTGTTTTCAGCTCACTTACAAAGCTGCTGTTTTGTTAAATCTGTTTCCTTAACCAAACACAGATCAACACATAAGTAAAAGGAGAAGAAGGAGAGGTGGTCATCTCTGTATGGGGGATGGCAGGGTTATTGAGTCAGGCCAAAGCTGATACCCATTCTTAGCCAGGCAGGAACACACTTGTCCTTTGGTATCAGTGAAGCTGGAGGCCAGAAAGCTGGTGGCAGAATCAGTTTGACAGATGAAATTTCACATGCTCTCTCCCAGCGTTAGGAACAGCTAAGCTAGTGACCATATCCAAGACAGGTAGGGCTTAACTCTTTGTAAGGATTGAAATGGCAGAGTTGTGATCAAATTGTTCCTGATAGTAGGACACAGCTGCTGCCAGCTCTGCACTAAATATTTATATTAACATCCACTCGTTATGCTGATATTTAACTGAGGTTTTTCTTTTTTCCAGGTGAAACAGAAAAACCTGCCAGCCGACACTTATCAGAAAATAAGTGAACAAGACAATAAGCAGGTATGGTCATTGAAATAGTATTATATATGTGTCCCTTCTTGTTACTTACCTACCTAGCACCAAAGATGTGTCTGGAATTAGTACAGTCTAAAAAGAGTACAATGGATGGAAGACACTGTGGGGAGTGTTGGAGGAGGGGGAGGAAAACTGAGGCAGTGTGATCAAAAATATGTGTCTGAAAGACTACATAGGTTTTGGTTTGGTTGTCTTTTAAACTGATGAGACTGTGTAATTTTATGAGGTAACAAAGAGTCCTGTGGCACCTTAAAGATTAACTAAAGTATTGAAGCATAAGCTTTCGTGGGCTAATACCCACTTCGTCGGATGTGCTTGCATCCGACGAAGTGGGTATTAGCCCACGAAAGCTTATACTTCAATACTTTAGTTAGTCTTTAAGGTGCCACAGGACTCTTTGTTACCTCTGCTATTCCAGACTAACATGGCTACCTCTCTGATTCTTGTAATTTTGTGCAACTTCTTGAGGAAGTGGGATTTGAGAGGGGGAGACGTGGAATGAATGAGAAGTTTGGGCTGAACACAGAAGTTGTTGTGGGATCAAAAGGAGAGAAGGGCAAATAAGTAGGGAGAGGTAACTAGGTTATTGAGGACCTTGGAGGTGGTAAGGAGAAAACCCATGATTTGTTTTGGGATATGATCTAGATCCAGGGAAGGGATTTTTAGAGGGTTATGTGGTCATTGCTTGTGTAAGGTAGAGGATTTTCACAACAGAGTTTTGGATTAATTGAATTTTGGAATGGATAAATAGTCTTAGCAAAAAGACAGGATCTGGACAAGAGCCCTGGTGATAAGGGAGAGGAGTGGACAGATTTTGGAGTTATTGTGGAGCTAAAACCAGCTAGAATTAGAGATAGTACTTCATCTATGTGAGAGTTGAAAATTCAGCCAACTTTCAAATCTGTGGAACTAGAAGGCTGACAGAGTCATCAACAGTCATGGAGATAGGAGAGTGTGCAGGGAGGATTTAGAAGGAAAGAGGAGGTGGTCACTTCTGAACTATTTGAATTTCTGCTAGCAGTGGGGGCATCCAGGTAGAGATGTGAGACTATATCGAGGGGAGAGCTCAGGTGGAAAAATTGATAAGGGTCCTAAGAACAGAAAAAATGAAAAACGTCTGGAGAACAGCAGCTCAGAGAAGGAGGAACCACTACATTGAAGGAGGAGTCATGAAGTGGTAGTAGAATCAGAAAGGCACGTAATCTAAAGCCAAGGAAGGAGAAGGGAGTCATTAGTTATGCCAATGGCCATGTAAAGGTCAAGGAAGGAGGATGAGAACAGAAAAGAAGCTTTGAGGACTGCACCTGGTGACTTTGGCAACAGTGTTTAAATGAGGGGGAGAGGGAGCCACATTGTTGGGATCAAGATGAGAGTGGACAGATGCTTAAGCTTTAAGAAAAGACTGCACTCAAGAAGATTGGAGAGAAAGGGGAGGCGATGAGATTGGTAGTTGCAGAGGCAGGTGGGGTCAAAGCTGGAGGGAAGAATGTTTGCTTAAATGTACTTGGGAACGTGCAAAAGAGTGAATGGGAGGATAGGGAGAGGATAAGGAGACAGGATGGGATGGCAACAAGAAAGGAGATTGAGTGGAGACTGGAAGATGTTAACACTTCAAACTCAGGCAGAGCTGAAGGGGAAAAGAAAGACATGGTCAGAAACTAGAATCATAGAATATCAGGGTTGGAAGGGACCTCAGGAGGTCATCTAGTCCAACCCTGTGCTCAAAGCAGGACCAACCCCAACTAAATCATCTCCCCCAGGGCTTTGTCAAGCCTAACTTTAAAAACCTCTAAGGAAGGAGATTCCACCACCTTCCTAGTTAACCCATACCAGTGCTTCATGACCCTTCTAGTGAAAAGTTTTTCCTAACATCCAACCTAAACCTCCCCTACTGCAACTTGAGACCATTATTCTTTGTTCTGTCATCTGGTACCACTGCAGTTTAGATCCATCTTCTTTGGAACCCCCTTTTAGGTAGTTGTAAGCAGCTGTCAAATCCCCCATCATTCTTCTCTTCTGCAGACTAAACAAGCCCAGTTCCCTCAGCTTCTCCTTATAAATTATGTGCTCCAGTCCCCTAATCATTTTTGTTGCCCTCTGCTGGACTCTTTAATTTTTCCAAATCCTTCTTGTAGTGTGGGGCCCAAAACTGGACACAGTACTCCAGATGAGGCCTCACCAATGCCGAATAGAGGGGAATGATCACATCCCTCAATCTGCTGGCAATGCCCCTACTTATACAACCAAAAATGTTGTTAGCCTTCTTGTCAACAAGGGCACACTGTTGACTCATATCTAGCTTCTCATCCACTGTAACCCCTAGGTCCTTTTCTGCAGAACTGCTGCCTAGCCATTCAGTCCCTAGTCTGTAGCAGTGCATGGGATTCTTCCGTCCTAAGTGCAGGACTCTGCACTTGTCCTTGTTGAACCTCATCAGATTTATTTTGGCCCGATCCTCTAATTTGTTTAGGTCCCTCTGTATCCTAACCCTGCCCTCCAGCATATCTACCACTCCTCCCAGTTTAGTGTCATCTGCAAACTTGCTGAGGATGCAGTCCACAGCATCCTCCAGATCATTGATAAAGATATTGAATAAAACTGGCCCCGGACCAATCCTTGTGGCACTCCGCTTGATACCGGCTGGCAACTAGACATGGAGCCATTGATCACTACCTGTTGAGCTGGATGATCCAGCCAGCTTTCTATCCACCTTATGGTCCATTCATCCATCCCATACTTCTTTAACTTGCTGTCATGAATACTGTGGGAGACTGTATCAAAAGCTTTGCTAAAGTCAAGCAATAGCACATCCACTGCTTTCCCCTCATCCACAAAGGCAGTTAGAAGGCACTTATGTTAGTCAGGCATGATTTGCCTTTGGTGAATCCATGCTGACTGTTCCTGATCACTTTCCTCTCCTCTAAGTGCTTCAGAATTGATTCCTTGAGGACCTGCACCATAATTTTTCCAGGGACAGAGGTGAGGCTGACTGGCCTGTAGTCAACAGGTTTCAATGAGAGAGAGAAAACAGACACCAGCGAGAAACTGCTGAACTGGAATTAATTTGTAAACTGGATACCATTCAATTAGACTTAAATAAAGATTGGGAGTGGCTGGTTCATTACACAAATTGCAGTCTATTCCCCCATGTTTGCAATCTATTTCCCCTTGTTAAGTATCTCCTACTATTACTCACACCTTTTTGTCAACTGTTTGAAATAGGCCTTCCTGATTATCACTACAAAAGATTTAACAAAGAGTCCTGTGGCACCTTAAAGACTAACTAAAGTATTGAAGCATAAGCATTCCTGGGCTAATACCCACTTCATGGAATGCAAGCAGTCTCTTTGTTACCTCTGCTATTCCAGACTAACAGGGCTACCTCTCTGATTCTTGACATTTTACAAAAGATTTGTTCTTCTGTTGATAATAGCTCACCTTAATTGATTAAGACACTTAAAGTTGGTATGGCAACCTCCACCTTTTCATGTTCATGTTCATGTTCTCTCTCTCTCTCTCTCTCTCTCTCTCTCTCTTTCTCTCTCTTTCTCTGTGTATGTGTGTGTGTGTGTATAGCTATATATCTATATATATTCCTACTGTATGTTCCACTCTATGCATTTGATGAAGTGAGTTCTAACCCATAAAAGCTTATGCCCAGATAAAGTGGTTAGTCTCTAAGGTGCCACAAGTATTCCTCGTTCTTGTTCCATACACTGTTGTTGGAACTTGATATTATTATTTTGTTAACAAACTCACTGCAAACTTTTTAAAACTTTATTTTCCTGTTCAGAATGTTAACTGGTGACTTAATAAATTTGGGAAATTCGGGAAAAGACTATCTTGAATCAAAGACCTAACCTCTTTCCTTGGGTCAGCAGGGCTCAGGTAGAGGTAAGCAGCACAGGGGTACAAACACCATATGTACAGTCATATTTTTACACTACGCTAGCTAACTTGGACACTAGCTTCAGTAAAATAGGTGTGGAAGTCTATATGTTTACATCTAGGGAATGGATTAAATGACCTATTACACCCCAAATTTCTTTGATAATTTTTATATGGGAATACAGAACTGACCTCTTGCATGTTTTTTTTTTTATTTTGGTATTATTCCTCAAGCTCCCACTGTCCTAGCCTGTTGTATAGTTGTCTTTGTGACACATATTTTCTGGGAGCAATTTCCAGACAGTTGGAATGTGCTAGCTGTGTGAAGCATGTTTGCTGCCAAATACACAGGAACATGATCCCAAAATCATTAATTTCATAGAGTCTTCTATTGTGCAAATTTAATAACCTATATAATGTCTCCCAAATCTTTGTTTTTAAGATTATTTTAATAATTGTGTTTACAAATACATTTGACTTGTTTTTAAACAGAACCATCTCAGTGTTTTTTCAGTGGTTAATCCACTTGCTTCAAGTATAACCTCCAGTATAACTTCTAGTCTGGCTTCCAGTATTGGATCAGATAATTCATCCCCAACAGCTCTCTCAGCTATCAGTGCCAAAGCTCTCCCATTCTACCCTGGCAGTAATACAGTTGAATCAGTTATAGGTAAGTCTGAGCATTTCCTCTTTTACTGCACCTTTTTGTATTTTTTTCAAGATTATTCTATTTTAATATACGTTCAGAAAATGCATACTGAAAAGGGCAGTTACATTTTTACATAATTGCTTTATCATCTGCAATTAAAATTAATACTTGGAATTGAATGTAATGTTTTTCCAAATCAGCAGCTTTTGTAAATTCTCAGATGGAAATTTGGGAATTATCAACCTGGAACAGATCAGTGGACCATTTAATGTGGTATTCTGTTTCTGATAGTGGCCAATATTTAAGAAGTTTTAAAACTTTTATAATGTATCTAACTTTGCTATTATAGGAGAGGGGTTATTCTCCTGACTCCTGCTGGTGATCAGTTCAGGCCATCGAACATGAGGACAAATATTATTTTACAATTTTATTCCAGCAAGTGTAATTGCAGATTATGTTCCATTAATGGAAATGTGAATTCTTTCTCTGAGTGATTGTCCCTATATATTCCATTCTTAATGCTCATGAGATTGAAATCTTTTGGCCAGCAGTATCCAGCGGGTCTATGCATACATCCTAAACATCCTTGTGCCCTGAACTGAGGGCATAAATGATAGAGCATGCCCAACTGCCCCTCAGATCCCTCTTCACCACCCGTAGATGGCAATGTCTGTATCCTGATGCACTCACAAGAACTCGCATACCTCTGAAAAAGTGGGGGGGTTTTACCCACAAAAGCTTATGCCCAAATAAATCTGTTGGTCTTTAAGGTGCCACCGGACTACACATTGTTTTCACGATAACTGTTCTTTTACACAATTGTAAACAATTAGTATTACAAATATTTACTATAGTTGGTGTAGTTTTTGCCTGTTGGCATGTGGGCTTGTTGTTTTTGTTTTTATTTTCAGATTTATGAGGTAAAGAATTTTTTCCTGGTGCCAGTTATTATGTGTTTTCACAATCCTGTGGTCCGTGCCGCTTCCCGTGGCTCCCATTCACTGGGAGCTGCAAGCGGCTGTGCAAATGTAAACAAACTGTCTGGCAACTGTGACAAAGCTCTGTCCTTGTCTTCGTGGATCCTGCATTTCCTGGCGGATTGTTGCTAGCCTCAGAGCGCACTGTGTGACCCTCCACGTAGTCCTTCTCTCTCTAGAGACAAGGGTCACCGCCTATTAATCCATTTTCATCATAAGCCAGCGAGGGAGGTGAGGAGAATGTATCCTTCCTTGCACAGTCTCTGTTGTCTCCCAATCTCAGTGATTAATTAGGGGAGGCAGAAAGGGGGGAGTCCGGGCCCACCCTCTACTCTGGGCTCCAACCCAAGAACCCGAATAATATCAGCTAGGAAAGCTGACCTTTTAGCAACAGAACACATACAATTCCCTGGGCTACTTCCCCACAGCAGTCCCCGCTTCCTTAAGCTCCATTTCACCCTTACCTCAGGGTCTCCTTCATTGTCTATGATATGGTGTCTACCGCTCAGTCTCTCCAACAGCACAACTTCCTCCCACAGCTCCTGACATGCACACCCACCTGACTAACTGGGAGGTTTTTAACTGATTTCAGCCAGTCCTTGATTGGCTTCAGGTGTCCCAATCAACCTAGCTATCTCTACTGCTTTCTAGAAGGATCTTAATTGGCCTCAGGTGTCTTAATCAACCTTGAACTACTGCCATTTGGTTCTAATGGTACCAGGGATTTGTTTAGCCTGGGGCTGACATACCTGTTTCTCACGACTTTCCTATAGCCATCTGGCCTTGCCTTGTCACACAACCCACCAGCGAATTACACTGACGGGCCATGTGCAGGCCACAGGTTGCCCTCTACTGTCCTAGATGATTTAATGGGAGCCGTATTTGAGCCATTGGCCACTTGTTCTTTGCTATATTTATCCATGAAAATAATATTTAATTAGAAATTATCAGTCAAAAGAATTGGGGAAATATAGGAACTTATGGCAGGCATTCTTCATAAAATATTCCATAAGGATAAGGTCATCCTGAGTCCCAATCCCCATCCCAAGGAAAATAGTCACTGATTTTTATTTGAACTAAATTCATTTGCCAGATTTCCACCCCCCCCCCCCATAGGCGCCAACTCTGTGGGTGCTCTAGGGCGGGAGCACCCATGGGGAAAAATTGGTAGGTGCTCTGCACTCACCGGCAGCCAAGCTTCCCGCCCCAGCTTACTTCACCTCTACCTCCTTCCCTGAGCGCACCGGGTCCCCGCTTCTTGTCCCTGCACTTGCCGCTGTGAAACAGCTGTTTCATGGCGTAACAAGCTGTGGAAGGGATGGGGGAGGAGCAGGAACGTGACACGCTCAGGGGAGGAGGTAGGGCCTGAGTGGGAATTTGGGGAAGGGGTTGGAATAGGGTTAGGTGCGGGGGGGGGGGGGGGGGAAGGGTCGAGCACCCATCGGTGCCAGCAGAAGTCGGCGCCTATGCATGCCCCCCTCCCCATTCTAACAGGGGAGGCTAGCTTACATATGTTAGATGTCTTTAGAGCACTTTTGTACTATTTACATAGGACTAAATCATTTAGAGTCTCCCTAAGAAAATTTTATGGCATTTCTTGATGGGGTTCATTATTTCAACCCTCAGGCTTTTGATAGTTTCATTAGTCTATTATAAGCTAGCCCAACGATGTCCAATATGTTCACCACTAGCCACATGTAGCTAACAGGCTATTGAATTGTGGCTAATGCATGTGGCTTTTTTATAATGGGGCTTTTTTATAATGAAGTTAATAAGAAAAATTCAAAACCACAAGTGTGGCTAGCATTGAATTTCTATTGGACACCGCTGAGCTAGCCAATTCAGATTCCACCCGCTCAGGTTAGGACTCATTCCAATAGGACTCAGGCATCATCTGCAGCTTCCTTGAAAAGCATACCCACAATGCCACTACTCTGAAACCTATACCCATCTCAGAAATACACAGGGCAGCAACTTATGGTTCAGTCCATATCTTTACAAAACATGTTTCCTCTTTGAAGCATCAAGATGATACTTCTTTTGGCAGAGATGTGCTACAGTCTTTATTTAGGTGGACTCCAAACACCCCCCTTCTTCCCATCAGGTCAGTGATTGAGAGTCACCGGGGTGGAGTATGTATGGAAAATCACTTGACAAATAAGGAATGGTTACTTTCCTTACAGTAACTGTGGTTGTTTGAGATGCACCCTCCTTCCCTGCTATTATGGAGTCCCTTAACATTTGGGTTCTGTATTGACGAAGTAGCTAATGGGCGGTTGGGCCCACTCTACTCTTTGTGCCTTTGGTGCAGGGCATGAGGCACTAGGGGCACATGCATGGCCCCAATAGGCATGGCTAGCCAAAAGTGTCTGTTCTCGAGATCATGAGGTCCATGTACATCAAGAGTGGAATATATGTATGGACAGTACATCTTGAAGAACCATAGTTAAGATAAATGACTGTTTCTTCCTTTTTAGAACCTTCCTAAGCTGTTAGCCTTACTAATACATAAGTGAATTTCACAGCATAATTGTACATTAGGTAAAAATTATCTTTTTTAATTTTTAAGTTTGTTGTCTCCTCTTTTGTAATAGCCCAAAGTGTTTAACAGCTATCTGTTCTCTTTATTAGTTGATTTGCTGTACTTTGATAACCGTTAGCTTGCTTAAAATGTTGAAAAGGCATATTCTTTGAGTATACAACATAACTGCAGTGTTAACTTCAACATGCTCAAAATTACATTTCTGTATACTACAGAAGATGTGTATTTTTCTGGATAAGCGTTCTCCATGATGGCGTACTCCCTCTCGCTTACGTTGGTATAACTAATGTGAAATCCCTCATCATGCCCCTCTCTCCGAGCACACAAATCTCCCTGCTCTCTGCCCAATTCCACTGAGTCCAATGGGTTTTGTAGCTGGAAGAGATAAAGGTATTTACCATCACAACTGAAAAATGCACCTGCACCTGACAAGAACCCAGTGCTTACATCTCCGCCTGAAGAACCCATCCAGTCCCTCCTGAGTGTTTCTTAGCTGCTAGTTAGGGCTGTGAAAGTTACGTTCACAGTATAAATTGCTTTGTTGTTTTAGTTAGCTAATAAATGTGAAAAGCCAGATGTGTTCAAAATAAAACTGGATTGCATCTTCTTACATTTCTGTATTAGAAATTCTGTTAGATGTGTTAGATTCAGTTAAATTAGTTAATTCTTACAATTAAAGCTCACATTTAAAGTTTCCTGTTATGTATATTATGTTTATATTCTTATCTTTGAATGACTATAGGAAAATTGGGATAAATACCCCCTAATTATTGTCATTCACAAAAATTTTATTCTTAAATCTGTCAGGAGCTCAGACAAATTTGGGAATAAAACTTGTGAGAAAACAAAATTTACAGGTGTCATCAATGAATTGTGCTATGATGCATGCTGCTGTTTTGGGACCCAATTCAACTCTGATTAAAGTCAATGGAAAGACTCTGGACTTTAGAGCATGGTCCCCAAGCTTTAGGTCGTGACCCCAAGGGGGCATGGAGGAATGTTTTGGGGGTGCACAGTGGACCAGCACCCACGGTGGGGCAGGGAGTGTGAGTGCCATGCTTCCAGACCTGCTCCATCCCTAGACCAGCTCAGTCCCCAACCCTGTTCATCCCCCAGTCCTGCTCCACCCTCAGATTCACTCTCAGTCCAGCTCTGCCCCCAGACCAGCTCTGCCTCTAGCTCCTCCCCAGTTCCCATTTCTGCACCGGTTTTGCCTTCAGGCTGCTGAGGAAGCCTTGGCTGTACAGTAATGGAGGGTGGGGAGGCACGAACAGATTCCATTAATGGTAAGGGGAGGGAGCAGCTAGTGATGTTTATGCACCACTGCTTTAGAGAGTGAGTTAGGATTGGCCCTTTGTGGTAGATAACATTTCAAGCCAATGGAGCCTTTTGTCTCTGTTCTCAAATAAAACTATCTGCATCCCATTTAAACAGGTCTCTCACTGTTTGTTTGTTTTTGTCCTTTACATGAATAGATAAGATCTATCTGAGTTGACAGAGGAGGATATATATTGCTTTAGAATTTGCTTTGTGTATGGAATTTAATACTGTGATTTTTACATGAATTTTATTAAGTTACTAGCGAAAATACCCGGCGTTGCTCAGGTCCATCGGAGATGGGGAGGGGGCAGAGAGCAAACCCGACACCCCCACCTCACTTACCCCTCAACCAACCCCAACTCACATTTTCACCCCCCACCCAAACCCAACACCCCCACGTCACCCCCCTACCAACCCCAGCACCCCCTGACCAACACCCACACCTCACCCCCCCATAGACCAAACCTGACACACCCACCTCACTTTCCCTCCCAACCAAACCCGACACCCCTACCTACCACCACAAACAAACCCGACACCCACACCTCACTTACCCCTCGACCAACCCCGACCCCCCTCCTCACCCCCCCAACCAAACCCAACACCCCCACCTCACTTACCCTCTGACCAAACCCAACTCGGGTCCGTCGGAGGTGGGGAGGGGCAGAGAGCTGAGCGAGTGCGGGGTCCATTGGAGGGGGGAGGGGGCAGAGAGCTGAGCGAGTGCGGGGTCCGTTGGAGGGGGGAGGGGCAGAGAGCTGAGCGAATGCGGGGTCCGTTGGAGGGGGTATTATGACATCATAACTATGTCACAGAGAACAGCAGCTGCCCAGCTGATGTGATTGGCCTTTAAATAATTTCACCCCTGGGGGGCGTCAGAGGTGAGATTTGAAAAATTTTCGACTCTTACCCTGATTAGGACCCTAAGGCCTCTAACTGTACCAAATTTCAAGTCTCTAGCTCAAACGGTGTGGAAGGAGTAAGTGCACATACATACATGCATACACACACGCACGCATACACCATTTGACTTTTATATATATAGATCTAGTTTTATTATTTATACTGCACTATGACTATGCATGGTGCTTTGCCATATTTAAGTACGATTACGGTTGTGCTGAAAGCTGATTGATGCGTGAGAATGATTCTGAAGAGATCCCAGTCAGCAGAAATTACACAGCAGAAACAATTAAATTGAAATCTTTAGAATCTGTCATAATTATTTATGGGGTGGGTGGGTGTAAGTAAAATGAATTGCTGCCTGAGCTCAAGTTTATAATCCATAAGCATAGATGCTCTCATTCCCTTCTCCTTACTCTACTTCAGGCCTGCACAACATGCGGCCCGCTTGGGCTCACTGTGCGGCCCGCGTGGGGTGAGTAGGGGTGGGGCAAGCCAAGTGGCGGGATTGGGGGAAGCAGATGGGGGTGGGGCGAGGGCGGGGCTTTTCGGCCCACAGCTGTGTTTTTTTTCAGTAATGTGGCCCTCGCTACTTGCCGAGTTGTGCAGGGCTGCTGTACTACCACCTTTTATTCCAGCTATACCTTCGGTTCTTCTTCCCTTCTCATTCACCCAATACCTCACATTCACTCTCACCTTCTTTCCAACACTCTCTCCCCATCTCATATCATCTTCCTCACTTTCACTCAATAATTGATCCAGACATTTTTCTTTCTCAAATCACTGTCTTTCTGCTTCCTTGGAATGTGAAGTTATTTTCTCCTTCTACAAGGCAAGGAGGCATTTGTATTGGGTTAAAGAGGCTCCCTTGCATGAGAGACACGGGGCAGTGTGTAGTACCTATCATCAACGTATGTGGTTATGTATCTACATGGCTTTGGGGTACCTTGATTACTACTCATTTTAATTATGTATTGTATAAGTGTCCACTTTATAGAGCACAGTGGACAGGGTACATGTCATAACAAAGCAAGGGGATGGGAGCATTGATGGAGTCCCTCTTTCAGTAGGTCATGATACAACAATTCAACTAGGGCTGTCGATTAATCACAGTTAACTCAATGCAATTAACTAAAAAAAATTAATACCTGACTGTTCACATGGCGGCGAGTCGACCGCTTCCGCTCTCCCGTTGACTCCACTTCCATCTCTTATGGAGGTGGAGTTCCAGAGTTGACCGGTAGCGCACTCGGGGATCGATTTATCGCATTTACAGTAGACATGATAAAATGATCCCCAATCAATCACTGCCCATCGATCTGGCCGGTAGTGAAGACATGCCATAAGAGTAGAAACCACAATAATGGTGGATAGGGATTGGAGGTAGAGAGCCCTTTAGAACTCCAACTTCACATTCACCCATAGATCTAGTTCTCCCATAGACCATCTGTTACTGTGCATCAGCTCCCAGACTAGCTTCCAGAGTCTATGGGTCTTGATTTTGAAGAGGAAAAAAGGAGGCATGACTATTAAAAATCAAAACATTTGTTTTGACTGAAAGTGTTCTGGAAGGGAGTTAAGTGAGGACAGATCTAGTCCATTGTGGGTTGACTAAGAGAATCGAGAACTATGACAGCACGAAGGACAGATGTGATGAAATGAAGTAGAGCAGAGATGAAGAGGTTTTTCTTAAAATTATGTTTGTCATGTTCTGGGCTGCAATCCAGACCAGTGGGGGGTCGTGTCACTACCTGCTTTACAACCCTGAGTGCCTCAAAATGTTCTGCTGCTGTAGATTTCTTGTCAAGATATTTCCGACCAAGACACAAACATGCAGTATCCTCAGTGTTTGTGTGCTATGCAGCCCTGGTCCAGTGCTCTGACCCCAGCAGCCTGCCTACAACACAGCAGCCCATTCTGGAACTCACCACTCTTTGGATACTTCTTGACGAGATAACCCCAACACACTCCCTGTTCCAAATTTCCCCAAAACTATGAGGAAGCATCCAGCCCTCTCCTGGAACACTCAGACAAATAATAATGTTTGCTCCTTTAAAGGAACAAGAGCACATCACAGCTTATTAACTTACCTGGGGTAAGAACCTGCACCCTTCTTTTTAAGCACAGCACTGAGTTGGTTTTTTGTAAAAATAAAACAAGTTTATTAACAAAAGAATATTGGTTAAGTAATACAAAATAAAAGGAATAAAGTTAGAAAGAGTTACAAATAAAAGTAAAAAATATGCTTTCTAAATGCTAAGACCTAATTTAACAATCTACAGTCTTTGTTCAAGATCCTTACCAATCTTCATTCCCAGAGACTTTAGCCTCTTGTTAGAAGGACATATCTTTATCAGCTTACGAGAGCTCTGGCCTCTTGTATCCAAGATGGCTTTTCCTCTCTCCTTATATCTTCCCAAATTTACAGTTTTGTCCGGGTAATCCCATGCTCTTCTTCTCTTCCTGTGACCTTCCCAGCCCCCTGCTGATTCATATGTAAATGGAGCTTCCATTCTTTTTGGTCACACCTTGCTTAATTTCATTGGAAAAAGGTAGGTAGTTCCCTTAACTCCTACTTGAATAAGAGGAAGTTGCTCACCTTGTACAGTAACGATGGTTCTTTGAGATGTGTCCCTATAGATGCACCATAACCAACTCTCTTCCCCTCTATTTCAGAGTTCTGCATAAGGGGCTCTGCAGCACAGGAGGAACTCAGAGGGGTTCACCCATGCAGTGCTAGATAGCCTCAAGGCAGACCACAAGGGAGGGAGTACACATGTGGGCTGAACAGACACCGTGACCTAAAATATCTGATGAGAGGCGCAGGGGCGCAGATACACTTACAGCAGAGCACCCATAGGGACACACATCTCAAAGAACCATCATTACTACACAAGATGAATAACTTCCTCTTTTAAATAAGAGGAGGAAGACTTTGTAGCCACCCTAGAGACTAACCAGTTTATTTCAGCATACGCTTTTGTGGGCTATAGCCCACTTCATCGGCTGCATAGAATGGACCCAGAAGTAAGATGCATTTATACACACACAAAGCAAAAAAAAAAAAAAAAAAGTTGTATATTAGCATGTCAATTCTAAGAGGCTGTTAAATTTGGATGGGCCATTATCAGCAGGAGAGAAAAATATCTTTTGAAATGGATCTCTGTGTCTGCACGAGATAACTATTGAAGGTAAATTAACTAGGGAAATGCAATTAGTGTAATGAGAGAACCATTCACAAGTCCTTCCAGCAAGAAACTGAGGAACTGGAATTAATTTTCAAATTGGACACAATTAACCAGGGGCTAAATAGGACATACGAATGGTTCTCTCATTACACTAATTGATTGCATTTCCCTAGTTAATTTACCTTCAGTAGTTGTTATCTCGTGCAGACACAGTGATCCATTTCAAAAGGTATTTTTCTCTCCTGCTGATAATGGCTCATCCAAATTTAACAGCTTCTTAGAATTGATATGCTAGATATGATAACAGCTTGCTTTGGTATAGGGCAGAAGTGCTGTATCTGAACATTGGATTCTTATTGTGCTCCCTGCTGGGTTTTTCTTGTTTGGTGATGGAGAATTATTCAGATCTTTTCCAACCTAGTTCTCTGTGGCAATGGGAATGGGGCAGATTGAGGGTGGGTAATTAATTTGCCAATCCAGTCAAGGGGTGGGTGTTTGAAGTAACCTTAATAGAGTTCTGTTTCATCTTGCAGTTTAGAGTGGGGATGATTAAGTTCCCATACCAAACACTTTTTCTGATGTTAGTAGGCATAAAAAGTGATGTAAAAAAGAACAAAACAAACCTGAAATGTAAATGGTTTCACCTAATTTTTAACTTATTTTTATAAGTGAAAAACTATCTTTATGTATAACTTAACAGCTCAAAGTAGTCACATTTGTTTTGTTGTAAATGGGTATTTTTGAAAACAAAGCATTCTTTATCGTTTTAACTTTGTTACACTCATCTACAAAAGTATATACAGTAGACTCTCGATTATCCAGGATGATAGGGAAAAAATTGATCCTGGTTAATAAAATCCTGGATAATCACTATCCATAGGATATATGGGGAGGAGAGGGTTGGTTCACCAGCCACCCTGCGCCGGGGGGGGGGAGAGGGTGTTGGTTCACTGGCTGCCCTGTGCCCTGGTGGGGTTTTTTGTGTGTGTTTGGGGCGGCAACAAAGCCAGACACAGCCCTGTGAGTTATGCGTTTGTTCGGTTTTTTCGTCCTGGTTAATCCACATCCTGGTTAACCCAATCCTGGATAATCGAGAGTCTACTGTAACCTTTATAAACATATTCATTTGTTTTCTAAATGCATTACATTCTTTTCAGAGTGGATACACATTCATGAAGAACTGGCTATATGGCTGTTGAATAATGTGATAGAATAGGAACAATGTATTGCATTCATTAGAGAGACGAGGTGGGTGAGTAGTATCGGGGTAGTCATGTTAGTCTGTATCCACAAATACAGCAAGCATCTGAAGAAGTACGTTTTTACCCACAAAAGCTTATGTCCAAATAAATCTGTTAGTCCTTAAGGTGCCACCACAGGACTCCTTGTTGTTAAGGTGGGTGAGGTAATACTAGAGAGAGACAAGCTGATTCTTCAACTCTGTGTAAGATTGAAAGCTTGACTCTCTCTCTCTCCAACTGAAGTTGGTTCAATAAAAGATATTATCTCACCCACATAGTCTCTCATATCCTGGGACCAACATAGCTATATGCACACTGCATATTGCAGTCATTGGCAGTTTCTGTGGCTTAGAGCATGTGATTAGGGAGTTGCTGTGATTAGCTGGTGCATATGAACAATTCTATTTAAATTGGTATGTACCAGAGACCAGGAGACTGCAGACAAGTGAGTCAGCACTTACAGAGTGGGTAAGTTAGGCATCTGATTTCTTTCAGTACAGAAATCAATTAAGAATATTAAATGAAAGATGTTTTCACTCAGTTTATAATAAGTGCATATTTTTTCTAAAACACTAATTTAATGAGCTCTGAGATACAACTGAAAATAAGTGATTTTAAGCTATTCTTACATTATAGACTATTTAAGATTGCAAATCCTGGTCAGTCTTATTTCTGATTATTTTAAAATAAAAGTAATAGAAATATAATTTAAAAGTTTTCATAATCAGTCTTTAAATTTGGCAATATTCAAGTAAATCATATTTTACTAAGAAAAATATTCTAGCTGAAATATTTTGGTTATTTGGATATAATGTAATGTTATTAAATGACAGTAAAATACATACCAGTGTAGCAAATTTTCTTTAATTTAAAAATTAAAATATTAAAAAGCAACATTTAACAAAATATTTTAAAATGCTATATTTCATTTTCAGTAATATTTTGACATGAGAAGCTGGACAGATGTTGCAAAGCAAAATGACAAATAAATCTAGGCTTTTCATAATATGCTGTATTTGATTATTTTTGATATTCCAGTTGAATTAGGTATTGAGTTAAGCAGAATGTTGCTTTTCTTCCTGTTAAATAGTCTTATGGTGTGTGTGTTTTTGCATATATAAAAAAATTTACTGCAGTTTCAGCTGTTTCTGTTAACAGAATCAGTAGAATTGGGCTAACTGGGATCTCTTTTATGCATATAAACACATTGCTGTGTTTACAGTAATTTATTGCCTTTTCTCTCTCTAAAGCAACGACTTAGCCTCTTGAGTTACTGGCATGTGTGAATACAATTGCTGGAGTTGTGATAGTTATGCCTTGTGTGAAGTGCAGTGAAAATAATGTGCTCTATTTCGGTCATTGTCAAGACAACCCATTAGAAAACCCAGTTATTTAAGTGATATGTAACTTAGCCCTACAAGTGTTGGTGTTTGCCACAAAGCTCTACCTTTGAGAAATTTTGGGTTTAAACTAAAAGTTGCAAATCATATAAATATAACATCTCCTTCTCGCCTCCATCTCTGAAAACTTGGAAGACTAGGGTGGTTTGGTTACTATTCTAATTTAACAAAAAAATTCAATCACATATGGCTAATTAGGGTTCATTATCTTCCTCTAATTCCTTTTGGTATTTTGAGTGGGAAATAGCCAAGGGATAAAACTTTGAGGAATAGTTGTTGTGCATATTCACTATTTGCTGTTTATGAACATATATATCTGTAAAATCCACCCTAAGTAATTTACTCAAAAGAGAAATCCTGTAGCTTTAGATGACACTGAAGCATGTCATAGTATTCTTCTTTATGGTTTTTAATAATGCACAGGTGCATGTTTTATATTTTCTTATATACTGGGAACAAATGAAAATATAGAATGCACTCTCTTTAACTTAGCCCCAGTCAGGAAAATCCACTTAATAGGAATGCTTCTGAGGGAACTAATCTCCACTGTTGTTCACTGTGAAGAATTGCTGTTTAGTAGGAACAGTAATAATGCTGGTTTATTGAGAAATAAGATACAGCCCTTCCCACTGAATATAACTGCGACTTCTTGTTCAGTGCAAAATTTCAGATTTCTGCAGAATCTGTTGTGGAACTTCTAAGCTTTACTGGCACTATCTTTGGAAAATAGAAAATTAATTGAAACATGACAATAGGTATGACCTTTCTCAGTGGACTGTCACTCCTGCCCTGCTACTTTGGGTGCCTTACAAGCCTGACCTTAAAGCCTGACTTTAAAAACCTCTAAGGAAGGAGAGTTCACCACTTCCTAAGGTAATCCATTCCAGTGCTTCACCACCCTCCTGATGAAAAAGTTTTTCCTACTATCTAACCTAAATCTCCTCACCACAATTTGAGACCATTACTCCTTATTCTGTCATCCACTACCACTGAGAACAGTCTAGATCCATCCTCTTTGGAACTCCCTTCCAAATCTGCCCTCATTCTTCTCTTCTGAAGACTAAATAATGCCGGTTACCTCAGCCTCTCGTCATAAATCATGTGCTCCATCATTTTTTTTGCCCTCCGCTGGACTCTTTCCAATTTTTCCACATCCTTGTAGCATGGGGCCCACCAATGTCGAATAGAGGGGAACAATAATGTTTCTCGATCTGCTGGCAATGCCCCTACTTATACAGCCCAAAATGCCGTTAGCCTTCTTGGCAACAAGGGCACACTGTTGACTTATCACCAGCTTCTCATCCACTGTAACTGCTAGGTCCTTTTCTGCAGAACTGCTGACTAACCACTTGGTTCCTAGTCTATAGCAGTGCATAGGATCCTTCTGTCCTAAGTGCAGTACTCTGCACTTGTCCTTGTTGAACCTCATCAGATTTCTTTAGGCCCAATCCTCTAATTTGTTTAGGTCCCTTTGTATAATATCCCTACCCTTCAGCATCTCTACCACTTCTTCGAGTTTAGTGTCATCTGCAAACTTGCTGAGGGTGCAATCCACACTATCCTCCAGATCATAAGAAGATATTGAAGATATTGAACAAAATCGGCCCCAGGACCAACCCTTGGGGCACTCCACTTGATACTGGCTGCCAACTAGACACAGAGCCATTGAGCCCGACAGAATAGCCAGCTTTCTATCTACCTTATACCCTGTTTCCCCGAAAGTAAGACATCCCCCGAAAATAAGACGTACTTCCAGTTTTGCCTCTCGCTGTAATATAATGTAATGTAATTTTGGGAGCAAAAATTAATATAAGACACTGTCTTATTTTCGGGGAAACACGGTAGTCCGTTCATCCAGCCCATACTACTTTAACTTGCTGGCAAGAATACTGTGGGAGACCGTATCAAAAGTTTTGCTAAAGTCAAGGAATAACACGTCCACTGCTTTCCCCTCATCCACAGAGCCAGTTATCTCTTCATAGAAGGCAATTAGGTTAGTCAGGCATGACTTGCCCTTGGTGAATCCATGCTGACTGTTCCTGATCACTTTCCTCTCCTTTAAGTGCTTCAGAATTGATTCCTTGAGCACCTGCTCCATGATTTTTCCTGGGAATTAGGTGAGTCTGACTGGCCTGTAGTTCCCTGGATTTTAGTTTGTGAGATTTTCTAAAATGAATATTTTATATAACAGTCATTCTGTCTGCCCAGTGAGGTCCCATTAGGTGGAATTCTGAAGCTTTGTGGTGTACTGCTTTAATGTAATCTTTTTTCAGTATTGTGAATAAACTTTCTTTTAGCTTGAGACTGCATTGGGGGATAAATTAAGTGTGGTCTATTCTCCATCAAAGGAAAATTTACATTGATGACCAGGGAAATTATTTTAATGGTGAGATCTTTTAGAATCTGGAAGGAAATATTAGTACAATAATTCTGTTTGCCATAGTTCCTTCTCCTCCCTTTGTAGTCGGAGACAAAGCCCTATGATGGTGCTACCTATCAGAAACCAAGGAAGCAAAAGTTGTTTGCTGATTGTGCTGTGTATGTAAGGCCCCAGACCATCTACTTCCCTCAAGTCAGAGACCTCCAAAGCATGAATTTATCTGAGATAAATTAAATATAGTGGGGGGGGGGAGAATTCAGGAAAAAAGATGTGTGGGAAGAGAGACAGCCATCTGATTTTTAGAGCTTGATGATTTCTCCTTATTTTATGTTCATCTTTTCCAGCTCTACTCACAGAGAGGCTATGGAACAGGGGTAGTCAATAGGCAGACCTCAGGCCAAATCCAGACTGCCAGATGCTTTTGAATGGATTGTGAAAATGTTTTATTTACTTATTATTATTATTAATTAAGGATACAATTTTGACATGGAGGTCATGGATTCTGTGACTTTAACAGACTTCTGTGACTTCCTTAGCTTCAGCCCTGGCTGTTGGAGCAGTCAGACCAGCAGGACAGAGAGTGTTAGTGTGTCTTTCGCCTTCCCTCCCCACCCCCCCAATCTGGGTATTTTTAATAAAAATTAGAGACAGGTCATGGGCTTCCATGAATTTATGATCATTATTTGGGGTTTTCTTGTATTATTTTCTCTGGAGTCTGGACCTTGGTTATACTTTGACCAAGAAATTTGGACCGTGACAAACAAACAATTACCCAGGTATAGAAAAAGTAGTGGATGTAACAAACAATACACTGAAGGAGCAGATTTCTTTTACTTAGTCACCTGCAATAATTTGAGTGAAGGAACTACTCTTAGAAGTAGAATCCAGCTGTTAATACATGGAGATGACTGTCTTGCTGCCTTATGCCCATAAACTGTCCATACAGTGGATACATCTCTGGAGGAGTGACATTGGACAAACTCCAAGGTTTGGCATCCAACTTCATTGTACACCAAAATGCATTCTCTTTCATCTTACAGTGGAAAGTTTGGTGGTGACGTGAACAAATGCTTTTCCCAACCTCCTGTAGAAATAAGACTGCAGAGTCTGAACTCATCCTCTTCCATTTGGCTTCATTTACATAGAAATAAAATAACACAAATTTCAGTTCAAACATTGTCACTGGACTTGGTTGGTCATAGGACTATTCCTCCATCATGACTGTTCAGCATCAGAGTACGAGTGTCCCCTCTCATATATTCAGGTGGGGTGACAAGTGAACGCATTTAACCCTTTCCCAGCAGGATTAATTACTGTACTCTTTTTTTTCTCTCTTTCTTAATTTTTAATCCGTAACAGAGTGTCTCTCTGCCTGACCTCCCCACCTTTATGCACTACTTGATTAACACACTAAAAAAATTCTAGTAGACAAGAGGCAAAATCATTGTCTTACAAGAGCCGGGAACTTTCCTTTATCATGCGTCGGCACAGTACCTACAATGGAGTCCTGATCTAGGTTCTAGGGTCCTCTAGACATAACTGTAATAGAAATAATAATAATGGTCCATATAATATTGTGAAGCTCCAGGAAACATAACAGTTTTATTAATAATTCAGATACATATTCATTAACATGATATTTTATTTAACAGGTTCTGCTTTAGATCTACATTTTAGTGATATAAATGTTGCATCCTTAGATAAAGAATTAGAAGAACAAGAAAACAGTGACCTTGGATTAACAAGTAAGAACTCAGTTTCCAAAAGTTACCCATTTTCATGTATTTATTTAAAGTATTTTTCTTCCCTATCAGATTCTTCAGAAGATTGTATTTACAGCTGAGACTCACATAGTAACTCATAACATTGTGGACAGCCATATTGTAAACCAGGGGTCGGCAACCTGCGGCACGTGTGCCAAAGACGGCATATGAGCTGGTTTCTAATGGCACGCTGCTGCCTGCTCTGCAGTACTGGATTTACCATGGGCACCCGCCCTCTGCTCTCTCCTGTGGAAGCAGGGGCAGAGGTTTGGTCCTGCTGGCTCATGCTGCAGGTCAGGCTCCACCGGCAGTCAAGCTCCCCCCTCCCCCGCTTCTTCCTCCAGTGTGCTGCATTTCTCTGCTTCCCTGCCACCGAACAGCTCATCACCCGGGTGAGGGAGGGGGAGAAGCGGAGGCACAGCACACTCTCAGCTCCAGGGAGGAGGCAGGGATGGGGCCTTGGGAAATGGGGTGGAATCAGGGCATATCCATTCCAGCCCTCTTCCATGAGCCGCTCAGAACAGGGGGCTGGAAGCACCCCCACGACCCCAGCCCACACTCTCAGCCCTCTGCCTTGAGTCCTGCACCCCCCACACCTCAGCCCTGACACCTGCGCCCCTCCCACCCCATGCCCTGACTCCTGCACCACCACCCCTCACATACCCAGCCAACTCATACCCTGGCTCCTGCATCCCCTCACATGCCCCCAGCCCCATCCTGACTCCTGCACCCCCCACACATACCAAGACCCCCCCACACACCCCATGCCCTGACTCTTTCACTCCCCCATATCCTCACACCCACCCCAAGCACCAAACAGGAGCTCCTGCACCCTCCTCCCACATTTCCACCTACACCCCTCGCACCAGCTGGGAGCTGCTCCATGTAAGCGCTCCACACCCAACCCTCCTGCCCCAACCCAGAGCCTCCTCCCTCATCTAGCTTCTGGCCAGACCCTGCACCCCAAACCCCAGCCTGTTCCTTCACCCCCAGCCCTGTGCTCAGTGCACTCCACCCTCAGTGCAGAGAGAGAGAAAGAGAATGGGCTAAAACCAGAGCGAAGGTAAGTACCCACTCTATGTGGGCAGGGCCGGGACCCCAGACTGGCAGGGGGCTGAGCAGAGCCGGCAGCCGGGACCCCGGCTGGCAGGAGCTGGCGGACGGACCCCCAGACTGCCAGTGGGCTGAGCAGGCCTGCAGCGTAAGATCAGCATTTTAATTTAATTGAAGTTTCTTAAACATTTTGAAAACCTTGTTTACTTTACATACAACAATAGTTTAGTTATATAATATATAGACTACAGATCTTCTAAAAAATGTTAAAATGTATTAGTGGCACGCGAAACCTTAAATAAAAGTGAATAAATGAAGACTCGGCACACCACTTCTGAAAGGTTGCTGACCTCTGCTGTAAACTTTGGCCTTGATTTGGCAATTGATTCTGTCTACATGGATCCAATTTCAGATTCAGAAACGTTGACTATTATTCCACAATTCTATTTAGTGGGGAAAATTTGAATAAGATTGCTTTTAATGAAAACTTGTTTTCCAACTCAGTCCCAAGTTCAGTATCTTTCTCAGGAAAATTAAGATCTTGGATTCCTTATATTTTCCACTTCCTCTTTATATTATATGTACAAGGATTATGAGTTACACTGAGATTCATCAGAGACAGTGTTCAAATTAAGCAGGACCTGAACATCTTCATTTTTAAAAAGTTGATTTTGTTTTTCCTTAATGAGTGACTAAAAGG
Source organism: Sternotherus odoratus (assembly GCA_032164245.1). Lineage (NCBI taxonomy): Eukaryota > Metazoa > Chordata > Testudines > Kinosternidae > Sternotherus > Sternotherus odoratus. Next base: position 72,148,178 of record JAVMKO010000010.1, read on the forward strand.
AAACAATGCAAAGAATGAAATGAGTAAAATAGTCATTTTTGAAAAAAGGAATGACCACTTAATTTGAAGGTCTGACTGGCTTTGTTTTATAGTGCTCACGCCTGGCTACCTACGTTTTTCTCTACATTATTTGCTTTCCTGCTTAGAACTGAGAGAGAATACTTCATCCCGTTGGCCTGCTCTGAGAAAGGAGAGGAAGAGGCAACACAGAGGAAGAGCAGTATTGGGGTAGAGAACTTGGGAGGAAGGATGAAGGGGAGAAAATCATCAAGAAAGAATCAAGAATAGCAGCTGTGTTAGTCTGTATCCGTAAAGAAAGCAAGGAATACTTGTAGCACCCTAGAGACTAACTAGTTTATTTCAGCATAAGCTTTCGTGAGCTATAGCTCACTTTGTCGGATGCATAGAATGGAACGGAAGTAAAATGCATTTGTACGCACAGAAAGAAAAAGGAAAAAAAATTGTACATTAGCATACCAGTTCTAAGAGGGCTGTTAAATGTAGATGGTCCATTATCACTAGGAGAAAAATACACCTTTTGAAATGGAGATCTGTTGTCAGTAACTCAGGAAATGCAATTAATTACTGTAATGAGAGAACCAATCTGAACTTCTGTTGAGCCCCTGGTTAATAGTGTCCAATTTGAAAATTAATTCCAGTTCCTCGGTTTCTCGTTGGAGTCTGTTTTGGAAGTTTTTCTGTTTCAAAACTGAAACCATCAAATCTTTAATGGAATGGCCAGGAAGAGTGAAGTGTTCTCCTACTGGTTTTTGTGTTATGATTCCTCATGTCAGATTTGTGTCCATTTATTCTTTTGCATAGAGCCTGGCCAGTTGGGCAGTGCAGATTTATTAATTGGTTCACCACTTCAGCAATGAAAAGTGGTTATATGCCAGCCTTTGCAAAATCGGAGATTTGCCATACTTCATACAAACTCACTGATAAAGATAAAGAGTTAAACAAATATGTTGACTATAAAAGATAGATATTAACTGATAGGCAAAAAGTCAGTTAGTTGCCAAAAGAAATAAAATATAAACACCCAGTCTAAACTCTCAACTCTGTTAGAGTGGGCAACATCTAGATTAAGCAGTTGCTCACCCAGCTGGATATTGCAGTCCTTAATATACAGGCTTGTTCCTTAAACCTGGGCCAATCTCCTATGTTGGAGTCTTGGTTTCTTCTCATTGGCTTAGTTGTTGGTGGAGAAAGGAGAAAAAAGTGTCTTAGTTATAGGTGGAGGAAGGAGAAAAGAACCAGTATGTGTCCACTCTGTTTTATACCCTCAGTCCATGTGCTTGGAAAACACAAGTCCAGATATGTCTGGGTGGGCCAGCTAGGCAAGATTGAGCAATTCCCCTGGTGTGGCCTCATGCAGTTGAGTCATTGTATCGTAACGCCCTTGCTGGACGATGGATTGTTGATGGTTGTTTGACACCCCACCCTGGCATTGGTTACTTTCCTTGCTGTTGCCTCTGGGGAGCTAGTGTCCAGCTGATTCCCCAACTTACAGCATGTTTCAGTGACCAGCATACAATACAGTTCTCATAACTTCATATGCATTAATGATATACACATATGGATAGAGAAATGACTTTCAGCAGCTGACAATGTGATATGGCAGTGAAAAAAGCTAATATGGTCTTGTGATGCATCAAGCAAGGTATTTCCAGTAGAGATGAGTTGTTTGTACCATTATACAAGGCACTGGTGAGACCTCGTCTAGAATACTGTGTGCAGTTCTGGTCTCCCATGTTTAAAAAGGTTGAATTTAAACTAGAACAGGTACAAAGAAGGGCTACTAGGATGATCTGAGGAATGGAAAACTTGTCTTATGAAATGAGACTCAAGGATCTTGGCTTGTTTAGCCTAATCAAAAGACGGCTGAGGGGAGGTCTGATTGCTCTCTACAAATATATCAAACAGATAAATGCCAAGGAGGGAGAGGAATTATTTAAGCTTAGTACCAATGTGGACACAAGAACAAATGGATATAAACTGGCCAGCAGGAAGTTTAGACTTGAAATTAGATGAAGATTTCTAACCATCAGAGGAGTGAAGCTCTGGAACAGCCTTCCAAGGGGAGCAGTGGGGGCAAAAGACATATCTGGCTTCAAAACTAAGTTGGATAAGTTTATGGAGGCGATGGTATGATGGGATAGCCTAATTTTGGCAATTAATTGATCTCTGACTATTGGCGGTATGCCCAATGGCCTATGATGGGATGTTAGATGATGTGGGATCTGAGTTACTACAGAGAATTCTTTCCTGGGTTTCTGGCCGGTGAATCTTGTCCACATGCTCAGGGTTAAGCTGATCGCCATATTTGGGGTCAGGAAGGAATTTTCCTCCAGCTGAGACTGGCAGAGGCCCTGGAGATTTTTTGCGTTCCTCTGCAGTGTGGGGCACGGATAACTTGCAGGAGGATGTTCTGCGCCTTGAAGTCTTTAGACCATGATTTGAGGACTTCAATAGCTCAGACATAGGTTGGAGGTTTATTACAGGAATGGGTGGTTGAGATTCTGTGGCCTGTGTTGTGCAGGAGGTCAGACTAGATGATCATAATGGGCCCTCTGACCTTAAAGTCTATGAGATCATAACCTTTCCCCTGACACTTTACAAGGCATGCTTTATATGTAAGATCACAATTATATAAAAATGAGGAATATGGAGGTTCCAGAACACTCCCCAAAGGTAATAAATGTCATATATACAGAAAGAAAAGACTTCAGAACCACTAACATTATAATTTGCAGAGAGACAGAAGAGTGTTAGGTGCTTTACACACAGTAAGAAGATTTAGAGCATGTCTTCACTACCACTTTAATTCGACCTTAACGACGTTAGGTTGAATTAAACGTGTACCTGTCTTCACATACATGCCCTTAAAGTCTATTTAAAGGGCCCTCAAAATCGAATTTGTAACTCCTGCCTGACGAGAGAAGTAAGGCTAAAATCGACTTCTCTATGTCTACTGTGAGTAAGTGAAGAGGCATCTGAAGTTAAGCCTCCAAGCAGCCCCGCGGACCCCCAGGGGGGGGTCCGCGGGGCTGCTGGGGGGGGAGGAGCCGGCGCGGGGCTGCTTGGGCGATCGGGTCAGCTGCCTGGTCAATTTCACCTGAAATTGACCAGGCAGCTGACCTGATCGCCCAAGCAGCCCCGTGCCGGCTCCCCCCCCCCCTTGGGCGGGCGGGGGGGGAGTACGGCGGGGGGGGGCTGTTCAGGCGGGCGGGGGGGGCCGCGGGGCTGCTGGGGGGGGGAGCCGGCGCGGGGCTGTTTGGGCGATCGGGTCAGCTGCCTGGTCAATTTCACCTGAAATTGACCAGGCAGCTGACCCGATCGCCCAAGCAGCCCCGTGCTGGCTCCCCCCCCCCTCGGGCGGGCGGGGGGAGTACGGCGGGGGGGTCCGCGGGGCTGCTTGGGCGGGGGGGGGGGGGTCCAGCACGCATTGCACTGTGGGCTACCTACCCACAGTGCAATGCGGGCTATGTCGACCCCTGCAAAAGTTCTAGGACAGACAGTGTCGACCACTGTCAACCTGCTGTCCTGGTGGGGACACACTGATTCGATTTTCTAAAATCGAGTTTAGAAAATCGAATTAAGGGAAATTGACCTAGTCCTGTAGTGAAGACATACCCTAAATGTAATTTAAATAGTCAGTGTGCAAGAAAAGTGTGGACAATGAAATGCAATAAAGTCAGAATGGTAGAGCGCAGTGACCATTTTTCCTATCAGTTAGATCCATTAATTTGTATTAATTTTTAAGCAATATTTATATTTTCTATTATCTAACTTGTTAATACTTATTTGAAGGGGCCTATTTCTATGATTTAGTGAGGGAAGGGAACTGCATGGGAGAATGTATTTTAGAGAAGAGGGGAATAAAACTGAGGTAAAGGAGAAGGACAGAAAAGCAGCACGTGACAATGGAATTTACTCTGTGGATTGTGATTACTGTTGTGAGAGCAACAAACAGTACTTGTAGAGTGACTTTCTTCAAATTTTGGACACGTTATGCTCTTCTGCTTGAGTGATTGTCTCCCCAGTTTTCAGTAAAGGGATACAACAGCAGGCTACTCCTTCGTTTCTGTAAGCACACAGTGTGATGTTAGCAGTTACTTTTCTCTACTTGGGTTAGTGGTGTGTCCTCATGGAAACCAGGAAAATGTGTCTGACAATTTGTGTGCAGCTTAGAATTTATCTCTGTTGCTGACAATAGTAAAGTTACATCTGCTGTGAATTATGCTAATGCTATAAATTCGTTAACAGGGATTCTCAGTGGTAGCAGATGACAGAACAAGGAGTAATGGTCTCAAGTTGGGGAAGCTTTAGGTTGGATATTAGGAAAAACTTCACTAGGAGGGTGGTGAAGCACTGGAATGGGTTACGTAGGAAGGTGGTAGAATCTCCTTCCTTAAAGGTTTTTAAGTTCAGACTTGACAAAGCCCTGGCTGGGATGATTTAGTTGAGGATTGGTCCTGCTTTGAGCAGGGGGTTGGACTAGATGATCTCCTGAGGTACCTTCCAAATGTGATATTTTATGATTCTATGATTGGCTTCCCCATGTCATAAGGACAATTCAAAAGGGAAAAATGTTAAGTTCTCCCCTTAGAAAGGAACAATCAGTTCTGCCATGAGTGCAGGGGACTGGACTAGATGACCTCTTGAGGTCCCTTCCAGTCCTATGATTCTGTACCCTTCCCCAGATCAACGGTAATACTATACAACCTCTGAAATGAAGAGTATTGTAACAAATTAAATCTACATGGGTTGAGGTCATGTAGATGGATTGCATTTGCCTATGTGGAATTTGTCTAGAAAACCTAATTTAACATCCCAACTCTTGAAAAAATGTCATAAGTTCTTTAATGGACACCTGTGGTAAGGGGCTATGGGATTTTTGTCTCCTCTGAAAGACAGTGGTTGTCTTTCACCATCATCCTCCAGGAAAAACACAGTTATTTTGCTGCTTACGTGAATGTATTTCTGCCCTATTTTCATTTGACATTTCAGTGCTTTACTTTAGTATGTTCTAACCAAATTCCAACTTTGCCAAAGACATTGTACCTACCTGAATTCCCGTTACTGGTATTCTTACTTATTTATCATGATGAAGTGTTGCTGTCTGCTGTATTCCATGCTAGGGATGGTTACATATTTGTGGTGAGTGGTGTGATTCCTGCAAATCCCATATGTATCTCACATGGAGGTGAAGCTGAGTTTTGTAATGTTTGTAAAGTACTTTGAGATCTTTGTTTGGAGGGCATTCTGGAAATGTGGTGCATTAAGCCTTCCAGTCTTATTCAGGTTTTTATTGAAATAATTCTACAAAGGGCCAAATTTTCTTTCATCATAGGAACCTCTTGTGTATATTTGAGAGTGGGCTGACTAGCTCTTCAATGGCCTATGGAATTGAACATGCATAGCATCTGCACTTACACATAATACGAGTTGTTTACAAAAGTAAGAGAATTGATTAACCTTTTGCTATGAGGATAGGGGTTGGAGAGATCCTATTGTGTTTTTTGTAACTCAAAAAAATGTTTTGTTTCTTTATATAGGTCAAAGGTTACTGGGAAGTTCAGCTCCTGTCAATATTCCAGGTTCTGTTGCTCGTTCCTCATCTTTACATTCATCATCTTCCCTTTCAACCTCTCCACTCAGTTCTCTTTCACAGTCGTTGTCTCAGTCTTTTATTTCATCCACTATGGCGCCTCACCAACAGCAGACTCAACCTTTGAAATCAGAACATAGTATGTTAGGCACTTCAGCCTCTTCTCATACCTCTTTAGGTAAGTCATGTGAATGGTTCATCCTTCGTGTATAATAGAAAGGGAGTCCATGGCAAATCAAATAGATTTCCAGCTGAAGTCTGACTTCCAGATCACAGAAAAGATATATACAAAGGTTCATTATTGTTATAAATAAGTAATTTATCCTGTTCCTTACAAAGAGATTAAGAGATTCATGCGTCAAAGAGCTTCCTATCTAAGGCTATGTCTACACTGGCAATGGAATGACAAAACTTTTGTCTTTCAGAGGTGTTTAAAAAAGAAACAACTCTGAAAGACAAAAGTTTTGGCAGTGACAAGTACCAGTGTGAACAGTGCCTTGTTGGCAGGAGACCTGACAAACAACAGCTACCCTGGGCAACTTTTAGCGACATGGCAGTAGCGACACAGTCGTGTCACTAAAAGCTGTGTAGTTTAGACATAGCCTAAGACTGATCAGAAAAGTAAGCATAAGTCATAGGACAAAGTTCAGGGAAGGGAAAAAGTGGGGAGAGATGGTTGGCAATGGAGGAAAGAACAAAGGATTCCTGGGAATGGCAGGTGTTAGAGCAGCGGTTCTCAAACTTTGAGACCGCGACCCCTTTTCCTGCTCCGTCGGCGCGGCGTGACCCCTCCAGTCGCCGCTGCGGGCGGGATGCTGGCCGCGCCCCGGCCCCCAGTCCCCGCCGCGAGTTGCGGCGGCAGGAGCTCGTGACCCCACTGGGGGAGCACTCGGCGACCCCCAGTTTGAGAAATGCTGTGTTAGAGGGATATGAAAGAGAAGAGAGGGCACATGGCACCTTAGTTGAAGAACGTTCTAGCTATAAAAAATACTGTGAATTACAATCCACAGCAGAGAATGTGAGAGAACTGAAGCTGAAAATAAGAGATTTTGGGGCAACTACTACTTTTTGGAATAGAAACAGATTCCTAGTCTTCCTGTTCCCTTTTCAGGACTGCTTTGTGTGGAAGCAAACAAACCAAAACTTACACTTAGTGAGGTTGCCAGAATGCTTCGAATACTTTAAAAAAAATATTTGCTTAATGCTGCATCTCTGAACATAGGTGGAACTGTTATTACATATCTTGCAGCTTAAATATATAACTGTCTACTTAGTGCTTTTATCTAATTGTCTAGCTCCCCATGTGGTACATTTTATTAGAGGTGTGCAACATGTTTATTTTTGTGTGTCCTATGTTTGGCAGGTTTAAATGGGGTTACAGGGAGCATTTGGGACTTCATAACTGGGAGTTTCTCTCCTAGTCCATCCCCAATATTGAACAGTGGTACTATACCCTCAACAAACTCAAACACCAGTGGAAGTGAATTAGCTCACATTAAACAGGAACTTGATGATGCCAATCGAAAAATAAAACAATGGGAAGATTCTTGGGAACAAGTAAAGCAGGTACAGTAATGATGGTGACACTAAATTAAGGTTTGTTTCCTGAATAACTTCTAATAAAATTGCCTTCTTATTGTCTTTACAATTAAAAATGTCATGGTAAAAATAATTTGAATGTAGGGTTTTTATTTCATGTTGTCAAATTATTAATCCTGAATTCTGGCTTTTCATGTCTAAATTGTGCTGGAGACATGAAGGAGACTGATCAATAGCAGCCAAGAGAGAGAGAGAGAGAGAACCAATTTGTTACTTCCCTTAAATCATTCTGCTTTTATAGGCAGACACAAACAGACAGAATGGCTTCAGGAAATATGTTCAACAGTTGCCTCTGCTGCTGCTGTTGTTTCAGCAACTGGTGGCAGTCTACCCTCCAGTACCTGCTTCATGATGTTAATAGCATACAGCAGGAGTAGGCAACCTATGGCATGGTTGCCAAAGGCGGCACGTGAGCGGATTTTCAGTGGCACTCACACTACCCGGGTTCTGGCCATCGGTCTGGGGGGCTCTGCATTTTAATTTAATTTTAAATGAAGCTTCTTAAACATTTAAAAAATCTTATTTACTTTACATGCAACAATAGTTTAGTTTTCTATTATAGACTTCTAGAAAGAGAAAGAGACCTTCTAAAAACGTTAAAATGTATTGCTGGCACGCGAAACCTTAAATTAAAGTGAATAAATGAAGACTTGGCATACCACTTCTGAAAGGTTGCTGACCCCTGGCATACAGGAATGGAGTAAGATTGGACATGACATAACTAGTACATGCCTCAGGATGCTAGTGTCAGTATCTGCCTGGCTTCTCCATGGGTGCGTTTGAGGGTGGGTAGCAAAGGGCATTTTCTGTTCTTTTCTGTCTCCTTGCAAATTTGCACAACAGTTCTAACTTTTTCTGCTGTTGAGAGATAGAGTAGTTTTTATTGTCTTTTGCCATTGAATTATGAACTGAACCATTCCTATTTTTATGTATATAGCTCCATAAATATACATAGACACTTGAAAACAGGGAGATTATGGCATTGTTGCTTAACATCTAAGTTAAGATAAAAAACAAAGGGAAGTGATAAACAATGGGTGGCGGGAGTAAGGAAAAGTGATGGGTACTCTAAGATCATATTGTAGCTGAAGGTAAGTATTGCATGTATCTTGAGGGCTTTTATAGTTGTGCCTGTGTTCTTAATTTACAAAATATTTTTATAACTTTCTGCAAATGTTTTTGTCCCAGGCATGTGATGCATGGCAAAAAGAGGCCCAAGAGGCAAAGGAACGTGCTAAAGTGGCAGATGCTGACAAAATACTAGCTCTTCGGAAAAAAGAAGACTTAGAAAATAAATTTAAAAAGCTGCAGGAACAATTTGATATGTGTCTGTCCACTACAGTACTTCATATGAAAAGTTATGGCGATATAAAAAAGATACCATTACCAAAGCTTCATTCTTTACAAAACCAACTGCGTTTAGATTTAGAAACAGTAGATGGGGTAAGTGTGTCTGTACTGTGGATATTGTTAGTTAAAATAGGCAGTTTAACAGTATTATATAAGATACTGATTCAGAGATTCATTTCAAACTGATATAATGTTAAATCTAAATACAATTTTGGTCTGAAATATGCCATAATTTGAATTTTCCCAATCCAACTGATTTTTATTTTTGTGCTCAGCTGTGACAAGAGCAACAACTTCAGATATCTTTCAGTGAGAAAAAAATAGATTAAAACATGCTTTTAACTACAATGCACTAAAGAGCAGCTGTCTAAATAAAGAGCTTTAAATATTTGGATAGCGTGTAGTGAAGTCTCCTATTTAGAAACAGAAATCTCTGCATGCAGACTAGGGTGGAAGAGGTGAGGTGGGCAACTAGAGATGGTAAAGTAAATATAAATTTAAAGCAAAAAATTGCTTTCCTTCCGGGCTGGCTCTACCTTTTTTGCCACCCCAAGTAAAAAAAAAATAAAAAATGCTCAAACTGCGCATGCAAAAGGGGAAAGAAAAGCTTGGACTGCGCCGCCCCAAGAATGGGCGGAATGCCGCCCACATGGTTCCTCCACTGATGCCTGGAGCCAGCCCTGCTTTCCTTTCAAGTGGTGTATTGTTATTTCGGAGGTTAGTTTAGTTCATTTCTGACCTCTCTCGGTATGATCTCATAATTGATTATGGGTGCAAACTTAGAGGCTACTTTTTTAAAAGTTGGCCTATATACAATCTGTAATTTAGCAATGTGAAAATGGCCTAATCACAGATGACAATTACATTTTAAAGATGCAGTCTTTCTTCTGCAAGTCTGTGGTGACCTTCTACATGTCTGAGAAAACAGACCATAGCAACCTTTTTTTTCCAGATTGCTGTAACCAGTTTTTCATTTTCTACCATGTAACTAAAGAAGACTATTAAAGTTTCTGGATGAAATCTTTAGCTGAACAGAAGATATGGTAGCCAGAGCACAATTTCAGACTTCCTCTTAAAAAATTCTAAAGAAAACCTGAACCAAAGTTATATATATTTTTATGCCCTTTGAACTCTCTAGCAATGAAATTTCTGAAGAATATAAGAATTACTCACTGTCTTCCTGAAATACAGCTAAAAAAATCTGACAATAAAAGAAAATGTACTGGATATGGAGACGTAACAAGGCAGTTTGGTTGAAAGTATTGTAAAAAACAAACATAGATAAACATGACATGGGGAAGAGTCAGTACAGCTTTTGGTGAGGCATGATTTTTCTTTACAATATATTAGAATTCTTTGAGGGTGTCAGCAAGGGTGATTCAGTCTGTACTTGGGCCTGTGCTGTTCAGTGTATTCATAAATGGTCTGGCAAACAGGATGAACAGTAAGGCAGCAAAATTTGCAGACCATACAAAATTACACAAAATAGTTAAGTCCAAAGCTAACAGTGAAGCATTGCAAAGGGGTCTCACTTAACTGACTAACTGGGCAATAAAATGGGAGGTGAAATTCCATGATAAGTGCAAAGTAATGCACATTGGAAACGTAATCACAACTATGCATACCAAATAATGGGGTCTAAATTAGCTATTACCACTCAAGAAAGAGATCTTGGAGTCATCATGGATAGTTCTCTAAAAGCATCTGCTCATTGTGCAGCAGCAGTCAAAAAAACCCGAAAGCTAACGATGTTAGGAAAGGGGTAGATAATAAGTAAGGGTGCGAATCTGTCACAGAGGTCATCTGGATTCCATGACTTTCTGGGTTCTCTATGACTTCTTTTGCGGTGGTCGAGCTGGACCAGCTCTCAACTCCATGGCAGCCAGAGCAATGGCTGAAGGAGCGGACAGGGTTGGGACAGGAGCAGTGATGGGGCTGGAGCAGCTGTTGGAGGTCAGCCCCCGGCAGCACTCCAACTATTAGTCTGTACCCCCACAGGGTATTTTTAGTAAAAGTCACAGACAGGTTATGGGCTTCTGTTAATTTTTGTTTATTGTCCATGACCTGTCCCTGACTTTTACTAAAAATACTTGACAGAATCTTAATCTTTATAATAAGACAGAAAATATCATAATGCCATTATATAAAATCATGGTATTCTGGAATATGGTCAGCAGTGCTGGTTGCCCCATCTCAAAAAAGATGTCGGAAAACTGGAAAAAGGTATGGAGAAGGGTAACAAACAGTTAAGTGTATGGAACAGCTTCCATAGGAGGAAAGATTTAAAAGACTGGACCGGTTTATCTTAGAAAAAAACATGACTTAGGGGGTATATGATAGAGGCCTATAAAATCACAAATGATGTTGAGGAAGTGTGTGTTCACCCTTTCATGTAACACAAAAATTAGGTCATCTGATGAAATTAATAGGCAGTAGGCTTAAAACATACTGTAATTCACTGTCAACCTGTGGAACTTGTTCCATGGGATGTTGTGAAGGCCAAAAACAACTATTCAAAAAATTTATCGAGGATGGGTTCATAAATGGGGATTAGCCAACATGGACAGTAATGCAGACTCATGCTCCAAATGTCCCTAAACCTCCAACTGGGTCTGGATGACAGGAGATGGATCACTCAAAATTTCTCTGCTCTTTTCATTGCCTTTGAAGCAGTTGGCACTTGCCTCTAGCAGAGACAGGATAGATGGGCCTTTGGTCTGACCAGTATGGCCATTCTTATGTTCTTAACAAACAAGAATATCAACAGTAAATAAAGGCTAGCAAGGAGAAGATAAGGTCAGCAAAACAAGCTAGTGCTAGTAAAAAGAGGATAAGAAGGATTTTGTTTACATTGGGAACTTGTTTTGATGGTCTTGTATCAGATGTTAATGGCGCCAGGGTTTCCAGAGGCCTTTGAGGAAGAAGAGGGTTATTCTTACAGACTACTCTCTGTGGGATAGCAGTACTTGATAATTGAGAACAAAAGATTATAAATACAATGTCTTAGAAGCACACACTTCACCAAGTTCAGCCTCACCACTCACCTTCTTTGGATGCTGATCTACAACCAGTAAAGTGAGAGAGAAGACAGTTGGAGTTACATAGAACAATTAGGTTGAAGATTCATTTTTTTATCCTTCTGCTGTGGCAAATACATTTATTTGCCAACATACTAGCTCCCCCAAAGTCTTGATCAGCAGATTTGTATTGTGTTGTATATCTGGGAGGTCTCCACTCTGACTGATGCAGATTACATGCATTGTGAGGAAATATGTGAGATTAAATTGTCAATATTCACAGTGGCAGACCAACGTCTCAAAAGGACAAATGCTCAGTCTTCTTAGAGCTTGTCTTCATGTACAGCAATACAGTGGTGCAGCTGTACCACTCTAGCGCTTTAGTGAAGATGCTCCTATGCCGATGGGAGAGATTCTCCCCATCAGCATATTTAATCCAAGTTCCCAGTAGGGACTTGGGGTAGTTAGGTCAGTATAACTATGTTACTCAGGCAGGCCTGTGGATTTTTTGCACCTCTGAGCAACATAGTAATACCAATATAAATCTGTAGTGTAGACCTGGGCTCAGTTTCAGTTGGTATTACTCATCCAGGTTTTGGTTGTGCTAAGAAAAATTTGAGCCTCAGCTTGTTTTGCAGTCGTGTCCTTCCTGAACGCATTATTGCTTTATAGGCTATTCTCAGTTCTGCTTACCCTGTTCTGGTGCTTGAAATAGCTATTAATTGTACGAACAGAAGATTAAGTATTATTGAAGTAAGAATTTATCATCAAATAATATGGATACAGAAGCCACTGAGAGACATTACATATGGGATTTTTTATTGAGTGCAGTTTTCTTTTTACAGGTAATTTTCCAACTTCATTCAAAGAAGTGTGTGGTATGCCAAGAACATGACCGTAGTATAATCCTGCAGCCATGTCAACATTATGTACTTTGTGAACACTGTGCAGCTAAACAACAGGAATGTCCTTGCTGCAAGACGAAAAAAAGAAATGGTGACGAAAAGTCATGGTACTTATAATCATGTTAATGAACTAAATATATTTTATGTTCTGGTATTTTATATAAGAATTATATCTGTAGTAATTAATCCATTTACTAGCACTAGACTGATCTCCATTTTGACCTTATAAGATATTTTAGTTGTTTGTACTATAGGAAATGTGGTTTGGCTGCCTTTACATATTGAATTCTATTAATGAAGTTCTAAAGTTCTGTGGTTATTTCTTTCCCCACTTGCCCTTTTCAGTTTTCCACTTACATTCCTGGTGCACAAGCTACTCAGGTTCACTTACAGCATAATCACGTCTTACAGGTGTGTACTCCCAATGCATGAATGGGGGATTTATGCCAATGCCTCTCATTAGCATTAATGTAAGACACTTGTGTAAATACAATACTTGTTTATGGGAGGACCTTACCCCTCAACATGTTTTGGTGTGCTGTAATCCTTTGCCAGTATTTTGTAATCAGTCTAACACTATTGTTTACTTGGTTATTTGAAGAAATTTGATTCCTGTAAAAGCACTTTGCTAACTGTTTTTTGTTAGAGATTGTTATAAATTGCTTTAACCTGCTTTCTAAGTTTTGTTTATTTTTTTAATATGCGGTATGAAGCTTTGTGTGTGTACTGTGAACTTAAAATATTTATATCAGTTTTACTGCTAAATCATATGATTATAGTATAATAGTTAAATTTCCTTTTTTGGCTTTAGTAGTTACAAAATGAACAGTTACAGATAAATGAGAATTTGCCTAGAATTTTTACAGTTTAAGTCAACTGCAGACTAATAGTATTTATAATTATACTATCAGAGAGTGACATTGAAAGAGACATATGTGCGCAAATATTCAAATACTTTTTTTATTTTGTGAAACAAACCAGTTTTCTTAAACAACTGTGTATTTGCATATTGCCCCAAATTGGATTTTTGTAGTCTTAATGAAAGCATTTGTATAACTCCTAATCTGTGTGATTACCTATCATGAATTGATATAATCCATAGCCACTTTTACCAAGTGCCTGTGCCTTGCACCAATAAAATTGCAAAATTCGTGAAGGAAACAGTTTGGAAACAATATATACCACAGAATTCTGTACAGGACATTTAGATAATTAAAATTCTCAACTTTCTATAATAGAATTTCAAAATAATGCAATGGATGAAATATACTAAGTTTTGTTTTTACATAAAAAAATACAATACACCTTTGGGTTTAGCTCTAAAATTATTTAAAATATTTTATCAGATAATGGTGCTTTGTTGCCATTTTTTTTTTTTAAAGTTGTGGTCCATATTTACTGCTGATGATTACAGTATGCAATTTAGGAGAACTTCATTATTGTATCTTAACACTGTATCTTGTTACTTTCCTTAAAGTTAACTATTCTTGTAAGGAAGAGTTACCTGTGGTGTTACCTGTATTTAACAGGAAAGAAAAGTATGACAAGTACAGCTTACATTCAAATGACCTACCACTGTGTTACATAATGTGTATATTCCTATTAATTAATACATTAATGAACAAGAAGTGCATTGATATGACCAGCAAAGAGTTTAATTACTTCTAAAGTTTGTTCAGATGCATTGCAATAGAAACAAGATTTATGCTAAATTGTATTTATGATCTTGAAAAATATCATTGAGATTTGTATCAGTGTTAAAGAATTCAGAGCTCAATCCAAAGCCCCCCTAAAGTTAATGAGTTTTCATTGATTTATGCGGACTTTGGACTAGGCCTCAAGTTAGCAGAAACAAGCACATAAGATTACATTTATAATAAAAGCTACAGAATCATCACTACCTTGTTCTACCAAACTGTGAGAACATGGAGAAAATTTGAGAAAGAGGGAAGATAAAACCCATGATGTATTTATATTTGGAACAGGAGCTCTTAAAAAGTAATTTGCAAACACAATAGTCTGAAGATAATTTTAGGACATTTTTAAACAGGTTTTAAGGTTGAGTATCATAATATGACCTGATACATTTTTCACATAATTTTTAATATTTTCTCTCAACATTGTATATTGAAATACTTTATTACTATAATTTCATTTTCAGCAACATATTTCTCTCTCCTGAAAGATGATTTTCTGTTGTTATAGAAGTAAAACCAGTTTAGACTTTTTAAAAGTGGTACTTGAATCACTAAGCTTTGCTGTGAGTAGTAATGGACTTCTATTCTTGTGGAGTCTTTGCCAAAGACTTTTTTTGAACATTAACAACATTTTTGACTAAAATAAAGTGAGTAGGAAGAATTTTTATCAGTGAACAAATTAGAAAGTGGTGTATTATAGAAATAAATGATTTAAAATGTTTTAAAACATGGAATTGATATCAGACAGTGGTTTATTACATCCATTATAGAATGTGGAACAATATTCTCTAGCTCTTTGCTAGCATAGTTAACGAATATTCTTAGCAGATTTTAGTGAAATAAATCCAAATTAGATTGAAATGTGGCAATGTGTGTCAATATTCAGTTCATTATTTAAGAAATTTTGAAATATTTTGTGCTACTCTTGTCACATTTTATATTTCTTTATATACATTACTGTGCATTTGTGTATCATCCTATGACCTTTTCTTTGGTCTTTTCTTTTTTTTGTAATATGAGGTTTTTTTAAATTTCTAGCTGAAGCTTTTCATTTTACAAACGAGTTTTAACAGCAAGGACAAAGTAAATTATCACATTCACGTGCACTATTTGGGCATACTGCCTTTTTAGGTGAAATCAACTAATTATTGGATAAACTTTTTCAATTTTTTTGCATTTGTATATTACAGAATTAACATTGAGAATGATTACAAAGCTGTGTATTGTTTACTGGTGGAAAAAAAATATAAATATATCCTGAGCTGACTTTTGGACAGATCTAAATTTTAGTCTTGAAGGAAAAAGGTAGACCAAAGAAATGTTACCTATGAGTGAAATTCCCAAAGTGAACAGCTTGTTGCTTTGTGGAAATATTGTTAGGTAATTACGTGAACCATATGTAGCATTCACATAAAAAAATGCTATAATTATTTTCCAATAAACCCATTCCCTGAGGAATTATAAGAAAGGTCTTATTAACTTTTCTTTTTACAGATTAACTTCAGTTATTTAAAAATTAAGAAATTTTTGGATACACTTTTACAGTGATACTTTTAAGTCCAGGATAATTAAATATATGCAGCATAAATTTTAGCACTTGTACTTCAATGAAAAAATATTACAAGGGAAATACATACTTGTTTGATTTTTTTGTCCTGGTGATACAAACACTGTAGATGCACTAAAACATATTTGAGCAAGAATATAATATTGTAATTTCTTAGATGAGCAAATTTATATAAAGGTAAAATACACTCATTTGTTAGTTTAATTCTAGTGTTTGAAGACAGTTTGACCAAGTTATCATGTAAATTTATGTAGAAGTACAATACTTTTATGTGAATGCCATTAACTTGTCATAATGCCCTAGGGTGTGGTAGATGAAAATTACAGTTTGTCAGGGTTTTAAAGTTAAGAACTGTAATTTAACAGAAAGTTTTCTAAATTCAGATCCCAAGCTGTATCTATGGGTTTGTTATTTAGTCTTTTTTGAATAGCAGATTATTAAAAACATCTGTTTTGTTATGTATTGCTATTCAGAATATCCTAGTGTTAAATATTAATAGTAATATTATTATTGTGACAATATAGTTGTGTAACTGTGGTCAGCAAAATACCTTAAATGGATGTGGAATTTTCACTTGTATTAATTTATGGAACCTATTAATGTTCTTAGTGCATAGACAGAAATGGTATTGTGAATGGAAATGTTCTTAACTGAGAAGGTATTTATAATGCATAATCATTTACTTGTAGTGAATTGTTAACACTTGTTAAAACTTTTTTACACTATAGCATTTATGCAATGGTTTACAGAATTCATGGAATTATTTTTATTATCAATATGAAATTAAAAATTTTGATCTTTATTGCTTAGCTTACTGTGTTTGTAGACAACTGAGGTTTGAGGTCTTTCATTTTATTGTAAAAGATGTATACATATGGTAATGTGGGTTTGTATTTCTAAACATATCATATTGGAAATATTTTACTTACTGACTTCCTTTTTAGATCAATATTTCCAGGGATTCTGTATTGTGGAATCTTCTTCTGAAATCAGGTCATGGTATTTCTAGCATTGTGATTGGACTTACCAGACTCCAAAGGAAACCCAGTACTTAATATTAGCAAAATTACTGACTTAAATAGTACAGATTAGTGGAGATACTATGTTTCAAATTTTCCACTATTGTATGCAGTGTAGTTGTAGCCATTTAGATTCCAGGATATTAGAGAGACAAAATGGGTGAGGTAATATCTTTTATTGGACCTGCTTCTTTTGATGAAAGAGCTCACCCACCTTGTGTCTCTAAATTTTCCACTGTCACTTACCGTGAAACATTCCCAGATGCTACCTCCCATCAGCCATGGCGAGGCCTCTGGCACTATGAAAGAGAGTTTGTCATAGTTCTGTTATGTTCCCTGTAATCTTCCTGTTCAAATATTGATAACTCTTTCTGACTTAAGGTAAGAAGTCACATGCTTTGTAACCTGTGTAGGCTGAGCGAATTGCACACACCAGGGCTTCTTTTAATTTCTCCATTTCCCATCCCCACCTCCAACAAGCTCCATGGGTGCCATGCTCTTATCCCCCTTTTCAACTGACTCCCTGCAATTCCTCACAATTTCTTCCCTGCCAGTGTCTGTGTGCACCCATTCCTTCCATCCCCCCATACCAATGGCTGTGTGGGCACTCCTTCCCATTTCCCTTTGTTCCATGGGCCGTGTGCACCATTCCCCCTATGCCAGGGGATGTGTGCACCTCTGTTTCTCCCTAATATCCGGTTCCTCCAGTCACACACACACACACACGCCTCTGCAGGTGTCTTATCATTGACAATACTTAATAAGCATATATTGAGCCCTGTGCATCACTGGAGTTGTAATCTCCCTTCTCGGTGTGTTTGACAGGCAGCACCACATCGACCCCATAATTTTTCAGTGGTATTTTTTAAGTGAATTTTAATTCTGCAAAGACCCCCCCAGAATGTCAGCCCAGATTCTTCCCTGTGTCCTATTCCCATTGCAGCAGCCTGGTCACTGGTAGGAGATGTTACTTTCATAGATATTTGGCTTTAACTTAACTCTATGTATTGGCCAATTGCTGGGGAACGTCTTTGGCCTGCAAATATCAAAGGGACACACATGTTACTCATCTGCATAAAGGGTTTGGTCCTGCTCCTGCAAACAGCAGTCCAGCTGGGAGCAGAGCAGTTTCAAACTACAGCATAGCAGTTTTAGATTATATCTCAGGAAAAACTCCCTAACTGTAAGAACAGTAGGACAGTAGAGACTGCCTTGGCCCTTGGGAGATCGTGGAAGCTCCTTTACTGGAGGTGTTCCAAAGGAGGCTGGATAGCCATCTGTCTTGGATGGTTTAGACAACAAATCCTGTATCTTGGACCTTTGTGGTCCTTTCTAACCCTATGATTCTAAGATGTACTTTCTTATGTTTCTTTAAAACAGTGGTTCTCAAACTTACCTTTTGAGCGACCACTTTTACGAATTCCACCTCCAATCATTACCCTTGTATGTCTGCCAAAATGCCGCCAAATTGAATTTGTCCGCTTTCGGTGGCATTTCAGCAGACATATTCATGCACATGGATATTTCAGCAGACATACCCATACGCGTGAGTATGTCCACCGAAATGCCGCTGAAAGTGGCAACATTCAATTTGGTGGTATTTCAGCATCTGGGGGGGCTCACAACCCCCCTGGAACCAGGACATGACCCCCCCCCCAGGGGGTCGCAACCCCCCATTTGAGAAAGGCTGCTTTAAAACTTCCTATTAATGTCATTGCATTACTCCTGGTTCTTGTTATGTGAAGAAGTAAAGAATACTTTCTTAATCACTTTTTCCACACCATGCCTGATTTTCTAGACCTACATCGTATTCCCCCTTCCCCCCCCCCCCCCCCGTCTCTTCTAGACAGATTGGTTCCAGACTTTTTAATTTCTCCTCCCTCCTAAGCATTGCTGTTTCTTCCTTTCTCTGCACCTAACAAGCTAGCAAGGTTAGGAACTGTTAGGAAAGGGATAGATAAGATAGAACATATCATAATGCCCCACTGTAAATCCCTTGTACACCCACACTTTGAATACTGCATGCAAATCTGGTCACCCCATTTCACAAAAGATGTATTAGAATTGGAAAAGGTACAGAGAAGGGCAGCAACAATGCTTAGACCTATGAAATAACTTCCACTCCCTTCTCTTCATGTCAGTATAATAATGCCTGCATCTGTAATTTTCACTCCATGCATCTGAAGAAGTGGGTTTTTTACCCATGAAAACTTGTGCCCAAATAAATCTGTTAGTCTTTAAGGTGCCACTGGCCTACTTGTTGCTTTTGGGGATACAAACTAACATGGCTACCCACTGCTACGTTCATAGGAGGAGAGGCTAAAAAGACTGAGGCTGTTCAGTTTAGAAAAGATGGGGAGGGATAGGATAAGAGATCTACAAAATCAGGCATGGGGTAGAGATAATGAATAAGTAAGTGCTCTTTACTCCTTCACATACCTTCCAAGGGAATTAATAGACTGGAAGTTTAAAACAAACTTAAGAAAGTACTTTCACATAGCTAATTCATGTGTTAACTGCAGGGAGGACAGTCCATCAATAGCTCTTAGCCAAGATGGTCAGGGACCCAACCTCAAGCTTTGGGGTGTCCCTAAACCTTCAACTGCCAGCAGCATCTGGCACTGGCCACTGTCATATACAATGATACTGGACTAGCTGGACCATTACTCTGACCCAGTATGGGTCTGTGTAGTGGGGCAGCTGCCCCACTCCAGTGGAAAAGGATTTAAACAGCCCTGCAAAGGGCTGTGGCTGGGAGCAAGCAAGCTCCAGCCTGATTGGGCCAAGCAGCCACAGCTGTGGCTTGTTCTATTAAGGCCCAGCTGGCCCTGATAAAAGGGTTCAGTTTGATGCAGAGAAGAGAGTCTCCTCTGCTTACAGAGGAAGACAGGCCTGGCTGCTGGGAGCTTGAGCAAGGTACCTAGATTGGTGCAGGGCTGGGGCAAGGCAGGAGGAGCTGGGGAAGCTCCAGGCTAGAAACCCCCCAGGCTGCAGGGCCTAGGGGAAGGCCTAACAAAGGGGTACTGGGGTTGCAAGGGGCAGCCCAGGGCTAGAAGCAGCAGGCCAATCCCCCCTTGCCTGTGATGAGTGGCAATGATACTGCAGTCTGCCTCAGTGAACGGGGGCCAATGGTGACTGGCAGTAGCCCAGACTGAGACAAGGTGGGGATTGAGGGTGGGGGTTCCCCAGGGAGGGGAGACCCTAAGATCTGAGGGGATACTGCAAGGGTGCAGCACCCTCAGTAAGAGGGCACCGGGGTCCAGGGAGGGACTCTGGGCCAGAGCAGCAAGCGGGACATCAGCCTGCAGAGGGCGCTCCGGACGCTGGTGAGCTAATTCCCGGAGGGACCAGCAGGAGGCGCCGCAGGGGTGATTCGCTGCCCTGCCACAGTCTGCCTATCCTCTAATACCCCAAGAATCTACAGCCCAGATGTAAGTGTCTGCATCCTTCCTCCCTATACAGCCCATCACTCATGAATGGTCTCTTCTCCCCTCGCCCCCTCCTTGCAGGGATTGAGGGAGAAAGCCAAGGTGCTGGAGATCATGTGGAGAGCCTTCAACTGAGCCACCTGCTGGGTAATGACCCCACTGTCCCCCATGCTACAGGCAGGATCCATCTGCTGTGGGGGAGGATCCATGTCAGATGTCATGCTATGGGGCATGCTGCCTTCCGGTCATGGTTTTGGGATCAGAGGAAGTGGGGCTGGGAATAGAACTGCCTGGACCTGCACTATCACTTTCCCAGCTCCTTTACTACAGCACCCAAAAGCCTCACTCACAGTGCAGGTCTTATTTTGATGGGCACTGCATGGACAATCAGAGAGGGATGCATCTGGAGATCGGTGAGTGTGTAAGGCATACAGATGGATGGAGGGATGTGGCATACAGTGGGACACATGGGTGGCTGAAAGGAGGATGGTGACATCACAGGCTGATACATTGGTGAGTTCAGCTCATGGCTGCTGCCCTCATCACCTCCGGGTTCCCATTTGCCACATGATTCCTGAGTCGGTGCCGGTCTCTTCTAGCCAGCACCCAGCAGAGCTTGGTCCACAGGTGCTACGTCCAATGCATACACATGGTTCACAACCTGCTCCTCAGTATGCCTCTTGCCATTTGGGGATGGGGAAATGAGGTGGTTTAGAGAATAAAAATGGGGGCTCCCCCCCCCCCCATCACCTGGCCCCATCCCTCAGGGGGGGGCATGGCTCTGCTCCTCAGTTAAAGGCCAGGCTTAACTCCTGTCCCCCCTCCCCAGGGTTTACAGCAATATCACCTTTATTAAAATAAAATATCAATATTTACTCCAAATCCATCTAAATATGTACAAATGTTAGTATTAAATCCTAAATCCTCTTAAATATCCCATCAGAAACCAAAAGCTACACCAAAATTTGAAACTGCAAACAATGCTTAATTTAAAACCCAAACATTAAGAAAAACTTGTTTTTAAAACAAAAGCCATAAATTATCCAAAAAGTGTGCTACAGCAGGATGACAAACTAACATAATAAATAAGTCCTGATATTAAAACCACCTAGAAAGCAACTGAATAGTTGAATAATGGCCAAATCTATATAAAATACTCCAAACTATGTCAAAACCAGTATTGCATGTCAGACATTCCAATCCAGGAAACATCAATTAAAAGATCCACTTCAACTTAAAAAAAACAAACCAAACCCGGTAGCCTTAAACCTGCACATAAGTGAAATTAAACCTGTACCAACATTGGAACAAACTATGTAATTTTTCTAATTCTAAGGTCATTTCCACGCAGGAAGTAAAGTGTTTTGTAGCCCCAGTAACCATGCTGTCACTAGAGCATTTCTTTCACTAACGTTTTTTTTTACCAGATATAAATTGCCTTTAAAATTGTCTAACAAAAAATCAAATTGTAGCTTTTAAATAATAGCCCAAGTATGCAAGTCCGTCCCCTCACGCAGCACCTCATTCCTCAACTGCTACCCCAAGTGAATAAGTAATATTCTTTTAGGGTGACCAGACGTCCCGATTTTTGCCCATTCTTCCCGGGTCCCAACCACACTTTGGTCAGGAGGCAATTTGTCCCGATTTTAGAACTTTACAGATGAGCCCTGCCTGCGCAGGGGTCATGCAGGCAGCACGGCCCCGCCCACTGCCCCAGGCAGCCATGTGCTGCCTGCATGACCCCTGCGCAGGCAGGGCTCATCTGTAAAGTTCTGAAATCGGGACAAAGCATACTACTAGCTAGCTGCCGGCAGAGAGCCCAGCCCAGAGTCCCGTCCTTCCCTTCCCCCTCCCCACCTCCGGGCCCGGGGAACATGCAGAGCGGGCAGAGTGGATCCTCCCTGCATGCAACCAGTGCCCCCCCCCCCCCGCACCTCCCATGGCAGAGACAGCACAGCATTCAGGGGTAGGCAGGTGGGCCACTGCAACGGCCAGGGGAGAGCTCTCTGCCCTGGCTCCCGGAGAAGCATGCTGCAGGGGAGGCGGGAGGGCAGAGAGCCCACTGCCCCCCCCCCACCCCCCGCAGAGAGAGAGAGCGCCTCCAGCTACTGCTTTCCCCCCCCCTCGCCCCCCCCTACTCCCCACCCCACCCCCCCGCGCTCCTGGAGTGTGTCCTGATATTTCACCCTTCCCATCTGGTCACCCTATAGTCTTCTGCTAGAATCCCACACGGTTTATGCATCTGTAAACCCTGGGGCCTGAAGCTGATGCGAAAAAGGCAAGTGAGCAAGCTCGGAGATCTCCGACGTCACCTGCTGGAGAGCAGAGATAATTGACTGAGCGACGTACGAGCTAATTTAAATATAAAAGTTGTTCTCTGGAGGCAGGCTTCTACTGGAGAGCAGCAGCACCTTGCTTGCATATTAAAGGCCGGCTGTTTGGGACAAAAATTGAGTAAGTTTTAGGGCCCCCACGCGAGCTGCTGCCAGTGGCCTAATGTGTGGAGGGGTGAGTGCCGCTGCAGCAGTGGCTGGAGGAGTAAAAGCGGGGGGGGGGGGGTGCGGTAGCGACCGGAGGAGCAAAGAGGTGATTTTGCAGATATTTGCATATATTGAATTTTGTCACAGTTGCTTTAGCCCGCAAAGACCCTTCAAGAATCTAATATGGCCCTTGTATCAAAGTTTGGAGACCCCCCTGGATTAGGGTGGGGAGAGGCAGGGTTAGCGCTGGGTAGGGCTTATAATAGGACAACTCCTGTAAACAAGTGGTGTGTTCTGAATATTGGTCCCTCTGGAAACAAGCGGTGTCTCTTGAATATTGTCCCCCCTGGAAACAAGCGGTGTCTCACTAACAGTACTCCTCTTGGAAACAAGAGGTGTGTCTTGAATATTGTCCCCTCTGGAAACAAGTAGTGTGTTACGATTAGGACTCCTCCTGGCCCCTTGGGAAACGAGCGGTGTGTCATTAATAGAAATCCTCCTGGAAACAAGCAGTGTGTCCTCGATACTGTCTCCTCTGGAAACAAGTGGTGTGTCATTAATTGGACTCCTCCTGGAAACAAGCGGTGTGCCCTGAATACTGTCCCCTCTGGAAACAAGCGGTGTGCCCTGAATAGTATTCTCTGCACAAATAAAAGGTGTGTAATGAATAGTAACCCTACATAAACAAAAGGTGTGTCATCAATGCCTCATGTTTCCATGGGGAATACTATGTCCTGAATATATGGCTTGTAGAAAGTAATATTAAAACCAATGGGGCCATGGCTCCCTGGTGCCTGTACCCTGGCCCCCTCCCCACCTTTGGAGCAGCCCCCTAGTCAAGATGGTCCTGGGAATCTCTTGTTTGCTCTGCAGAGGGCAGGAGTTGGTGTTGGGGTGTCACAATCCCCCTGCATTTGTACCTGGCCTCTGCTGAGCTGGTGTGTGATGGGGGGGTATGGGGGTGTGAGAGACACAGGAGTCTGAGGGGTCCTAAGCCTTCAGATTAAAGTGAGAGTGTGCTGTCTCTCTCATTCCCTGAATACACACAGCCTCTCTCCCCCAATACACTTGTACTGATGTCATTAGTACTTCTTTTAAAAGTATAAAATTGAAAAGACTATATGTGCATGAGTATCAGAGGGGTAACAGTGTTAGTCTGGATCTGCAAAAGTGACAATCTTATAACACTTTACAGACTAAAAGATGTTTTGGAGCATAAGCTTTCGTGGGTGAAGACCTACTTCATCAAATGAATGTCATCATCTGTTAGTCTATAAGGTGCTACAAGACTCTTTCGCTAAGTATGCATGGTGCATTTCAAAGTTTAAGGATGACAGTGCTGTTTATTTTTCTCTGTAGTCTGTGCATGTCATAAATTTAATTATTTGAATAATAAAATTAAGGTATAAATTAGTTCTAAAGTTCCTGTCCTGGCTGGCAGAATTGTCTGATTTTTATCATCAAATTGAGCTTTATCATTGTGTGACGGAGTAGGAATACTGTGTGCCTCAGTTTCCCATATGCATTTCTTATGTGTCTATGTGAAGTAATAGGGGCTGATAGTGTAAGCAAGCAGGCAATGCCTTCTCTGCAGGTGTCCATACCTGAAGCTGTAATCTGACTCCAAGTGGGGGAGGGAAGTCACCTGACCTGGCTGAGCCAGGGGGGAGGAGGGGCTGGAGAGAGTGAGTGGAGTCTGGTTCTAGCTGGGGGCTGGGAAGGAGCTGCAGGCAAGCTTTCCCTGGCTCTTGGGCCCCCAAAATGGACCCAGTGGAGTGGTCACGTTCACTCTACCTAGATTATGTTCCTGTCAGCAAATAAACCTCTGTTTTACTGGCTGGCTGTCACATCTGACTGAGGATTTGGGGTGCGGAATCCACAGGCTCCCTCAGGACCCCGCCCAGGCGGGCTCGCTGGGGGAAGCGCACGGAGGGGCAGAAGGTGCTGAATGCTCAGCGGTCAGACCCAGGAAGGTTGAAGTGGGTACCCTTAAAGCTCCTAGCCTTGGAAACAGGCTGTGTACGGAGAGGGGACACTTTCCCCAAAGTCCTGTCTGGCTTCCTAGGGAGTGGTTCCAGAGCATCGCCCCGGGCACTCCGTGACACATTGTCATTCAGTTATCATTGTCTATCTTGAGCTGCATGCTGAGTGCCAGGCACCATAAGCTGCAGCATCAGTGGAGGTATAAGGATGGCAATACACTATGTTCCCCTTATGTGTGTGATGTTGCTGGGAGTGATCATGTTGCCTTAAGAGCTTGGTGCCTACCCCTGGCTGACCATACAATGCTCAATGTGTGCGGGGGCTGAGCTCTGTGACGTTTGTCCATGTAAATTAAGCACTTGGAGGAGGCAGTGGGGTGTGCAGGGGCTGGGGGCGGGGAGGTAGCCCAGGGGCAAAGTAAAAGTTTGTACAGGTTGCCATTTTCCCTAAAGTTCGTCATGAGGATGGTGCAGTGTCTGTAGCATGTGGTCACTGCCTGGGCAGCATGACAGGGAGTGACCCTGCCCTCCATTTTGAGTGTGAGGCTGTAGGTATGCCCTCAAGCACCAGCGAAGTAATCTTTACATTACTGCACACCCCACCCCACCCCACCCCAATACCCTCTCACAGTACAAAGACAACCCTCAGCACTGTTGAGGTATCTCTTTCAGCAGCCTCCAACTGCACCTACGGTGGAGTCCCCTCTTCCATCTAGGTAGCATTTGCCTTTTAGGAACCTCAGATAGTGTAATTATTGTCTTACCTGTTGATAATGTTTTAGTCTTCTGTAAGCTGGGAGGTTGATTAATACATCAAGAGGAACAGTGCTTGCTGTTGCTAAGGTAGGAATGAACTAAAGGGTTTCTAGGTCATCTGAGTCTCTCTTTATGGCTGCCTTTGGCTTCCAAGGCATGCTGGGAAATGGAGGGGTGGAGCTTAGGCAGTATATAAGCTGGGGTCTTGGCAGAGGAAGCCATTCAGCTTTGTGTTGGTACAAAGAGATGTCCATAGGCACTTGTATGTGTGTTTATAGTCATGGTGAGTATTGATACACTGTTTTTATTTCTTTATTTCCATATAATGTGCTTGCTTTTTTTCTTCTTCTTCTGCTTTTTCTTTTCAGGTTGTTCAGAGTGTGTTTGATTTATGTGTTATCATTAGTATTTTCATTGGAAATGAGACAATGGGGGGTAGCTTGTGTTAAACAGACATTTAATACTGGTAGCATATCCAAGGTGTTGGATGTTGTAGATTAGAAGTATAGCAATTTTCTGTTTGGGTTATGTGGGGACTGGTCTGAAGAAACTGTAATATTTAATGAGTTTCTCTTCTTAATTTTATCTGTATGTCTCTCTTGTATTTGTTTGTACTTAATTGTCTGGAGCCTTTTGAGTACTCTTAATTGTCTGGAGCCCTTTGACTGTACTCTTACAGTCAAATTTTCTTTGTATTTGCAGCTTTGTCCAGATCCGGCATGGCACTGTGACCTGAAGGATTGTGAATATTTCTCTTGTCTGCCATACCAGCTCTGTATGTTTGGGAATCATGTCAGCATATGGAAGTGAAAACCTATCCTTCAAGGTGAAGAGGATTGTGAGGGGGAGCTCCTGTCCAATTTCCAAAGATAAGTATATGCCAAAAAGTTTCATGGTCAGAAGGACTTGTGATCTTGAGGCTCTTTCTTTACTTATGGGTATTCTCTAAATTCTACTCATTGTTAATGAGCCTGTGACGGCTACATGGGAGTTCATTATGGAAGGGAGTGTGGTGGGTTTTTTTCCTGGAGGAGGGTTGATTGCTGCCAGAGTGACTTGCCTGTAACTAGAGATGCTCTGTTTTCAGTTCTTCTCTCTTATGCACTACTTTGCATCACTGGTCACTACTTAAGTCTTGTATTCTCCTCTACATGGGTGAGGTTTTCTGAGAAGGATGTGAGCATCCTAGTTAGCGATGGGCCTCTGGCATAGAGGAAAGGGGACGGCCATCGGTATGTAGAAATTTAGTAATTTTCCATGTGGATGAGAGCATTTTGGGTGGGGTTCTGTGAGGGGGATGTAATATGTAGTAGGTGTTCCCTGTCAAGGAAGTCATATATGACCCCACCTACATATGATATTGTGGTTTTTGGGAGCTTTGAGTACAGTTTATAACTGAGGTTTGTAGTTAAGCTTTGTCTTTATTTGCAGATTAGTCTAGATCTGGTACTGAGAAGTCTCATTCCATGGAAGGTCATCAGTGCTACTCTTTGATCATGGCATTGTTGTATGAATCCTGATATGAGAACGAAAGCCCACATAGGAAGGCAAAGAAGATCTTGAGAGTGGGAGTGCCTGTCAAAGTTAAGTATTTACTGGAGGGTTCAATGGTCTGAAGTGTTTGTGCTGTTGAGGCTTCTTGTTTAGGGGTGGGAGTCCTCTAAATTATTTGTGTTTAATAGCCATGTGAAGGGTGTTTGGGAGCTTGTTGTACAGAGGGAGTGTGAGTGTCCCTTGAGGGAGGGATAATTGCTGGGAGAGTGACCTGTCTGTAACTAGAGATGCTCCAGTCTCCGTTCTTTTCTGTCTCACAGCACTGGGTTTGTATGACCGGTCACCACTTCATCCTTTGTCCATCTTCTACATGGTTGTAGTTTTCCAAGGAGAATGTGAGCATCCTAGTTACGGATGGTTTCCTGCTGTGGTGTGCTGCAATAAGTGCATGGATGTTTGGAGTGGGGGCTGCTTCTAAGGGGGGGGGAGTGTAATGGATAATTGGTGTTCCTTCTGTTTGTTATGCAGGTGAGGTCTTCTTTCATGTTGTGCAGTTGGGTGCTATGGGAGGAGGTTCACAATGAAGGTTTGTTTGTAGTTGCAGATGCATCCAGATCTGGTACTGCATTGTGGTGTCCCATGGAGGGTCATGACTACTTCTGTTGACGTATGGGAGAGAAGGCCAGCATACAAAGGAAAAGACGTTGAGAGCGGGAGCAGCTGTCAAAGTTAAGTGTGTGCAGAAGGACAGAATATTCTTTTGTTTAGGGGTGGGAGTCCCATAACCTTTTCCTGTTAATGGGCATGTGAGGAGTGGGTGGGAGCTTGTACAGAGGGAGTATGAGTTTTTGCTACGGGAAGGTTGATTGTTTAGAGTGACCTTTCTAACTAGAGATGCTCCATTCTTAGTTCTTCTCTCAGACAACACAACACTGGGTTTGCATGATGGGTCACTACTTCATTCTTTGTCCATCTTCTATGTGGTTGTGGTTTTCCAAGGAGAATGAGCATCCTAGTTAGCAATGGTCCCCTGCTGTGGTGAGCATGTTGGGGGCAGCAATATGTGGATGAGTGTCTGGAGTGGGTGGGTGCTTCTCTGAGGGGAGTGCATGTGTAATGGATAGTAGTTTTTCTGTTTAGTAGGCAGGTAAGGCAATTTTTCATGTTGTGGCTGAGTTGTTATGTGAGTAGATTTGTAGTGAAAGTTTGTTTGTACTTGCAGATGCATCTGGATCTGGTACTGTGCTGTCATCCTGTGGAGGGCCGTGACTACTTCTCTTTGACACCAACGGCATTGCTGTATGAACGTTGGCATATGGGTGAGAAGTCTAGCATACAAAGGAAAAGAAGATCTTGAGAGCAGGAGTGGTGGTCAAAGTTAAGTATCTGAAGGGTGTGATGGTGAGAAGTATTTTTGCTGTGGAGGCTTCTTCCTTCGGCGTGGGAGTTGGCTAAACTCTGCCTGTCCTTAAGGAGTACAGGAGGGAGCTCTCTGTATGGAGGAAGTATGTGTGGGGTTTTTGCTGGGAGAGTGACCTGTCTGTAACTAGAGATGCTCCAGTCTCAGTTCTTCTCTCACGCACAGCACTGGGTTTGCATGACAGGTCACCACTTCATTCTCTGGCTATCTTGTATGTGGTTGTGGTTTTCCAAGGAGAATGTGAGCATACTAGTTAGATGAACCTTCCCTCAGGGGAAAGTCCTGCTGTGGTGGGCAGCAATATGTGGATGAGTGTTTGGAGTGGGTGGTGCTTCTTTGAGGTGGGGGGGGGAGTAATGGATAACTGGTGTTCCTTCTATTTAGTACGTGGGTTAGGTCATCTTTTTTTTTTATATTGTGTAGTTGGGTGCTATGGGAGGAGGTTCACAATGAAGGTTTGTTTGTAGTTGCAGATGCATCTGGATCCAGACCACTGTGTGTTGTGGTGGTCCATGGAGGGTCGTGACTATTTATTTCTGTTTGACTGTCATGGCATCGCTGTGTGGATGTAGACATATGGGAGAGGAGGCCAGTGTACAAAGGAAAAGAAGATGTTGAACGCGGGAGCAGCTGTCAAAGTTAAGTGTGTGCAGAAGGGCAGAAGATTATTTTGTTTAGGGGTGGGAGTCCCATAACCTTTTCCTGTTAATGGGCACGTGAGGAGTGGGTGCGAGCTTGTTGTACAGAGGGAGTGTGAGGTTTTTGCTGCGGGAAGGTTGATTGTTTAGAGTGACCTTTCTAACTAGAGATGCTCCATTCTCCGTTCTTCTCTCCGACAACACAACACTGGGTTTGCATGATGGGTCACTACTTCATTCTTTGTCCATCTTCTATGTGGTTGTGGTTTTCCAAGGAGAATGAGCATCCTAGTTAGCGATGGTCCCCTGCTGTGGTGAGCATGTTTGGGGCAGCAATATGTGGATGAGTGGGTGGGTGCTTCTCTGGTGGGGGGGATGGGTGGCAGTCTCATGGATAGTAGGTGTTCCTTCTGTTTACTATGAAGGTGCAGTTATCTTACATGTTGGGGTTGATGGGTGGTTAGGGTTGATGGGTTTTTATATGAGTAGATTTGTAGAGAAGCTTTGTTTGTAACTGCAGATGCATGGAGATCAGTACTGCATTGTGCTGTTTCATGGAGGGTTGTGACTCAGTCTCTTTGACTGTCACGGCATTACTGTACGCCTGTTGAAGTATGGGAGAGAAGGCCAGTGTACAAAGGAAAAGATCTTGGGAGCGGCTGTCAAAGTTATGTATCTGCTGAAGGGTCTGAGGGGGCAGAAGAATTTATGCTGTTGAGGCGTCTTGTTTAGGGGTGGGAGTCTTCTAAACTGTTCCCATTCTTAATGGGCATGTGAGAGGTGGTTCGGAGCTTGCTGTTGTACAGTAGGAGTGGGAGTTTCCCCTGAGGGAGGGCTGATGGCTGGGAGAATGACCAGTCTGTAACTAGAGCTGCTCCATTCTCCGTTCTTCTCTCAGACACAACACCACTGGGTTTGCATGACCGGTCACTACTTCATTATTTGTTCATCTTCTACATGGTTGTGGTTTCCCAAGGAGAAAGTGAGCATCCTAGTTAGCGATGGTCCCCCTGCTGTGGTGAGCATGTGGGGGGGGGGGGGGGGCAGCAATATGTGGATGAGTGGGTGGGTGCTTCTCTGGTGGGGGGGGTGGCAGTCTAATGGATAGTAGGTGTTCCTTCTGTTTAGTATGCGGGTGAGGTCATCTTTCATGTTGGGGTTGATGGATTATTAGGGTTGATGGATTACTAGGAGTAGATTTGTACTGAAGCTTTTTGTTTGTCATTGCAGACACATCTGGATCTGGTACTGTGTTGTGTTGCTGCGTGGAGGGTTGTGACTACTTCTGTTTGACTGTCACGGGATCGTTGTATGGATATTGACATATGGGAGAGAAGGCCAGCATAGAAAGGAAAAGAAGATCTTGGGAGCGGCTGTCAAAGTTATGTGTCTGCCGAAGGGTCTGAGGGGCAGAAGAATTTATGCTGTTGAGGCTTCTTGTTTAGGGGCGGGAGTCCGCTAACCTGTTTGTGTTCTTAATGGGCATATGAGGGTTGGTTGGGAGCTGCTTGTTGTACAGTGGGAGCTTCCCCTAAGGGAGGGTTGATTGCTGGGAGAGTGACCTGTCTGTAACTAGAGATGCTCTGTTCTCAGTTCTTCTCTCTTCTGCAGCACTGGGTTTGCATCACTGGTCACAACTTCATTCTTGATTTCTCTTCTACATGGCTGAGGATGTGAGCATCCTAGTTGGCAATGGGCCTCTGTGGTGTAGGGAAAAGGGAACGGCCATCCGTCTGTAGAAAATTAGCCATTTTCCACATGGAAGAGTGTTTGGGGTAGGGTTCTGTGAGGGGGATGTAATGTGTAGTAGGTGTTCCCTGTCAAGGAAGCCATATGTAGGTGAGTTCATCTTTGATATTGTGGTTTTTGGGAGCATCGTGAGTAGAGTTTATAACTGAGGTTTGGAGTCCATCTTTGTTTTTTATTTACAGATGACTTGAGATCTGGTACCGAGCAGTCTCATTCCATGGAGGGTCATGACTACTTCTCTTTGACCGTTGTATGGATGCTGATGGCAGAGAGCAAAGACCCACTTACAAAGGCAAAGAATATCTTGAGAGTGGGAGTGGCTGTCAGTTATGTATCTGCTGGAGGGTTTGATGGTCTGAAGTATTTGTGCTGTTGAGGCTTCTTGTTTAGGGGGTGGGAGTCTTCTAAAGTCTTCGCGGTCTTAATAGGCATGTGAAGGGTTGTCGGGAGCTTCTTGTACAGAGGGAGTATGAGTATCCCCTGAGGGAAGGTTGATTGTTGGGAGCGTGACCTGTCTGCAACTAGACATGCTCCACTCTCAGTCTCTCACACACAGCACTGGGTTTTCATGACAGGTCAGCACTTCATTCTTTGTCCAAGGAGAATGTGAGCATCCTCGTTAGCGATGGTCCCCTGCTGTGGTGAGCATGTTGGGGAAGCAATATGTGGATGAGTGGGGGGGAGTGGCAGTCTAATGGATAGTAGGTGTTCCTTCTGTTTAGTATGCAGGTGCAGTTATTTTGCATGTTGGGGTTGATTGATGGGTTTTTAAGTGAGTAGATTTGTAGTGAAGCTTTGTTTGTAATTGCAAATGCATGGAGATCCAGTACTGCATTGTGCTGTTTCCTGGAGGGTTGTGACTAGGTCTCTTTGACTGTCATGGCATCACTGTACGCCTGTTGACGTATGGGAGAGAAGGCCAGTGTACAAAGGAAAAGATCTTGAGAGCGGGAGCAGCTGTCAAAGTTATGTATCTGGTGAAGGGTTTGAGGGACAAACTTTTTTGCTGTTGAGGCTTCTTGTTTAGGGGTGGGAGTCTTTTAAACTGTTCCCGTTCTTAATGGGCACGTGAGGGGTGGTTCGGAGGTTGTTGTAGTACAGTGGGAGTTTCCCCTGAGGGAGGGTTGATGGCTGGGAGAATGACCAGTCTGTAACTAGAGATGCTCCATTCTCAGTTCTTCTCTTACACACAGCACTGGGTTTTCATGACAGGTCAACACTTCATCCTTTGTCCATCTTCTACATGGTTGTGGTTTTCCAAGGAGAATGTGAGCATCCTAGTTAGCGATGGGCTCCTGCTGTGGTGGGACATGGAGGCAGGGCAGCAATATGTGGATGAGTGTTTGGGGTGGATGGGTACTTCTCTGTGAGAGGTGTAATGGGTATTAGGTGTTTTTTGTTCTGTTCAGTATGCAGGGGAGGTCATATTTCATATCCTGAGTTGGGTGCAGTGTGAGTAGGTTTGCAGTCAAGTTTTGTTTGTGTTTGCAGATGTGTCCTTGGTCTGGTACAGTGTTGTCACGATGCTCCGCAGACCACCACTTCTTCTCTTTTGACTGTCACAGCATCGCTGTACACATGCTAATGTATGGGAGTGAAGATCCATATATAAAGGGGAAGAAGATGTTAAGAGCAGGAGCAGCCGTCTAAGTTAAGTATCTGCCAAAGGGTTTGATGGTCCAAAGAATGTGTGTTGGGATGGGAGTCCTCTAAACTCTGCTGTTTCTTAATGGGCACGTGAGGGGTGGGTGGGAGCTCGATATATGGAGGAAGCATGAATTTCCCCTGAGGGAGGGTTGATTGCTGGGAGAGTGATCTGTCTGTAACTAGAGATGCTCCATTCTCAGTTCGTCCCTCTCATACAGCACTGGATTTGCATGATGGCTCACTGCTTCATTCTTCTTTTCTTCTCTACTGGATGTTGGTTTTCTGAGGAGGATGTGAGCATCCTAGTTAGCGCTGGGTGCCTGTGGTGGAGGGAATTGGGAAAGGCCACCAGTATGTAGATCACTGTATTTGGGGTTGGGAGGGAGGCTTCTGAGGTGGGTGTAGAGTGTAGTAGATGTTCCTTCTCTTCAGGAAGCAGTATACAGATGAGGTGATCTTTCATATTGTGTAGTTGGGAGCTTTGTGAGTAGGCCTGCAGTCAAGCTTGTTTTTATTTTCAGATGTATCTGGATCCAATTTGGTGAAGTTGAAGTATGATTACAGGAGATATGAAGTACTCATTTTCCAGAGTGGAAGTGGGTTTGATGTCAGGTTTGCAAATTAAGTATGATTATCAGTCATGTTTTTGTGTTGGGCTGTTCTGTGTCAAGATGGCAACTGTGTTTCACTGGGTGCATGTCACTTGGTAGTGCATGTGTTTTTGTTTTAGATGTTTCACATTTGTTCTATGGGTATTGAATATATGACTCTTTTTTCTTTCTCATAGGAAGCTATTTTCATTCATGTAGTTGGAAGACATTGGTGTCACCAGAGAAGATTTTGGTGTGCTTTGTTGGAAGAATTGTGGTTAGACTGTATGTTTTTGGGTTGTGATGTGAACTGTCCCCTGTTTGATGGCTAGAATATAGTAGAGCAGCAGGTCACTGTGTTCTGGTATATACCAGAGCTACCAATATTCTTAAATGGCATTATTGTCAGCTATCCTAGAATATTAGGGTTGGAAGGGGCCTCTGGAGGTCATCTAGCCCAACCCCCTGCTTAAAGAAGGACCAACCCCAACTAAATCATCTCAGCCAGGGCTTTGTCACACCTGACCTTAAAAACCTCTAAGGAAGGTGATTCTACCACCTCCCTAGGTAACCCATTCCAATGCTTTACCACCCTCCTAGTGAAAATTTTTCCTAATATCCAATCTAAACCTTCCCAACTGCAACTCGAGACAATTACTCCTTGTTCTGTCGTCTGCTACCACTGAGAACCGTCTAGGTCCATCCTCTTTAGAACCCCCTTTCAGGTAGTTGAAAGCAGCTATCCAATCTCCCCTCAGTCTTCTCTTCTGTAGACTAAACAAGCCCAGTTCTTTCTGCCTCTCCTCATAAGTCATGTGCTCCAGGCCCCTAATCATTTTTGTGGTCCTTCTCTGGACTCTTTCCAATTTTTCCACATCCTTCTTGAAGCGTGGGACCCAAAATTGGACACAGTACTCCAGATGAGCCTCACCAGTGTCGAATAGAGGGGAACAATCACATCCCTTGATCTGCTGGCAATGCTCCTACTTATACAGCCCAAAATGCCATTAGCCTTCTTGGCAACAAGGGCACACTGACTCCTATCCAGCTTCTCATCCCTAGGTCCTTTTCTGCAGAACTGCTGCCTAGCCATTCGGTCCCTAGTCTGGAGCAGTGCATGGGATTCCTCCATCCTCGGGGCAGGACTCCGCACTTCTCCTTGTTGAACCTCATCACATTTCTTTTGGCCCAGTCCTCTAATTTGTCTAGGTCCCTCTGTATCCTATCCCTACCCTCCAGTGTATCTACCACTCCTCCCAGTTTAGTGTCATCTGCGAACTTTCTGAGGGTGCAGTCCACACCATCCTCCAGATCATAGATAAAGATTTTGAATAAAACCAACCCTTGGGGCACTCTGCCATAGAACTGATAAATGAAATAGTTTAACATGAACAATTTACAAACTTAAGAACCACAGCTGTTCAGGCAGCTGCCCTTCTAAATTTCACTTTCAATCCAATTGCTACTTAACATATTTAAACTTGCACTGTTACAATGAAACTTCTGCTCGCTGTTAACCATTCTATAGTAACTATTGTTCACCATCTGCCACTTCTTACATTTTGTCCATATTGTAACTCAAACTCCATTTTAACTTGTCTTAAACTCCATTTTAAAATGCTCACTCCATTTTGTAAACCTTGCTGTAAAAGTTATTCTGCAAAACCCTGATGTAATCTGATTAGTTTAGATGTGTGAATGAGGTATGCGTGGATGATGGAATCAGCCTCCAGCCCGTCGGGGTGTGTGTGTTTATAATAAACATGACATTCTTGTCTTGTCCCCTGAAAAGATCCTGTGTAGTTTTATCTGTATAACACTGCTCAATACCGGCTGCCAACTACACATGGAGCCATTGAGCACTACCTGTTGAGCCCGACGACCCAGCCAGCTTTCTAGCCACCTTTTATGGTCCATTAATCCAGCCCATACTTCTTTTAACTTGCTGGCAAGAATATTGTGGGCAACTGTATGAAAAGCTTTGCTAGAGTCAAGGAACAACACCTCCACTGCTTTCCCCTCATCTACAAAGCCAGTTATCTCATTGTAGAAGGCAATCAGGTTACTCAGGCATGATTTGCCCTTGGTGAATCCCTGCTGACTGTTCCTGATCACTTTCCTCTCCTCTACGTGCTTCAGGATTGATTCCTTGAGGACCTGCTCCATGATTTTGCCAGGCACTGAGGTGTGGCTGACTGGCCTGTAGTTCTCTAGATCCTCCTTCTTTCCTTTTTTAAACAGGGGCACTACATTAGCCTTTTACCTGTCATCCAGGACTTCCCCCGATTGCCATGAGTTTTCAAAGATAATGTCCAATGGCTCTGCAATCACATTAGTCAACTCCTTTAGCACCCTCGCATGCAGTCAGGGCCAGCGACAGGCGTACTATGGGTACAGCTGTACTGGGCCCCAGACTTAAAGGGGGCCCCCTTAAGTCCAGGGGCCGGTACACAGCTGTACCCATAGTCATCCCCCCCCCCCTTGTTGCTAGGCCTGTCGGAGGAGCGATCGGAGAGCGAGCGCCACTCAGCAGGGGCCAGCAAGCAGGGCTGGGGAGACCCAGGGCTGGCAGCCCAGGGGTGGGAGGCAGGCAGGGGAGCCGCAGAGGGCCAAGCCCACCAGAGCTGGGCGCAACGCTGCGGCTGGCGCTGGCACGGGCAACACACCTGCAGGCCAGCCGCCGGCCCCCACCACCACCATGCTGCCCCTGCCAGCGCACGAGAGTGGCCAGAGCCCAGCAGGCAGCTCCGCTCCCGCAAGCTCCGCACTGTGTCACAGCAGGGGCAGGGGTCCGGCCCCCGTGAGCATGTGCGTGGAGACAGGCCCAGGGGTTAAGGGAAGTTGTTATCTTTGCTCTCAGGCTCTGCTTCCCCCAAGCCCTGCAGGAAAGGGACAGGGAGCGGAGTAGGGGGGTGGGGAAGATGTGTGTGGGGGGGAAGGGTGAATGAACAGATCTGGGGGTGGGGGGGCGGAGCACATTGTGGGGTGCATAGGGGGAGATGGAGCAGGCGAGAGGATCAGAGAGGTGCATGGGGGGATCGGGAAGACGGATCAGAAAGATGTATTGGGGCACTGGGGAGCATGTGGGGTGCGGGGCTGTGGTGGGAGCGACTCATGGATATGCAGCTCAGTGTGGGAACCAGTCACACCCCCACCCCAGGTATACCTGGTAGCCAGCGTGGAGGCCAGGCTGCGCGGGCGGGGAGGGGGGTAGGAGACTAGGCTGGATGGGGAGGGAAGGAGGTTTGGGGGGGGGGAGGCTGAGCTGGGCAGGTCAGGCATGGGGGCAGGAGGCTGGGTTGGGAGTGGGAGGAGGTTAGGTTCAGTGGGATGGGTCGGGCCAGGCAGGGGTGGGGGAGAGAAGGCAGTTAGAGATGCAGGGAGTCTGGGTGGGGGTAAAGGAAGATCAACCCCAACAGCTGGGGGGGGGGGAGGCAGGGATGGGGGGGGCTGGGGGAGGAGATTTACGTTGGGTGAGCTGGGTCAGGTGGCAGGGCCCACAAATGATCAGAGTAGAGGGCTCTGGATGCAGTGCTTCCGGTCCCATGGACTTGGGCTCGTCCAGCTTTTCTAAATCATCCTGAACCACTTCTTTTCCCAAGGATGGCTGGTTACCTCCTCCCCATGCTGTGCTGCCCAGTGCAGTAGTCTGGGAGTGGACCTCGTTCGTGAAGACAGAGGCAATAAAAGCATTGAGTACATTTGCTTTTTCCACATCCTTTGCTTCCGTCATTCAGTAAGGGGCCCACACTTTCCTTGATTTTAGGTATGTTAGCAACAAGAAAAAAGAAACCCTTCTTGTTACCCTTAACAGCCCTTGCTGGCTCCAACTCCATTTGTGATTTAGCCTTCCTGAATTCATTCCTGCATGCCTGAGCAATAGTTTTATATTCCTCCCTGGTCACTTGCCCAAACTGCCACGTGTAAGCTTCTTGTTTGCATTTAAGATCAGCAAGGATTTCACTGTTCAGCCAAGCACCCCCCAACCACCACCCTGCCAAAAAGAGAACCACTCTGCTAAAACAGCCCCCCCCTGAGTACTGTCCCACCGAACCAAACAATCCCCCCCCTGAGCACTGCGCTGCTGAAACAAACACCCCTGAGCACCCACCCCGCCAAAACAAACCACCCCCCTCCAGCATGCTGCCCTGCCAAAACCAACCTCCCCACTGAGTGCCTGCCCCACCAAAACAAACAACCCCCCTGACCGAGCGCTGCTAAAACAACCCTTCCAAGTCCCGCCGTGCTGCCCGAAGCACAAACAACCCCCCCGACCGAGTGCCCACCCTACCGAAACAACCCCCCTCCCTCTGGAGTGGTGCCCTGCCCAAACCAACCCCCGCACCAAGTGTTTGCCCCGCGGAAACAAATGAGCCCCACTGAGCACTGCTGAAACAACCCCTCCAAGTGCCGCCGTGTGGCCCCAAGCACATACTTGGTCGGCTGGTGTCTGGAGCCGGCCCTGGGAAGAATCAGGAGGGTCGCTCCACGTGCTAAGTTGCTTTTCTTCCTCCCGTGTTTCTTTCTGTCTTTTCTCATGTGTTGGCCAACACAGATGTGCACGCTCCCTCTTCTTGCCTTTCCTGGTCCTGTCTCTCTTCACAGGAAAGGGGCAGCGGTGCTGGTTGTGCATCCTCACAGGCTTAGGTCTAGACTAGCCATGGGCAAACGTTTTGGCCCAAGGGCCACTTCAGAGTTGCAAAATTGTATGGAGGGCTGGGTAGGGAAGGCCGTGGCTCCCCAGACTGGCCCCACTCCCAACTGCCTCCTTCAGAACCCCTGACCAGAACGCCAGAGTCAGCCCCGCCGAGCAGCAGACCAGAGCCAGTGCCAGAACCAGTGCGTTGCACTGAGGCTGTGGGGGAAAGGGGACTCCTGGGGAGGGGCCATGGGCAGCCGCCCCGGCCAGGAGCTCAGGGGCTAGGCAGGATGGTCCCATGGCCTGTAGTTTGCCCACCTCTGCTCTATGGGTTTGTCTACAGTATGAAATTAGGTTGAATTTATAGAAGTTAATTTTTAGAAGAGATTTTTATATAGTCATTGTCCCTCAGGCAGGCAGGAGTTTTAAGCCTAAAGGAGAGCTCTGTCCTGTCAGTTTAGAGCAGGGGTGGGCAAACCTTTTGGCCCGAGGGCCACATTGGGGTTAAAAATTGTGCAGAGGCCAGGTAGGGAAGGCTGTGCCTCCCAATACAGCCTGGCCCCACCCCCTATCTGATTCCCCCACCCACTTCCCACCCCCCCTCAGAATCCCCAACCCATCCAGCCGCCCCACACCTTGTCCCCTGATTGCCTCCTCTGGAGCCCCCCCCCAGGACCCCACCCCAGCTATGCCCCCCTGCTATTTGTTCCCTGAGTGCCCACTCCCGAAACTCACCTACCCTAACCATCACTCCCTCGGCTTTGTTCCATGACTCCCCCTCCCGAGATCCCCCCCCCACCCTAACTACCACCCCCTGGGACCCCACCAGCTAAGTCCCCCCTTACCATACTCAGCCTGGCTGGTGCTTGCCCTGGCCCCCTGGCCCGCTTGTTTGCAGGAGGAGTACTATTCCAGGAGGAGTACTTTTGACACATAGCTTGTTTCCAGGCAGAGTAGTATTGATGAGTCACCGCTTGTTTCCAGGAGG
Source organism: Sternotherus odoratus (assembly GCA_032164245.1). NCBI lineage: Eukaryota > Metazoa > Chordata > Testudines > Kinosternidae > Sternotherus > Sternotherus odoratus. The sequence goes on from JAVMKO010000010.1 coordinate 72,186,757, forward strand.
AGTCCTATTGATGACATACCGCTTGTTTCCAGGGAGGCAGTATTCAGGATGCATTGGTTGTTTCCAGGAGGAGTCTTATTGATGACACACCGCTTGTTTCCAGGAGGAGTCTTATTGATGACACACTGCTTGTTTCCAGGGGGGACAGTATTCAGGACACACTATTTGTTTCCAGGAGGAGTCTTATTGATGACACACTGCTTGTTTCCAGGGGGGACAGTATTCAGGACACACTATTTGTTTCCAGGAGGAGTCTTATTGATGACACACCACTTGTTTCCAGGAGGAGTCTTATTGATGACACACCGCTTGTTTCCAGGAGGAGTCTTATTGATGACACACTGCTTGTTTCCAGGGTGGACAGTATTCAGGATACACCGCTTGTTTCCAGGAGGAGTCTTATTGATGAGACACTGCTTGTTTCCAGGGGGGACAGTATTCAGGATACACCGCTTGTTTCCAGTTGGAGTCTTATTGATGACACACCGCTTGTTTCCAGGAGGAGTCTTATTGATGACACACCGCTTGTTTCCAGGAGGAGTCTTATTGATGACACACTGCTTGTTCCCAGGGGGGACAGTATTCAGGATACACCACTTGTTTCCAGGAGGAGTCTTATTGATGACACACCGCTTGTTTCCAGGAGGAGTCTTATTGATGACACACTGCTTGTTTCCAGGGGGGACAGTGTTCAGGATGCACCGCTTGTTTCCAGGAGGAGTCTTGTTGATGACACACCGCTTGTTTCCAGGAGGAGTCTTGTTGATGACACACTGCTTGTTTCCAGGAGGGACAGTATTCAGGATACACCGCTTGTTTCCAGGAGGAGTCTTGTTGATGACACACTGCTTGTTTCCAGGGGGGACAGTATTCAGGATGCACCGCTTGTTTCCAGGACGAGTCTTATAGATGACACACCACTTGTTTCCAGGAGGAGTCTTGTTGATGACACACTGCTTGTTTCCAGGGGGGACAGTATTCAGGATGCACCGCTTGTTTCCAGGAGGAGTCTTATAGATGAGTCCAGGTCACGACTACTACTCTTTGACTGTCACCGCATTGTTGTACAGATGCGGATGGATGAAAGCGAAGGCCCACATATGAAGGCAAAGAAGATCTTGAGAGCGGGAATAGCTGTCAAAGTTAAGTATCTACTGGAGGGTTTGATGGTCCGAAGTATTTGTGCTGTTGAGCCTTCTTGTTTAGGGGTGGGAGTCTTCTAAATTCTTCGTGTTCTTAATAGGCTTTTGAAGCGTGGTTGGGAGCTTGTTGTACAGAGGGAGTGTGTGTGTCTCCTGAGGGAGGGCTAATTGCTGGGAGAGCAACCTGTCTGTAACTCGAGATGCTCCTTTCTCAGTTCTTCTCTCACAGACAGCACTGGGTTTGCACGACAGGTCACCACTGCATTCTTTGTCCATCTTCTATGTGGTTGTGGTTTTCCAAGGAGAATGTGAGCATCCTAGTTAGCGACGGTCTCCTGCTGTGGTGGGCAGCAATATGTGGATGAGTGTTTGGAGTGGGTGTTGCTTGTCTGAGGGGTGTGTGTGTGTGTGTGGGTGTGTGTGGTCCTTCTGTTTAGTATGCAGGTGAGGTCTTTGTTCATGTTGTCTAGTTGGGTGCTTTGTAGTTGCAGATGGATCCAGTACTGCATCGTGGTGCTCTGTGGATGGTTGTGACTACTTCTCTTTGACTGTCATGGCATCGCTGTACAGATGTTGATGTATGGGCGAGAAGGCCAGCGTACAAAGGAAAAGAAGCTCTTGCGAGCGGGAACAGCGGTCAAAGTTAAGTGTCTGCGGAAGGGTTTGAGGGGCAGAAGAATTTGTGCTGTTGAGGCTTCTTGTTAAGGGGTGGGAGTCCTCTAAAGTCTTTGTGTTTTAATGGGCACGTGAGGGGTGGGCGGTAGCTTGTATAGAGGGAGTGTGAGGTTTCCCCTGAGGGAGGGTTGATTGCTGGGAGAGTGACCTGTCTAACTAGAGATGCTCCGTTCTCAGTTCTTCTCTCAACCACAACGGTGGTTTTGCATGACTGGTCACTACTTCATCCTTTGTCCATCTTATACATGGTTGTGGTTTCACAAGGAGAATGTGAGCATCCTAGTTAGGGATGGTCCCCATCTGTGGTGAGCATGTGGGCGGGGGCAGCAATATGTGGATGAGTGTTTTGGGGTGGGGAGGTGCTTCTCTGAGGGGTGTGTGTGTGTGTGTGTAATGGATAGTAGGTGTTCCTTCTGTTTAGTATGCAGATGAGGTCCTTTTTCATGTTGTGGATGTTAGGGTTGATGGGTTGTTATGTGAGTAGATTTGTTTGTACTTGCAGATGCATCTGGATGAGATACTGTGTTGTGTCATTCTGTGGAGGGTCCCGACCACTGCTCTTTGCTTGTCATGGCATTGCTATATGGCTGTTGACATCCGGGTGAGAAGTCTAGTGTACAAAAGAAAAGAAGATCTTGGGAGTGGCTGTCAAAGTTAAGTATCTGCTGAAGGGTATGATGGTGAGAAGTATTTGTATTGTGGAGGCTTATTGTTTAGGGGTGGGAGTCTGGTAAACTCTGCCTGTTCTTAGTGGGCACAAGAGGGAGCTCATTGTATGGAGGGAGTGTGTATGTTGGAGGAAGGTTGTTTGCTGGGAGAGTGACCTATCTAACTAGAGATGCTCCATTCTCAGTTCTTCTGTCACACAGCACTGGCTTTGCATGATGAGTCACTGCTTTGTCCTTCTTTTCTCCTCTATTGGATGTTGGCTTTCTGAGGGGGATGTGAGCGTCCCAGTTAGCGATGGTCTCCTTTGCTGGAGGGAACGTGGGAGGGGCTCCAGTTCATGGATGTCCATGTTGGGGTGGGGGGTTTCTCGGGGGGGGGGGTAGAGTGTAGTAGACGTTCAGTCTCTTTAGGAAGCAGTATGCTCGTGAGCCAATCTTTCCTATTGCATAGTTGGGAGCTTTATGAATAGGTTTGCAGTCAAGCTTGTTTTTATTTTCAGATGCATCTGGGACTGCACTGCATTGTTCCATGGAGGGGTGTGGGAGTGGCTGTCAAAGTTAAGTATCTGTGAAGGGGTTGATGGTGAGAAATATTATTTGTGCTGTTGAGGCTTCTTGTTTGGGGATGGAGTCCTCTAAAATGTGTCCATTCTTAATGGGCATGTGGTGGGTGGGAGGTGGTGGTGGTTGTATGGAGGGAGCTTGATTTTCCCCTGAGGGAAGGTTGATTCACTGACCTGTCTGTAACTAGAGATGCTCCATTCTCCCTTCTCTCACACACAGCACTGGGTTTCCATGTTGGGTCACCTCTTTGTCCTCCTTTTCTCTTCTGCTGGATATTGGTTTTCCGAGGAGGATGTGAGCATCCTAGTTAATGATGGACCCTGTGGTGTAGGGAAAGGGGGAGGGCCACCAGTATGTGGATGAGAGTGTCTGGGGGGCTTCTCTGGGGGGGGGGGGTTAGTATGCAGGTGTGGTTATTTTTCATATCATGTAGTTGGGTACTTTGTGAGTAGGTATGCAGTCAAAGTGTATTTGTGTTTGCAGATGCGTCCAGATCTGGTACCGTGGCGAGATGTTCTGTGGAGTGTCATGTCTATCTCTCTCTGACTATAACAGCATCGCTGTATTCCTGCCAATGTATGGGAGTGAAGGCCCATATATAAGGGGAAGAAGATCTTAAGAGCTGGTGTAGCCATCTAAGTTAACTATCTGCTGAAGGGTTTGGTCAGAAGAATGTGTGTTTGTGAGGCTCTTTGTTCAGAGGTGGAAGTCCTCTAAACAGGGTCGTTTCTTAATGGGCATGTGAGGGGTGGGTGGAAGCTCGTTGTATGGAGGGAGCATGAATTTTCCCTGAGGGAGGGCTAATTGCTGGGACAGTGCCCTCTCTGTAACTAGAGATGCTCCGTTCTCAGTTCTTCTCTCTTACACAGCACTGGGTTGGCATCACTGGTCTGTGCTTTAGTCTTGTGTTCTCCTGTACATGGTTGTCGTTTTCTAAGGAGGATGTGAGCATCCTAGTTAGCGATGGGCTGCTGTGGTGTAGAAAAATGGGGAGGGCCAATGGGTATGTAGTAGCATGGCCATTTTCCATGTGGATGAGAGTGTTTTGGGTGGGGTTCTGTGAGGGTGTGTGTGTAATGTGTAGTAGGTGTTCCCTCTCAGTATGTAGGTGAGGTCGTCTTTCATATTGTGGTTTTGGGAGTTTTGTGATTAGTTTATAACTGAGGTTTGCAGTCAAGCTCTGTTTTTATTTGCAGATGTGTCCAGATTTAATATTGAGTGCTCCATGAAATGAGATTAATGTGACTACTTCTCTTTGACTATCACGGCATTGCTGTATGGATGCCAATGTATGGGAGCGAAGGCTCATGTACCAAGGGAAAGAAGATTTTGAGAGCGGCTGTCTAAGTTAAGTATCTGCCAAAGGGTTTGACGGTCAGAAGTGTTTGTGCTGTTGAGACTCCTTGTTTAGGTGCAGGAGTCCTCTAAACTCTACCCTTTCTTAATGGGCATGTGAGGGAGCTCATTGTATGGAGAGAGCACGAATGTCCCCTGGAGAAATGTTGATTGCTGGGAGAGTGACTTGTCTGTAACTAGACATACTCTGTTCTTCTCTTACACAGCACTGGTTTTTCATGAGAGGTCACTGCTTAATCCTCCTTTTCTCCTCTGCTGGGTGTTGGTTTGCTGAAGAGGATGTGAGCATCTTAGTTCATGATGGGCCCTAGTGGAGGAAAAGTGGAAGGGCTGCCAGTATGTGGATGAGAGTGTTTGGGGTGGGTGGGTGCTTCTCTGCGGGCGGCTGAGACTGTAGTAGATCTTCCTTCTCCTCAGGAAGCAGTATGCAGGTGAGGTAGTATTTCATATCATGTAGTTGGGATCCTTGTGAGTAAGTTTTCAGTCAAGCTTTGTTTTTATTTGCAGATTCCTCTGGATCCAATACCGAGTAGTCTCCTTCTGTGGAGGGTTGTGACTACTACTTTTGACCGTCACAGCATTGTCATATGGATGCCGACATATGAGAATGAAGGTCTACGTACAAAGGGGAAGAAGATCTCGAGAGCGGGAGAGGCCGTCAAAGTTAAGTATCTGCTGAAGGGTTTGATGGTCAGAAGTATTTGTGCTGTTGAGGCTCCTTGTTTACGGACGGGAGTTCTCTAAGTTCTGTTTATTCTTAATGGACCTGTGAGGGAGCTCATTGTACAGATGGAGTGCATGTTTTCCCTGGAGGAAGGTTGATTGCTGGGAGAGTGACCTGTCTGTAACTAGAGATGCTCTGTTCTCAGTTCTTCTCTCTTACACAGCACTGGGTTGGCATCACTGGTCTCCACTTTAGTCTTGTGTTCTCCTGTACATGGTTGTGGTTTTCTAAGGAGGATGTGAGCATCCTAGTTAGCAATAGGTCTCCGTGGTGTAGGAAAACTGGGAGGGCCAATCGGTATGTAGTAGCGTAGCCATTTTCCATGTGGATGAGAGTGTTTGGGGTGGGGTTCTGTGAGGGGGGGGTGTAATGTGTAGTAGGTGTTCCCTCTCAGTATGTAGGTGAGGTCATCTTTCATATTGTGATTAGTTTATAACTGAGGGTTGCAGTCAAGCTTTGTTTTAATTTGCAGATGTGTGAGAATCTGGTACCGAGTAGTCTTATTCCGTAGAGGGTCGTGACTACTTTTCGTTGACAGTTACTGCATTGTCATATGGATGCCGATGTATATGAGAGCAAAGGCCCACATACAAAGGGAAAAAAGATCTTTGGAGCAGCTGTCAAAGTTACGTAATGCCGAAAGGTTTGATGGTCAGCAGTATTTGTGCTGTTGAGGCTTCTTGTTTAGGGACAGGAGTCTAAACTCAAAACTCTGCCTGTTCTTAATGGGCAAGTGAGGGGTGGGTGGAAGCTGGTTGTACAGAGGGAGCATGAGGTTCCCCTGAGGGAAGGTTGATTGCTGGGAGAGTGACCTGTCTGTAGCTAGAGATGCTCCGTTCTCAGTTGTCCCTTCTTATACAGCACTGGGTTTGCATGACAGGTCACCACTTCATCCTTTGTCCATCTTCTACATGGTTTTGGTTTTCCGAGGAGAATGTGAGCATCCTAGTTACCGATGGGCCCGTGCTGTGGTGAGACATGCTGGGGGAAGCAATAATGGATGAGTGTTTGGGGTGGGTGCGCACTTCTCTGAGGCGGGGTGTAATGGGTAGTAGCATGTTTAGTATGCAAGTGTGGTCATCTTTCATGTTGTGTACTTGGGTGATTTGTCAGTAGGTTTGCAGTGAAGCTTTGTTTGTATTTGCAGATGCATCTGGATCCGGTCCTGCATTGTGTCTTCCCATGGAGTGCTCGTGACTACTTTTCTTTGACAGTCACAGCATCTCGGTATGGATGTCGACGTATGGGAGAGAAGGCCAGTGTACAAAGGAAAAGAAGATCTTGAGAGCCGGAGCCAAAGCCGCTGTCAAAGTTAAGTATCTGCTGAAGGGTTTGATGGTCAGAAGTATTTGTGCTGTTAAGCCTCCTTGTTTAGTTCTCTAAATTCTGTCTTTAAACTCTGCCCATTCTTAATGGGCATGTGAAGGTTGGATGGGAGCTCTTTGTACAGAGGGAGCCTGAGTTTCCCCTGACAGAAGGTTGATTGCTGGGAGAGTGATCTGTCTGTAACTAGAGATGCTCCGTTCTCAGTTTCTCTTCTTACATACCACTGGGTTTGCATGACCGGTCACCACTTCTTCCTTTGTCCCTCTTCCATTGGTTGTGGTTTTCTGAGGAGAATGTGAGCATCCTAGTTAATGATGGGCTTGTGCAGTGCTGGGACATGTAGGGGGAAGCAATAATGGATGAGTGTTTGGGGTGGGTGGGTGCTTCTCTGAGGAAGGGCGTAAGGGGTAGTAGCATGTTTAGTATGCAGGTGAGGTCTTCTTTCATGTTGTGTAGTTGGGCGCTTTCTGAGTAGCGTGGCAGTGAAGCTTTGTTTGTATTTGCAGATGCATCCTGGTCCGGTACTGTTGTGTTGTTTGATCTTCACGGCATCGCTGTGTGGATGTTGAGGCATGGGTGAGAAAGTCCGTGTGCAAAGGAAAAGAAGATCTTGAGACTGGGAACATCTGTCAAAGTGAAGTATCTGCCGAAGGATTTGATGATCAGAAGTATTTGTGCTGTTGAGGTTTCTTGTTTGGGATGGTAGTCCTCTAAACGTTGACCGTTCTTAATAGGAACTTGAGGGTTAGGTGGGAGCTTGTTGTAAGGCCGTAGCATGAGTTTCCTCTGAGGGAAGGTTGATTGCTGGGAGAGTGACCTGTCTATAACTAGAGATGCTCCGTTCTCTGTTCTTCTGTCACACCCAACACTGGTTTTGCATGATGGGTCACCGCTTCATCCTTCTTTTCTCCTGTACTGGGTGTTGGTTTTCCAAGGAGGATGTGAGCATCCGAGTTAGCGATGGGCCCCTGTGGTGGAGGGAAATGGGGAGGGCCACCAGTATGTGGATGACTGTGTTTGGGGTGTGTGGGGCTTCTCTGAGGGGGTGTAGAATGTAATAGATGTTCCTTCTCTTCAGGAAGCCATATGCAGGTGAGGTCATCTTTCACAGCATGTAGTTGAGAGCTTTGTGAGGTCGGTTTGCAGTCCATTTTGTTTTTATTTGCAAATGCGTCCAGATCCAATTTGGCAAAGAACTAGTGAAGTTGAAGTATGACTGCGGGGGCTATGAAGTACTTGTTTCCCAAAATGGAAGTTGATTTGAGATCAGGTTTGCAGGTTAAATATGGTTATCGATCATGTTCTGGTGGTGGGCTGTTCTGTGTCAAGATGGCAACTGTTTCACATGTCAATTGGTATTGCATATGTGTGTGTGTGTGTGTGTGTTTTAGATGTTAAGTATTTGTTCTACAGCTGTTGAATGTGTGACTTTCTTTTTTCTTTCTCCTAGGAAACTATTTCCATTCATGTAGTTGGAAGGCATCACACGAGCTGATTTCAGTGGAACTCACACTGCCTGTGTCCTGGCCACAGGCCTAGGGGGCTCTGCCTTTAATATATAAGAAGCTTCACTTTAGTTAAACATTTTAAAAACATATTTACTTTTAATTTAATTTAAACTATTGCTGTACATAAAGACTTATAGAAAGAGACCTTCTAAAAACATTAAAATGTATTACTGCCCCTCAAAACTCAGTTTGCCCACCCCCTGGTCTACAGGATCTTAGTTTAACATTTGCTTTAAAGATATTTAATTAGTGGGTTGGTGAAGATTATAAAATCACATCTCTAAAAAAAATCCTTATGCATCTAAAAAGGTACGCAATCGTAATGTTTGAACATTGAAGCATTTAAGGCTATAGTTTGTAAAATAAATCTTCCAAAAGACCACCCTTATCTAAAATACACATTTTAATTACTATAGTTAAAAAAAAAATTGCTTCCAAAGTCTTCCTGTCCTTTCTGTCCATCCCTTTCTTCTTCCAGATAGCTGGACAAATAGAGTTTCCCCTTCTTTACTGCTATCTGATAAAACTAGTTTTAAGAGAACCTCGAGCAAAATCAGTACCGTAGTAAGATATAAAAGCCTAAATCTCTATGAAATGTTACCAGCTTTGGAAACATTTTTTTTACACATGTCTATTGTCATACAGATCACACAAAGTAAATCAGTGTTCCCTTTTTCTAAAAGCAATAAACATTTTTTATGAACACACTAAACCTCTGTGAGTGATTAATTTAAAACCTGTTTTTTGGGGGAGGGGGTGTTCTGAGTCCAAGAGGGGCAGTTAGGGTGGGGGGAATCTCAGGAGGGGGCAGTCAGGGCAAGGAGCAGGGGGGTTGGGGATTCTGAGGGGGGCAGGAAGTGGGAGGGAGAAGATAGGGGCAGGCTGTTTGGGGAGGGAAGCCCCTATCCACTCCTTATCCATTGCCCCCCCCCGTGTCCTTTTTTTTAAAATGTTGAAATATGGTAATCCTAGACAAAAGGGGTGTCTCACACACCCTTGTATCTGAAAGGCACAGTCGTTATCAGGACTTGTAGTCCCCCTTGAAACAAGAGGTGTGTCCTGATAACGGTCCCCCCCCCCCCCCGGAAAATTGTGTGTCCTGAATACTGTCCCCTCTGGACTCAAGGGATGTGTCATGAAGACTGTCCTATCCTGAAACAAGGGAGGGTGCCGCTGCAACCATGAGATGTTGTGTGAGTACTGTTCCCTGAAGAATCATGGTGTGTCATGAATACTACCCCCGCTGGAAGCAAGGGGTGTGTCATGAGTACCGTTCCCTTCAGAAACAAGGGAGTGTGTCATGAATTGTCGGCCCCCTGAAAACAAGATGTGTTGTCTGAATACTGTCCCTTGGCAGAAACATGGTGTGTTCTAAATACTGTCCCCTCTGGAAACAAAAGGTGTGTTCTGAATAGTGTCCCCTCTGCGACCAAGAGCTGGGTTTGAATAGTGTCCCCTCCAAGAAGACGGGGTGTATAATTAATAGTGCTCCTACTGCGAACAGGGGATGTGTCCTGATTACTGTCCCTTGTGGCACCAAGCGATGGTTTATGAATACAGTGTCCTCTGGAAAAGAGGGTGTGTCCTAAATACTAACACACTCCTTGCTGGGGGAGGGGGAGAAAATATCAGTAATGCTCCCCTGGGAACAAGGGTGTGTACTGAATAGTGTCCTGAGTGTGAACAAGAAGTGGGGGTGGGGGGATAGCTCAGTGGTTTGAGCGTTGGCCTGCTAAACCCAGGGTTGTGAGTTCAATCCTTGAGGGGGCCATTTAGGGATCTGGGGCAAAAAATCTGTCAGGGGACAGTACTCGATCCTGCTAGTGTAGGCAGGGGGATCCTGCTAGTGTAGGCAGGGGACTGGACTCGATGACCTTCAAGGTCTTTCCAGTTCTAGGAGATTGGTATATCTCCATTTATTTATTTATTTATTTTATTTATAAGTGTGTCTTGAAAATTAACCTCTCTGGAAAAGAGTGGTGTCACAAATAATGTCCTTCCACAGAAACAAGGGCTGTTTATCAATAATACTTCTCCAGGAGCATGAGGTGTGTCACAAATACTGTCCCCAGTGGCGAGGAGAGAGGTATTCTGATTACAGACCCCTCTGGGAACAAGAGGCGTTGCCTGAATACTGTTCCCTCCCTCCCCCGAAACATGGTGTGTCATGAATACTGTCCCCTCTGAAAACAAGGGCTTCAGCAACAAGGGGTGTGTGTCATGAATTGTAGTCCCCCTGAAGAGAAGAGGCGTTGCCTGAATACTGTCCCCCTCTGCGACCAAGAGCTGGGTTTGAGTAGTGTCCCCTCCAAGAAGAAGGGGTGTATCATTAACAGTACTCCTCCTGAGAATAAAATGTATGACCTGCATTGTAATCCCGCTGCAAACATGAGGTGTAGTGTGAATACTGTCCCCCGCCCGAAACGTAGTGTGTCATTAATAGTGTCCCCTCTGGAAACAAAAGGTGTGTCCTGAAGACTGTCCCCTCTGGAAACAAAGGGTGTATCATTAATATTATCCCCTCCGTAGTCCCCCTGCAAATAAGGGGTGTTGCCTGAATACTGTCCCCCACAGAAACATGGTGTGTCATTAATATTGTCCCTTCTGGAAACAAGCGGTGTGTTTAAACCCTGTCCCCTCCAGACAAACAGGGTGTTTCATCAATAGTACTCCTCCTGACATTAATTGTAGTCCCCCTGGAAACAAGTGGTGTGTCCTGAATACTATTCCCCCCCCCCAAAACAAGAGGTGTGTTCTCACGAGCACTCCTCCTAGGACCAAGGGGGGTGTCCCAAATACTGTACGCATCTACAGCCGAAGGAGGGCCCAGGCCAGTGATCTGAAGTGGTTGGAGAGGGGCTTTCACTGCCAGAGGCCCCATTCAAGCAGCTGAATCTGGCCAGCAGACCTGTAAGCGGTGCTGCACACTGCATGGGGGGGAATTCAAGGCATCTCTATATATAAAAGTCAAATGGTGTATGCGTGCGTGCGTATATGTACGTGCACTTACTCCTTCCACACCGTTTGAGCTAGAGACTTGAAATTTGGTAGAGTTATAGGTTTTAGGGTCCTAATCAGGGTAAGAGTTGAAAATTTTTCAAATCTCACCTCTGACGCCCCCCAGGGGTGAAATTATTTAAAGGCCAATCACATCAGCTGGGCAGCTGCTGTTCTCTGTGACATAGCTATGATGTCATAATACCCCCTCCAACGGACCCTGCATTCGCTCAGCTCTCTGCCCCCTCCCCACCTCCAACGGACCCGAGGGGGGTCGGGGTTGGTCGAGGGGTAAGTGAGGTGTGGGTGTCGGGTTTGGTCGGGGGGGTGAGGTGGGGGTGTTGGTCAGGGAGTGTTGGGGTTGGTGGGGGGGTGACGTGGGGGTGTTGGGTTTGGGTGGGGGGTGAAAATGTGAGTCAGGGTTGGTCGAGGGGTAAGTGAGGTGGGGGTGTTGGGTTTGGTCGGGGGGGGGTGAGGTGGGGGTATCAGGTTTGCTCTCTGCCCCCTCCCCGCTCCAATGGACCCTGCACTCGCTCAGCTCTCTGCCCCCTCCCCACCTCCAACGGACCCGAGCAACGCTGGGTATTTTCGCTAGTTTTATATATTTACAAATGCCCCCATGCTATTTTTAATCCAAAAAGCCAGACATGTCTGAGAGAATATGGACGAATGGGTACACAAGATGTATCCTGATTACTGTCCTGCTGAGAAAGAAGGGTGTTTCTTGCTCTTATGGGTTGTAGAAAGTAATTTTAGAAGCAATAGGACCATGGCTCCCTGGTGCCCTCTGTTCGTGTGCACCTACTCTTTCCCCCTCCCCACACTTGGAGCAGCCCCCTGGTAAAGCTGGTCCTGGGAACCTCTTGTCTGTTGCACAGGGGGCAGGGACTGCTGTTGGGGGTGTCACAAGCCCCCTGTCTTTGTACATGGTTTCTGCTGGGTGGGGGTGGGGGTGACAGGAGTCTGTGATGTTGCGTCTGGGTCATGAGTGGGAGATGCTGAGTGTGCTGCTGGACTGAACAGCCTCTAGATTAAAGTGAGTATGCTGTCTCTCACTCACCGAACACACACAGCCTCTCTCCCCCATACACACTTGTACTGTTGGTGTTGTTGGTCCTTGTCGAATCGACGGACGAACACACACACACTTCCTTTCAAAGTATAAAATTGCAGAGACTATGTGTGCATGGTTCATTTAAAAGTTTAAGGATTAGAGTTCTGTTAGTTTATTTTTTTCTGTGGTCTGTGCAGCTCATAAATTTAATTCTTTTAGTAGTAAAATTAAGTAGAAATTAGTTATAAAATGACTAACCTGTCCTGGCTGGCATAATTGTCATTCATTATTTAACATAACAATGACAAAGCACAATATGATAATAAAAGTCAGACAATCAAATAATAGTATCGTGCTATAAAATTAAATGCTGCTTCTAGCTGAAGGTTGCTTATTTTCAAATTGTCTTTTTAGTGATATTTGTAAAATAACTTAACATTTGTTTGAAAATAAATACGGTTCCATGTATGATACAAATAGCCATGATGGCATCAAATGTTAGTGAGTCATGTACATGATTTTGATTGGTAACCATAAATGCAAAAATATTTAGAAAAATTAATTTCCTTACATAATAAAAGAGAAAACAACACATTAATCATGTTTGTTTGTTTATTTTAGTGAATGTTTTTTTACTGCACTAAAAATGCATTTACTTCATTTTGACTACCTAATGGCAGTAACATAGTGTGTGTTAAGTAAACTCTGCTTATTTTTTTCAGTTTAGTACAGATATATACAAAGATAGAGTACAAAATATCAAACTTGTGTTTCTGATATCTGTGTTAACGCTCCAGAACTGACACCTTCAAGCCTGGGAGGGGGAAATGTCTTGCTGAATTAGCTCCTGACTCTTCTAAACTTACATATATATACAAATTCCAATTAAAGCCACATTTTAAATTTATGTTTTTTTAAATACAAGAATTAGGATTTAGCTGACAGGAATACTGTATCCAAGTTATCATGTGCAATAAACCTGGCATTTTGAGATCCTCAAATAGCCCCCTGGACTCATGCTTAAAATTGCCTTCCCCCGAAATATGAAATGTTGCCTCTGGTGAGCCACGAGCAGCCAGAGGGCTGTGAGCTCTGGCAAGATACAGTTCCCTGTGTGACAGCATGAAGTCCCCCTTGAGCTGCATGCTGCGTGCCCGGCACCACAAGCTGCAGCAGCAGCAGTGGCATAAGGGTGGCAATACTCTATGCAACCCTTATGGCTGTGATGCTGCAGGGGGTGTTGGTGTTGTTGCCTTAAGAGCTTGGTGCCAACCCCTGGCTGCCTATACAATGATTAGTGTGTGCTGGGGCTGAGCTCTGTGACCTTTGTCTATGTAAATTAAACACTTGGAGGCGGCAGTGGGGTGTGCAGGTGATGGAGGTGGGGGGGTAGTCTGGGGGAAAGTATAAATTTGCACAGGTTGCAATTTGCCCTAAAGTTGGTCATGGGGATGGTGCAGTATCTCTGGACTGTGGCAGCTGCCTGGGCAGCGTGACAGGGAGTGACACTGCCCTCCATTTTGAGTGTGAGGCTGTAGATATGCCCTCAACCACCAGTGAAGTCATCTTAACATTCCTGCAGCCCCCCCCCCCAAATACCCTCTCACAGTACAAAGACAACCCTCAGCGCCGTTGAGGTATCTCTTTCAGCAGCCTCCAACCGCACCTACTGTGGATTCCCGTCTTCTGTCTAGGTAGCATTTCCTTTTTAGGAACCTCAAATAGCGTAATTACCTGTTGATAGCATTTGAGTCTTCTGAAATTTTGCATTGTAAGACAAGGCTGATTAATACATCAAGAGGAACAGTGCTTGCTGCTGCTAAAGTAGGAATGAACTAAAGGGTTTCTGGGTCACTGGAGTCTGTCTTTATAGCTGCCTTTGGCTTCCAAGGCATGCTGGGAAATGGAGGGCGGAGCTTAGGCAGTATATAAGCTGGGCTCTTGTCAGAGGAAGTCATTCAGCTTTGTGTTGCTGCAAAGAGATGTGCATAGGCACTTGTATGGGTGTTTACAGTCATGGTGAGTATTGATATGGGGGTAACAATGATGTATTTGTGGTTAATATACTGTTTTTTCCCCCTTTTTTCTGTATAATATGCTTTTCTTTCATTTCAGGCTGTTTAGAGTGTGTTTGATTTATGTGTTACTAGTGAAAATACCCGGTGTTGCTTGGGTTAGTTGGAGGTGGGGAGGGGGCAGACAGCTGACACCCCCTGACCAACCCCAACACCCACACCTCACCCACCCCAACACCTTCCCACCCACCCCTGACCAACCCCAACACCCCCCGGCTCACTTACCCCCGACCAAACCCGACACCCCCGCCTCACCCCCCGAATGAACCTGACCCCCCTGAGCAAACCCAACACACCCACCTCACCCCCTGAGCAAACCCGACACCCCCGCCTCACCCCCCGACCGAACAGTGTATTTAATAATCTGTGTGCTACACAGTGCACTGTGAGCTGGGGGAGTGTTGGGTTTGGTCTGGGGGGGTGGGAAGGTGTCGGGGTGGGTGAGGGGTGAGGTGTGGGTGTTGGGGTTGGTCAGGGGGTTTTGCGGTTGGTGGGGGGGTGAGCCTGGGGGTGTCGGGTTCGGTCGGGGGGTAAGTGAGCCTGGGGGTGTCGGGTTTGGTCTGGGGAGGGGTGGGAAGGTGTTGGGGTGGGTGAGGGTGTTGCGATTGGTCAGGGGGTGTTGCAGTTGGTGGGGGGGGTGAGGTGGGGGTGTCGGGTTTGCTTGGGGGGGTGAAGTGGGAGTGTCGGGTTTGGTCGGGGGGTAAGTGAGCTGGGGGGTGTCGGGTTTGGTCTGGGGGTGTTGTGATTGGTGGGGGGGTGAGGTGGGGGTGTCGGGTTCGGTCTTGGGGGGTGGGAAGTTGTTGGGGTGGGTGAGGGGTGAGTGTTGGGGTTGGTCAGGGGGTGTTGTGGTTGGTGGGGTGGTGAGGTGGGGGGGTGTCGGGTTTGCTGGGGGGGTGAGGTGGGGGTGTCGGGTTCAGTCGGGGGGTAAGTGAGCCGGGGGGTGTCTGGTTTGGTCTGGGGGTGTTGCGATTGGTGGAGGGGTGAGGTGGGGGTGTCGGGTTTGCTTGGGGGGGGGTGAGGTGGGGGTGTCAGTGAGCCGGGGGGTGTCGGGTTTGGTCTGGGGGTGTTGCGATTGGTGGGGGGGGTGAGGTGGGGGTGTCGTGTTCGGTCGGGGGGTAAGTGAGCCAGAGGGTGTTGGGTTTGGTCTGGGGGGGTTGGAAGGTGTCGGGGTGGGTGAGGGGTGGGTGTTGAGGTTGGTCAGGGAGTGTTGCGGTTGGTGGTGGTGGGGGGGTGAGGTGGCGGTGTCGGGTTTGGTGGTGGGGGGGGTAAGTGAGCCGGGGGGGTGTCGGGTTTGGTCTGGGCACCCATCCCGACACCTTCCCCCCCCCCTCCCCGACCAAACCCAACACCCACACCTCACTCCTCACGCACCCCGACACCTTCCCACCCCCCCAGACCAACCCTGACACCCCCCGGCTCACTTACCCCCTGACCGAACCCCAACACCCCCACCGAACCCCCCGACTGAACCCCGACACCCCCACCTCACTTACCATCCCACCAAACCCAACTCGGATCTGTCGCACGGGGGGGGGGGGGCAGAGCTGAGGGATTCCGGGGACCTTCGCAGGTGGGGGGAGGGGCACAGAGCTTATGGAGTCCGGGGTTCCATTGGGAGGTGGGAGGGGCAGAGAACTGAGGGATCTCTGGGGTTCCGTTGGGAGGGGGGAGGGGCAGAGAACTGAGGGATCTCCGGGGTTCCGTTGGAGGAGGGAGGGGTGAGCTGAGCGAGTGAGGTGTCTGTTGGAGGGGGGGTATTATGACATCATCACCACCTAACCGCCTAGCCGATGTGATTGGCCCTGAAAGACTTTCACCCCTGGGGGACGTCAGAGGTGAGATCCGAAAATTTTTCTGCCCTTACCAGCATCTAGACCCCAAGACTCCTCACTGTACCAAATTTCAAGTCTCTGGCTCAAATGGTGCGGGAGGAGTTCGCAGTCATACATACATACACCACTTGACTTTACATATACATATACATATACATATATATATATATATATATATATATATATATATATATATATATATATATATATATATATATATATATATATATATATATATATATATATATATATATATATATATATATATATATATATAAATAAAATAGATCATTAGTATTTTCATTGGGAGTGAGACACTGGGGGGATAGCTTCTGTCAAACACACATTCAGTACTGATAGCATGTCCATGGTGTTGGATGTTGTAGAAGCATAGCAATTTTCTGTTTGGGTTAGGTGGGGACTGGTCTGAGGAAACTAATATTTAGTAAGCGTTTCTTCTCTTAACCTCATCTGTATGCCCCTTTTGTATTTTTTCTTTTTAATTGTCTGGAGCCCCCTGAGTAGGGTTAATAAACCATGTTTACAGTCAAACTTTCTTTGTATCTGCAGCTGTGTCCAGATCTGGTACTGAGTTGCACTGTTACCTGAGGGTTGTGAATATTTTCCTTCTCTGTCACACCACCGCTATATGTTTAGGAATAATTTCAACATCTGGGCATGAAGGCCTGTCTATCGAGGTGAAGAGGCTCTTGAGGGGCAGCTCCTGTCCAATTTCCAAAGATAAGTATATGCCAAAGTGTTTGATGGTCTGAAGGATTTGTGATCTTGAGGCTCTTTCTTTACTTATGGGAGTTCTCTAAATTCTACTCCTTCTTAATGGGCACGTGAGGGGTGGATGGGAGCTCATTACTGGGGGAGTGCGCTTTATTTCCTGGAAGAAGGTTGACTGCTGGCAGAGTGACCTGTCTGTAACTAGAGAGGCTCTGTTCTCAGTTCTTCTCTCTTCCACACCATTTTGCATCACTGATCACCACTTCATTCTTGTGTTCTCCTCTACATGGTTGTGGTTTTCTGAGGAGGATGTGCCAATCCTAGTTAGCGATGGGCCTCTGTGGTGTAGGGAAAGGGGGAGGGCCATCAGTATGTAGAAATTTAGCCATTTTCCATGTGGATGAGAGTTTGGGGTGGGGTTATGTGAGGGGGATGTAATGTGTAGTAGGCATTCCCTGTCAAGCAAGTCCTATGTAGGTTAGGTGAGTAGAGTGTATAACTGAGGTTTACAGTCAAGCTTTTATTATTATTATTATTATTATTTGCAGATGAGTCCAGGTCACGACTACTACTCTTTGACTGTCACCGCATTGTTGTACAGATGCGGATGGATGAAAGCGAAGGCCCACATATGAAGGCAAAGAAGATCTTGAGAGCGGGAATAGCTGTCAAAGTTAAGTATCTACTGGAGGGTTTGATGGTCCGAAGTATTTGTGCTGTTGAGCCTTCTTGTTTAGGGGCGGGAGTCTTCTAAATTCTTTGTGTTCTTAATAGGCTTTTGTAGCGTGGTTGGGAGCTTGTTGTACAGAGGGAGTGTGTGTGTCCCCTGAGGGAGGGCTAATTGCTGGGAGAGCAACCTGTCTGTAACTCGAGATGCTCCATTCTCAGTTCTTCTCTCACACACAGCACTGGGTTTGCACGACAGGTCACCACTGCATTCTTTGTCCATCTTCTATGTGGTTGTGGTTTTCCAAGGAGAATGTGAGCATCCTAGTTAGTGACGGTCCCCTGCTGTGGTGGGCAGCAATATGTGGATGAGTGTTTGGAGTGGGTGTTGCTTGTCTGAGGGGGGAGTATAATGGATAATTGGTGTTCCTTCTGTTTAATATGCAGGTGAGGTCTTTGTTCATGTTGTCTAGTTGGATGCTTTGTTTGTAGTTGCAGATGGATCCGGTACTGCATCGTGGTGCTCCGTGGATGGTGTGACTACTTCTCTTTGACTGTCATGGCATTGCTGTACTGATGTATGGGTGAGAAGACCAGCGTACAAAGGAAATGAAGTTCTTGCGAGCAGGAACAGCGGTCAAAGTTAAGTGTCTGCAGAAGGGTTTGAGGGGCAGAAGAATTTGTGCTGTTGAGGCTTCTTGTTTAGGGGTGGGAGTCCTCTAAAGTCTTTGTGTTTTAATGGGCACGTGAGGGGTGGGCGGTAGCTTGTATAGAGGGAGTATGAGGTGTCCCCTGAGGGAGGGTTGATTGCTGGGAGAGTGACCTGTCTAACTAGAGATGCTCCGTTCTCAGTTCTTCTCTCAACCACAACGGTGGTTTTCCATGACTGGTCACTACTTCATCCTCTGTCCATCTTGTATGTGGCTGTGGTTTCACAAGGAGAATGTGAGCATCCTAGTTAGCGATGGTCCCCTGCTGTGGTGAGCATGTGGGAGGGGGCAGCAATATGTGGATGAGTGTTTTGGGGTGGGGAGGTGCTTCTCTGAGGGGTGCGTGTATGGATAGTAGGTGTTCCTTCTGTTTAGTATGCAGATGAGGTTCTTTTTCATGTTGTGGATGTTAGGGTTGATGGGTTGTTATGTGAGTAGATTTGTTTATACTTGCAGATGCATCTGGATGAGATACTGTGTTGTCATTCTGTGGAGGGTCCCGACTACTGCTCTTTGACTGTCATGGCATTGCTGTGTGAATGTTGACATCCGGGTGAGAAGTCTAGTGTACAAAAGAAAAGATCATCTTGGGAGTGGCTGTCAAAGTTAAGTATCTGCTGAAGGGTGTGATGGTGAGACGTATTTGTATTGTGGAGGCTTATTGTTTAGGGGCGGGAGTCTGGTAAACTCTGCCTGTTCTTAGTGGGCACAAGAGGGAGCTCATTGTATGGAGGGAGTATGTATGTTTTCCTTGGCGGAAGGTTGATTGGTGGCAGAGTGACCTATCTAACTAGAGATGCTCCATTCTCAGTTCTTCTTCTGTCACACAGCACTGGGTTTGCATGATGGGTCACTGCTTTGTCCTTCTTTTCTCCTCTATTGAATGTTGGCTTTCTGAGGGTGATGTGAGTGTCCTAGTTAGCGATGGTCTCCTGTGCTGGAGGGAAGGTGGGAGGGCTGCCAGTTTGTGGATGTCCATGTTGGGGTGGGGGGGCTTCTCTGAGGGGGGTGTAGAGTGTAGTAGAAGTTCAGTCTCTTTAGGAAGCAGTATGCTCGTGAGGTGATCTTTCCTATTGCATAGTTGGGAGCTTTATGAATAGGTTTGCAGTCAAGCTTGTTTTTATTTTTCAGATGCATCTGGGACTGCACTGCGTTGTTCCGTGGAGGGGTGTGGGAGTGGCTGTCAAAGTTAAGTATCTGTGAAGGGTTTGATGGTGAGAAATATTTGTGCTGTTGAGGCTTCTTGTTTGGGAATGGAGTCCTCTTAAATGTGTCCATTCTTAATGGGTATGTGGTGAGTGGTTGTTGTTGTGTGGAGGGAGCTTGCGTTTCCCCTGTGGGAAGGTTGATGGTAGAGTGACCTATGTGTAACTAGAGATGCTCCATTCTCCCTTCTCTCAGGCACAGCACTGGGTTTCCATGTTGGATCACCTCTTTGTCCTTCTTTTCTCTTCTGCTGGGTGTTGGTTTTCCGAGGAGGATGTGAGCATCCTAGTTAATGATGCACCCCTGTGGTGTAGGGAAAGGGGGAGGGCCACCAGTATGTGGATGAGAGTGTTTGGGGGTCTGGGGGGCTTCTCTGGGGGGGGTTAGTATGCAGGTGTGGTTCTTTCATATCATGTAGTTGGGTGCTTTGTGAGTAGGTATGCAGTCAAAGAGTATTTGTGTTTGCAGATGTGTCCAGATCTGGTACCGTGGCGAGATGTTCTGCAGGGTCTCATGACTACCTCTCTCTGACTATAACAGCATCGCTGTATTCCTGCCAATGTATGGGAGCGAAGGCCCATATATAAGGGGAAGAAGATCTTAAGAGCTGGTGTAGCCGTCTAAGTTAAGTATCTGCCAAAGGGTTTGATGTTCAGAAGAACGTGTGCTGTTGAGGAACCTTGTTTAGGGATTAGGGGGTCCTCTAAGAAACATCACAGTTTAGAGGACATGTGAGGGGTGGGTGGAAGTTCATTGTATGGCGAGCGCATGAATTTCCCCTGGAGGAAGGTTGATTGCTGGGACAGTGCCCTCTCTGTAACTAGAGATGCTCCGTTCTCAGTTCTTCTCTCTCACACAGCACTGGGGTTGCACAACAGGTCACCACTTTATCTTTTGTCCATCTTCTACATGGTTGTGGTTTTCCAAGGAGAATGTGAGCATCCTAGTTATCGATGGGCTCCTGCTGTGGTGGGATATGGAGGGAGGGCAGCAACATGTGCTTGAGTGTTTGGGGTGGGTGCATCTATGTGGGAAGCATAATGGGTATTAAGTGTTTGATTTGGTTAGTATGCAGGTGAGGTCATCTTTTGTATCCTGTAGTTGGGTGCTGTGTGAGTAGGTGTGCAGTCATACTTTCTTTGTATTTGCAGATGCATCCCGGTCTGGTATCCGTGTCGTGGTGTTCTGCGGAGTGTCGTGACTACTTCTCTCTGACTGTCATGAGATCACTGTATTACTGCCAATGTATGGGAGTGAAGGCCCATCTATAAGGGGAAGAGCGGGAATAACTGTCTAAGTTAAGTATATGCCGAAGGGTTTGATGGTCAGAAGAATGTGTGTTTGTGAAGCTCCTTGTTCAGAGGTGGAAGTCCTCTAAACTGTCGTTTCTTAATGGGCATGTGAGGGGTGGGTGGAAGCTCGTTGTATGGAGGGAGCATGAATTTCCCCTGAGGGAAGGCTAATTGTTGGGACAGTGCCCTCTCTGTAACTAGAGATGCTCCGTTCTCCGTTCTTCTCTCTCACACAGCACTGGGGTTGCACGACAGGTCACCACTTCATCCTTTGTCCATCTTCTACATGGTTGTGGTTTTCCAAGGAGAATGTGAGCATCCTAGTTAGGGATGGGCTCCTGCTGTAGTGGGATATGGAGGGAGGGCAGCAACATGTGCTTGAGAGTGTTTGGGGTGGGTGGGTGCATCTTTGTGGGAAGCATAATGGGTATTAAATGGTTGTTTTTGGTTAGTATGCAGGTGAGGTCTTTTGTATCCTGTAGTTGGGTGCTGTGTGAGTATTTGTGCAGTCACACTTTCTTTGTATTTGCAGAAGCCTCTGGATCCAATTTGGCAAAGAACCAGTGAAGCTGAAGTATGACTGTGGGGGATATGAAGTACTTGTTTTCCAAAATGGATTTGGTGTCAGGTTTGCAAGTTAAGTATGGTGATTGATTGATAGTTTTGTGTTGGGCTGTCCTGTGTCAAGGTGGCAACTGTGTGTTTCACTGGGTGTATGTCACTTGGTATTGCATGTGCTTTTGTTGTCTGTGCTTTTAGATGTTTAGCATTTGTTCTATGGCTGAGTGTGTGACTTTCTTTTCTCTTTTCCATAGGAAGCTATTTCCATGTGTGTAGTTGGAAGGCAACGGTGTCAGCAGAGAGGATTTTGGTCTGCTTTGTTTGGAAGAATTGGAGTTGATTGTATATGTGTTTGGGTTGTGATGTGAAGTGTTCTCTGTTTGATGGCTAGAATGTACTAGAGCAGCAGGACTGGGGTCAGTGTTCTGGTAGATACCAGAACTACCAGTATTCTTAAGTGGCATTATTGTCATTTCTGCAATCCCAATTGGAGAGATTAACTAAACCAACCCTGTCAGTTATGTGAAGTAGTTTCTGTAATTACTTGCACAAAATGTAACTAGCTTGAAAGGAGTGGTTTGTTTGCCACTTGGAATGTTCTAGCCATCAAAGTTTCAAGAGGACACTGTTGTAAAATCCCTATGTTTTTGGACATTCTGAAGTGTTAAGTTGTTTGTATATCCTGTAGTTGTAGAGCTTTAACGTATAGCTTGAGTTGCAATCAGATGATTCATTTAGTCATCTGTGTCATAGCATCCTAAATCACTGTAGTGATTTTGAAACCATGGTGCAGTGCAGTCAAACAGCCGGAAGGCTGACGTTTTTTACAATTTGTCAGCCTTTTGGCTGTTTCGCTGCACTGCACCATGGTTGGGACTGTCCCGGACAGTCTTTGACTTATCTTTTTGCATGTGTAGGTGCTGTTGAGGGAGCATGCTACCCGGTTGCTAGATGAGGTATGGTCAAGCCCCATTCCTGCCTCTCCCCATAAATGCAAGGTTTTGGACACGTGATGTGTGACTTGAGTATACAGAAGTGAAATGCAGACAATGCTGTTGATGTAAGGGGATTATGTTATGTAATTGATTATATGCATGTATGTGAAATAAAACATTATTATGGAATTTGTATGCCATTCTGTAGTGTGCAATATTTGCAAACTGATGTAATGGATGCCTTGTTGAGTCAATAAAGCACCATGTGTTGCCAAATAAAGATTGTGATTTACTCTATTTTCTCATCTCAGAAGAGCTGTGAGTGTCTCATTGTGGGGATTGTGTTTTTGGGTGCTATGGTATGGTGTAATGGCAGGTAATCTATCTTTGAGGTTTGGGTTTAGGGTTTGAGGTTTGGGTTTAGGGTTTGAGGTTTGGGTTTAGGGTTTGAGGTTTGGGTTTAGGGTTTGAGGTTTGGGTTTAGGGTTTGAGGTTTGGGTTTAGGGTTTGAGGTTTGGGTTTAGGGTTTGAGGTTTGGGTTTAGGGTTTGAGGTTTGGGTTTAGGGTTTGAGGTTTGGGTTTAGGGTTTGAGGTTTGGGTTTAGGGTTTGAGGTTTGGGTTTAGGGTTTGAGGTTTGGGTTTAGGGTTTGAGGTTTGGGTTTAGGGTTTGAGGTTTGGGTTTAGGGTTTGAGGTTTGGGTTTAGGGTTTGAGGTTTGGGTTTAGGGTTTGAGGTTTGGGTTTAGGGTTTGAGGTTTGGGTTTAGGGTTTGAGGTTTGGGTTTAGGGTTTGAGGTTTGGGTTTAGGGTTTGAGGTTTGGGTTTAGGGTTTGAGGTTTGGGTTTAGGGTTTGAGGTTTGGGTTTAGGGTTTGAGGTTTGGGTTTAGGGTTTGAGGTTTGGGTTTAGGGTTTGAGGTTTGGGTTTAGGGTTTGAGGTTTGGGTTTAGGGTTTGAGGTTTGGGTTTAGGGTTTGAGGTTTGGGTTTAGGGTTTGAGGTTTGGGTTTAGGGTTTGAGGTTTGGGTTTAGGGTTTGAGGTTTGGGTTTAGGGTTTGAGGTTTGGGTTTAGGGTTTGAGGTTTGGGTTTAGGGTTTGAGGTTTGGGTTTAGGGTTTGAGGTTTGGGTTTAGGGTTTGAGGTTTGGGTTTAGGGTTTGAGGTTTGGGTTTAGGGTTTGAGGTTTGGGTTTAGGGTTTGAGGTTTGGGTTTAGGGTTTGAGGTTTGGGTTTAGGGTTTGAGGTTTGGGTTTAGGGTTTGAGGTTTGGGTTTAGGGTTTGAGGTTTGGGTTTAGGGTTTGAGGTTTGGGTTTAGGGTTTGAGGTTTGGGTTTAGGGTTTGAGGTTTGGGTTTAGGGTTTGAGGTTTGGGTTTAGGGTTTGAGGTTTGGGTTTAGGGTTTGAGGTTTGGGTTTAGGGTTTGAGGTTTGGGTTTAGGGTTTGAGGTTTGGGTTTAGGGTTTGAGGTTTGGGTTTAGGGTTTGAGGTTTGGGTTTAGGGTTTGAGGTTTGGGTTTAGGGTTTGAGGTTTGGGTTTAGGGTTTGAGGTTTGGGTTTAGGGTTTGAGGTTTGGGTTTAGGGTTTGAGGTTTGGGTTTAGGGTTTGAGGTTTGGGTTTAGGGTTTGAGGTTTGGGTTAGGGTTTGAGGTTTGGGTTTAGGGTTTGAGGTTTGGGTTTAGGGTTTGAGGTTTGGGTTTAGGGTTTGAGGTTTGGGTTTAGGGTTTGAGGTTTGGGTTTAGGGTTTGAGGTTTGGGTTTAGGGTTTGAGGTTTGGG